>CM062291.1:414260947-414860947 GCA_031216915.1 Pictodentalium vernedei | reverse complement strand
TAAACAACAGATTCTTTCTGTTTGTTTGGATTTTTGTTGTTGTTACACTATCGGAAAATTTTCGGTCTGTCGGAAAATTTTGGGCTTGCCCCTCCGCCAGCGTAAAGCTATCTACGCCACTGCTTTTATCTACTAATCTCGATGTTACAACTCTTGAAATTGTACATGATTTCCACTTCACATTACATTCTTAGATTTCTATACTGCAAGAACCACTTTTAAAGAAACACGAAAGTCAAGATCATTCAGCTTTTAAGCATTTTTCTCCATTTCATGCTTTGTTGATGAAAATAACATGCATGTTCGTGAAACGTCCATCCAGTGGCGTCGCTAGCATTTCGATTTAGGGGGCCGAAGTAAGATTTGGGGGTCCCAGGTTCAGATGCCGAGAGGATCTCCCGAAGGCCACTAGCCTGAGCGGGGTGGAGGTGTGTATACCCCATCTTCCATTGGTTAGAGGAGGACTCTGGGGATCTCACCCAAGAAAAAATGCATATTTGGACGCCCTGTGAGCGATGTCTGGGCTTCAAAGTCCCCCAGATTGTGTCTAAAATTGGACTCACATCTTCCATGAATACCACGGTCAGATAGCAATTTGATGTTTAATTTTTTTGGGGGGGAGGGGGGTGGGGGCGAGGGAAAGGGAAAGGGAAAAGTGGGGGTGGGGGCCTCTTTCACGCCATTTTAGAAGCCGATCAGGAGAAAACGGCACCGTGCGAAAACAGCACAAATTTTCTCTGGCGAAAACGGTACCAAACTGGCGAAAAGGGCCCCATTAATGTCAAGTATTGCTGGAGAAAACGGCACTAAACTGGCGAAAACGGCACGAGGTAGTGCTAACGGCATAAAACTGGCAAAGGAACAACATTTTCTATAGAACGATCAAATATTTTACTTTCATCAGATCGTGTTTCTATTCCTTCCTTTTTAATCAGGTGTGTGTGAGGGAAGGGTGTGTGTATGTGTGGGGGGGGGGGCTAATCATCAAGATTTCTTTTTCACTAAATATTGTTTTCCCCATATCCATATGTAAACCACTAAAACATGGTTCAACATTCGAACATTTTAGATGCCATGAGCTGTTATCATGATACCAGTTGGGCACAATCCTTTCCTTATATTACAACATTTACAGGAGTGGTAGATGCTCAATGAAAGTGTCGGTGTGCTGGAGGCGGCGTCTGGCCATTGTCCAAGAACCACCGGAAACAGAGCGATCGAATGTGGAATTCATTTATAACAAAAGTTTTTGTTGTATTTGCATTCAATATAATACATGAATCGTACGGGCCGATTGTTTTGTGGTGTTGGGGACAGTTATACCGAAAAAACATTTTGAGATCACCCGAAAACTGTAGTGACAATTTTACCCTTTGCATGAATTTTGGGTACCGTGTCGATGTGCAGTGCACGCTTCAGCTGGGGGTGAAAATCAAATCGTACTCCGTTTAGACGGAAGATTTGACTTTTCACCCCCACTGGAAGGCGCACAGCATACTGTCTAAAGGCTAAATAGATAAAAAAAAATGCTTCGACTTCTATGGGAATATATCACGAGCTGCTCCTGCAAAAGTCTTGGTAATGAGGCATGAATCGTCCCTCATGTACTACTAGCACTGCTTGAAAAATTATTTTCACTAAGTCGATCGATGGAGATAATAAGTCTCCCTATCGAGATAAAAAAGAGTTAATCAATCGAGATAAAAAGTCGATCGATCGGGACAATACGTCTCACGATCGAGATAATACAATAAAACAAAATATAATATGATGTTCTTTCCCATTCGCTGTACCCAGCCTTCGTAGATTATTTATTTATTTATTTATTTATTTATTTATTAAGGTTTAACGGCACGGCCATAATGCGTCGGTGACAGTTTTACAGGTGGAGGAAGCCAGAGTACCTGGAGAGAACCACCGAGCAACGACGAAAATCTGCCAGTTCCCCAACATCGTAACTCCGAACCGCAGCACAGGCAGGGTTAGATTGTTGAAGACATGCTCACCATCGACGGACAGCATGCCTTAGTACCTGGCGTGATCGTGCCCCCGTGTGGACAATCGAGGTTCAGTGCTTTGCCCAAAGACAACGCGGGAGTCCGAATCGATTGCTGAGACGGTCACCCATCCAAGGACTAACCGGGCTCAACGTTGCTTAATTTCGGTGATCTGTCAAGAACCGGCTACCTCAAACGGATCAGAGACAACCCGCTCCAGTTCTATTTTTGGGGGCGGGTTGTCCCATGTTATGGGTCGGGTTGTACCAATTTTTGAAGAAAAATATGTTGGGGACAGCAATATATAAAACAGATTTTTACTGACTTTGTTTTTTAAAAAATTATCCACAATCCACATTGATCCAATTAACACCTCCCAGAATGACTGATTTAAACAAATAACAGTTATATACTGAATTGGTAGCATGTAGAGACCAGTCAGAATTGGCGTGTTGTTTTTGTCATGGTGTTTCAGTCGGGTACCCTCTTGGAGGAATGATATTCGTTTGATGCGCAAAAATCAAATGACAAGACATGTTATTATAGGTATCACAACAGTAAATATTTTCCATAAGACCATTATAACGTTCAAGTGAAAAATAATTATGATCGCATCACTTTAATTTTGGGATTCAAATATATTTGTCAAGTATAGCACTTCAGACAACTTTTTATGACCGGAAAACGGGGTCATGCAACAAATAAGCGCGAAAACCTGACTGGGAGGGAAGTACCGGTCACGTGCACCTATTTTTCAGGGAATTCCCAACAAAACCACACCAAAAATCTATTGTAATTTTTAGGGCCAAAAGTCATCAAATCACCCTCTTTATTCATCTGGAATATTCAACAATAATGCGAGATGTCATTAGAATGTTTCAAATGTTTATTGAAACAATATATTTTCCCAAGGCTGCTTATTTTTAGAGATTGCATCATTTCCGGGCAGCTAACTCTAATTCAGACATTTACTGCATCGATACCATAAGTATATTTACCTTTGCGTTCGACTACTATTTTCAGTTTGGAGAACTAAAAATCACCTTTTCGAATAATTCCAGATCTTCCAGAATTTTGTTGATTTAGCAGATCATTCTCTTTCTATGTAATGCTTACTTTTCTGTTGATAACGCTTCACACGATAGAGAACGTTCTAAAAAGGTTTGCTTTTTTTGGCCAAATGAGAACACATTGAAATTTGTATACATCTCTGTTGGCCAGGAATTTGGAATGACGGAGTTTTTCTGTTGTGGCATGCGGAGTGGAATTGTAATTCATCAAAAAAGTCGTAATGTATACCTTTCAAGAGCACCCATCCAACTGTGCAGTTTGAAGACAATCTTTAACCCTTTACCCAATATACCGGCCAAAACCGACCAGCGCTATTCTTAAAAATCACCAATTACTTTTCATTATTTTTTTTTATTTTTTGTCTCAAAAACATATGTTATGACCCCTCATTGGAACGAGCTCGTTCCATTGAAGGGTCATAACCTATGTTTTTGAGACAAAAAATAAAAACATTAGTTATTCAAGAATTTGTTTTGCAAGTGATAGCGTGATATGGATTCATCACAGCGTTGATCTCATTTCCTTTATCTTAGACTAAGACAATAAATGTGTTGTTTTAGCTGTTAACCCTTTACCTAACATGAAAAGCAGACGACACTTGCAAAACAAAATTCTTGAACAACTATTTTTTTTCATTTTTTGTCTCAAAAACATAGGTTATGACCCCTCATTGGAACGAGCTCGACGAGCTCGTTCCAATGAGGGGTCATAACCTATGTTTTTGAGACAAAAAATGAAAAAATAATGAAAATTAACTGACGATTTTTTAGAATTGCGCTGAACGGTTTTGGCCGTTACGTTGGGTAAAGGGTTAACAATCATCATTTTGCTTTTCATTGTATTATACCGGTTGTCAGTAGGGAAGACTATATATAATCCACTGCTTCTGACTTTCTGCATTAAGGGTCGAAAGGGGCTTGCTTCAAACCGTCCCTGCGCGCCTTCAGCGCGCGAAACCACTTTTCTCCTTCTTCATTCATTCAACAAACATGTTTCCTTGCATTCATTGTGATCTTGAAGTTCCACCAAAGCACCATGCAGGTGACTGCGACATTTGTGGGAGATGGCAACATCGTTTATGTAACACAGGAATAAAACATGTGGAATATCTGAGTGCAAACAACCATCCAGTGTATTTGCAGACAATGCGGAGACCAGTCCAGTGAGAATGCTATGTCTGTTGACTCAGATGAAGCCTTGGACACGACCGAGAACACAAACAGTCAGGCCACTGAAACATCCATAGGCACTTCCATCAATGGGTTTCACACAGATACCATTACCACAGACACTTCTGATAATACCACACTGACCACAGAATTGAATGCTGAATTTGATCTTTCACACAGACACGCTTATATTCGTATGTTTTTACTTATAATACCATCATAATTAAGTCCAATAACAAATCCATTGTCCCCTAATTAATAATGATCGTATTATAAGTAGTAACAGCTGAATAGTTCATTTGTTATTACTTATAATCCAATCAAGGTCCAATATCATAGTCAAATAGCTGATAATTGCGGCGCGTGAAAAACTTGGGACGGGTTGTCCCAGTCGGTTTGGGGTGGGTTGTCCCTGGGGCGCGTGGTCCCGTTCCCACCTCAAGCCACCTTTGATACAGCGCAATTGACACATACTTATGACGTCACTCCTTTGATAAAAAGAAGTGATATATTTCGAAGTGTTGATAAGAGCATATGCTGTATTCAACAAATATCACTCAAAGCTCTACAACACCTGGGTGATGAAGGATATCGTTCGAGAACTAAGGCAATAAATTGGAACAGTGTTTGCTCTGACATAAACAAAAACCCGTGAAAACATTTCAGTGATCTGTATTAAAGTATCTGAACCCATTCACGCACTATTCTGAACTTCTCGCCTGGTGATATTATAGGCCTACAACGTTTCACACGTAAAATAAAACCAAAAAGTACGATACAAATGACGTTTTCCGTATAACGATAGCAAAATTTTGCCGACTCAAAAAAGAAAGTACTGAAAAGAATGAGAAAAAAATGTCAAATTTAGTTAATTTATTCGAGACTTGATATTGAGTCTTGCTGATTGTGCGTCGTTTGTTTGTCTAAGAAAACAACTCTGTGACAAGTCGTTTACATCATATCAGCTCGAAATATTGAACATGCAATCGCTCGGGCATATTCACTCGGGCAAAGTCCCCGTGAACACCCTTGCGATTGTATATTCAATATCACTTGCATTTTATGGAGCGATTCAATATCACTTGCTTTTTATGGTGTAACCTCCTCTTAATTCAAAATTAGGTTTATTGGCACAGCTGAGACTAGGGGATAAAACGCGAAATTAGTTTGTCCACCCCTATTGAATACAGATGATCATGTGAGGGGTCACAGGTCCTTGTTACCACGACTGTCCTGTTAGAAATGTGTGTTATGAATTCAGCTAGTACGGCTATAGTTGACCGATGTTATTTTGCATACTAATAGTTCAGTTACTCCTGTGTTCTGATCTCCTACTCTATATATCTTGTTAATGCTATTGTTGGTAACCAGTTCTCATCAGATCACCGAAGTTAAGCGACGTCGAGCCCGGTTAGTCCTCGGATGGGTGGCCGTCTGAGCGATTGATTCTGACTCCCGCGTTGTGTCCTTGGGCAAGGTACTTAACCCCAATTGTCCACATGGGGATACGATGACGCCGTGTACTAAGGCGTACTGCACGTCGATGGTGCGCATGTCTTCAACCAATCTAACCCTGTCTGTGCTGCAGTGCGGAGTTACGATGTTGGGGAGCTGGTAGCTGCCTGTCGTTGCTCGGTGGTTCTCTCCGGGTACTCCGGCTTTCTCCACCCGTAAAACTGTCACGGTCATGATAAGCCATTGTGCATAAGTATGTGACCTTAAACACCAATAAATAAATAAATAATAAATAATGCTGTTGTAACAGGAGGAGAGATAAGTGCGGGAGCCGGGGTTCAAACCGTCGAACTCTAGCACACAAAGCGACCGATTTACCACGAGACTAAGAGATCCGGACCAACCAGGCTGGTTGGTAAATGGCCTTTATACCTCGACCGCTACACTACTCTCCCCTTCTTTTGAGATTCACCACATGTGAATCTCACCCAGGTTCCACCCCAGAGCGGTTGAAACATCCACCACGCTTCACCATAGCGCCCACAACGCCACCAACTTCTGAGGATCGAACGAGCCCCCACATGTAACATGAGGAGAGATAAGCGCGAGAGCCGTGGTTCGAACCGTCGACCACAAAGCGACCGATTTACCACGAGACTTAAGAGATCCGGACCAACCAGGCTGGTTGGTAAATGGCCTTTGTATCTCGACCGCTACACTATGTGTATGAAACAGACGACCCTCGAGTTTTTTATCCTTAACACTTACCGAACGCAACGGTCTAAACCGGTCGGTGATACTCATAAAAAAGTCTCACCCAAGCTTTATTTGTCCAATCACACCTAACTCATCATTGACCATGATGGAGAGTACTAAACCTCGATGGAGGATATTTGTGGGCAACATTCAGTAAGCCCCGTCTCTGACGCGACTATTTGCATTTCGGAGAGATTTTTTGTTTGTTCTGCCAGTCGTGTTGGACTGTAGTAACATTTTAGTTAAGCTATGAGATCATCAGTCTAATTCCGTAAAGAACCCGACGCTGTTATTGATTGTTTGTGTATCTACGTATTTGTTGAGTTACGAGCAGTCTATGGTTGATTTAATATGATATCACTCTACTCACAAAGGTATACAAATATTCTTTCGTGCGCCCGTTATAAATAGTTTAATCAATAAATATTTATTTTGCCTTAAAAACGTGAAGACATTAAAATATTTTGGAGGTAAGAGTTCAAGAGATTTCACGTACTTTCAAAGCAACAAAAAATCAGCAACCCAGGATATCTGTGATTTTTGTCTGCGTCGAAGTTAAAGACCTTAATTTTAAAACTGACTCCGAACCCTTTTTTTCACGCTCAGTTTGTAACGCACCAAAATGAAATAGGTATGTTTCCGTCTGCACACTAATGTAAAAAATACTGCAATTTCCAGTAGCAAAGTTTCTCATCATGCAACAAGAAATTTAACCAATCCATTCTTGTCAATGACCTCTATCAAACAAGATAGAATTGGGTGAACTTCCGGTGGCATTATTTGGGAATAAGTTCTTAGTCTATGGCACCAATACACACAAATAAAACCAAAATATAGGTTTTAAGCACACTAAAATTCAATGTGTAGGTAACACCTTGTGATCTGACAATAAACGGCCCAGTGTATCATGTTGTTGTTTACAGGGGCGGTGGAACGATTTTCAAAGTGGGGGCTGGATCTGGCGATGGATGGTGGTCGGTATGACGGGTCGATTATGTTCGGCCCGTCGTGCGAAAATGTTAAATTCCAGGGTCCCATAACCCCCATTTCCATGCATCTGAGCAGATATTTTGAGATTTTTCAGGAGATGTACTTGAAAGATTTCACACTTTGAGAGCCTTTAAAAAACGTCGGTAAAGCATACAGGTGAGGTCTATTTATCAGCTTTGGCCGTAACGACCAAAGCTGATAAATAGACCTCACCTGTATGCTTTATCAGACGTTAACAGCAATTATACTGTCTGTGGATTATCTTGCCTCGGGGCGGATTTGGTACTTGTATGTCTGTAAGATTACGATCTATTTCAGTTAACCAATTTTTAACAGTGTATACATTTTTAACGTTTGTTGCCACTTTCTGAAAAAAGTGATCCGAAATCCATCGAAACTGAACCAGAACGAGAGAAACATATCTGGCGAAAATATGGGGGAGGCTCTGGATCCGCCCCTTGTTTCGCTAGTCTTTGGTTGTGTTAAAACATATGCATACGAAAAACATGGCCCGGTAAAAAAAAAGTGGGCGCCCCCTATCCCCGGTTCCCCCGCCCCTGGTTTACTTATAATCCTCAGATGATATGTTTTCGTCAGTTCATACAGCAATGTATGAAGCTCGAAGGCGAATGAACAGGAAAGAAAAAATACAAAAAAACATCTATTTTTTATTGTAGTAGTTTTCTTCACGTCAACGAACAGAACAGCAAAACATATGAACACTCAAACATAAATATTAACCGGGAACAATAAAAAAAATCAAACATATTTATACATCCACAACTCCAGTTCAAAACTCTAGCGTTGTTTGCAAATATGAATAGCATTTGTAACAGGATTGCTGGAATGCTTATTGGTCAAATACAGAATAGTGTCTACACTAAAGCCATTTTAGAGCGGGAGGGGTGTGTGTGTGTGTGTGTGTGTGGGGGGGGGGGGGGGGGGGGGGTTGCTATTAATAAACAACGCTCAGCAAGAAGAAATCACGGTTTTCAATTTTCCCAACGCCTCGTAAGTACTGATCACTTTTTAAAGAATACACCTTGATGTCTTTTATAATATAAACTGAATATTTACAACATATTTTTGGTTATTATTGACAGAAAACAAGGGTCGAGGTTGGAGGTTGATACAGTGTAAACGGCATTCTGTTTGGTGAAGTAAAAGCTATTACACTGTGGCTACAGTCACATCATAACAGGTTTCACGTCACCAAACGCCATGGATTTGCAGGAGCTATCACATTCATTAACTTCACGCAATTTGAGAAGGTGGGGGGGGGGGGGGTGCACTGGAGGCAGATTGAATTGCGACGGTTTTCGTTGACGTTCCATCAGTGTTGTTAACTTGTCTCCTCGACTTGAACGATTCAATGGAGCATGAACAAGTAAAGGCATTTTCTCATTTTAATCCCTTAGAACAGTTATGTTTACATTTTGGCGTCAAATCAAACTTCAGAGTTGGGTTAGCAAACAACATAAGAGACAATCAGTAGTAAAGCCAGGTCTGTATTAATTTCATTCAACAACCCTACAGGACTGTTGGTGTAAATTACCCCTGACCCCCCTCTTCCCGCTCTAAAATAACAATTGATTCACCTATTCGCTAAAATACTGGGATTGCATGTACCAATACAATCCAACAACTCTTTGTTGAAAGGGTTAACCCTTTACCCAATGTAATGTTCAAAACCTGCGCTATTCTCAAAACTCGACAATAAATTTTCATTTTTTGTCTCAAAAGCATAGGTTATGACCCCTAGTTGGAATAGTTCCAATGAGGTGTCATAACCTATGTTTTTGAGACAAAAAAAAAAATGAAAAAAGTTAGTTATTCAAGATTTTTTTTATAACAAGTGTCGTCTGCTTTTCATGTTAGGTAAAGGGTTAAATACGTACCATTCTTTATCACGTGCTTATCATTTATTTCTTCAAATAATTTTCCATAATAAATACGAAAGTGATACCGTCACACGAGTGAGCATTACAGCGTTTTTGTGTAACTCATGGTCGACCACATGTCGCGTGGATCCACCACAAACTGACATTTGAAACCCTATTAATTTACCTACTGAATGACACCAGAATGTAGCATTTAACCTCTCACTGTCATATATTTTCCGGGAGGAACTTGCCTGTATACTTCTCCGACTTCTCATGGATTTTTTAAGTGAGGGTTTCTTGTATTCGGCGCAAGTGTTAGCTGGCACCTTCAATGCTGAATCGCACACCCCTTCTTCGAAATCCGGAAGTTATATAACGGCCTGCTGTGTCATGTTTGAACTCTGTGCTAAGCCACCAATCTGAGTTAGCTTTTGATGTTTTGGAAACGTAAATATGACTGAAAGAATTAGAGTTACCTTTGGTGATGTTCTCCAACCATTTATACGACTCGAAAAAAGTCAGTCTATCAGGAGTTAACCCTTTACCTAACATGAAAAGTAGACGACACTTGCAAAAAAAAATTCTTAAATAACTAATTTTTTTCATTTTTTGTCTCAAAAACATAGGTTATGACCCCTCATTGGAACGAGCTCGACGAGCTCGTTCCAATGAGGGGTCATAACCTATGTTTTTGAGACAAAAAATGAAAAAATAATGAAAATTCATTGGCGATTTTTAAGAATAGCGCTGGCCGGTTTTGGCCGTTACGTTGGGTAAAGGGTTAACTTAGGTGGTCAGAGACTTGGACCAAGTCGTCTCTTATTATAATATGAAATTTAGGCAAACCTAAAAGCGAGCGAAAGTGATGCCTTAGGCCTAAAGTGCTGTAGGCCTACATTTACTAGTAAAGAATAGGGGACCAACCAAATTTCGAGATAACTACTTTTATCTGCGTTTTAATTGGAAGATATTATTTTCCAGTGCTCTGATTGAAAGATAATTTTATCATTGCTTTGATTGGAAGATATATTTATGGCGTCGTTGTTTTCCGGAATTTATCCGAGGAGTTGCGGAAATTGCTGCGTTCATTTTTATTTTTTCACAAATAGCGTGTAGCATTTATTGTTACTATTACCAACTGTTAGTAGCCACAACAAGAAAATACAGCAGTGCTGTGCAAAAAAGGACGATGATAATATGCCAATGCAGTTTTACTGAAAAGACCATCTTTAAAATAATAAGACTGAGTATCACAAATGTAGTTTCATGATTCGGACCAGAATTTTATATACGACGTTTCGGCCCCAGATCTATGGACGATTCTGACCATATTTCTGGCCGATTCGGACCAGGTTTCTGGGCGATTTGCCCAACAGACACACAAACTTCACAAGCCAGCACAGACATATACACTTCACAAGACAGCACAGACTTGTCATTTGAATTAAATAGGCCTAGAGCTTTATGTGCCAATTTCAATAAGCCATTTTCATTTATTTCACTGAAAAATACCGACTTCCCGGTATTGTTTGTAGTTATCACAATAGATAATTCTGAGAGTAATTATGAAACAGCTAATCCTGTGCTTCTGGGTCATGTCGGGGAAGAGGAATAAAGACGTGACTTCAACATTGACCTGCCTGTTTTTATTTGCAATGTATTTTGGGTCCGTATACCGAATTTGGTCAAAATCGGCCCAGGAGTTAGCCCGTTGCTAAGGGGCGCTCTGGTTGCTAGGGAAGTCACGTGACATCAGCATTGACCTGTCTGTTTTCATTTGCAACACATTTTGGGTCCGTATACCGAATTTGGTCAAAATCGGCCCAGTAGTTAGCCCGTTGCTAAGGGGGCGCTCTGGTTGTTAGGGAAGTCACGAGACGTCAACATTGATATGTCTGTTTTTACTTGCAATGCATTTTGGGTCCGTATACCGAATTTGGTCAAAATCGGATCAGTAGTTAGCCCGTTGCTATGGGGGTGCTCTGGTTGCTAGGGAAGTCACGCGACGACACCATTGACCTGTCTGTTTTCGTTTGCAATGCATGTTGGATCCATGTATCAAAATTGGTCCTGTAGTTTGCCCGCTGCTAGGGGTGTGTTTTACTTGCTATGGACGTCACGTGACATAATCAGTGACCCATTAGCCCCCATCCCCCTCACCCCCCATCACAATATATTAAGGATCCCTTGACCAAATGAGGGTGAAAGCAATGGTGGATAGCCATCACTTGTTCTAGCGTCCGTGTATCCTTGAAAAAATGTAACCTCATTTGTCCCCGGTTCCTTTGGGAAAAATCCCTAAAAGTTTAATCAGCCAGAGTCATTCTCGTGAAGTCTCATCTCGTTAACTACTTCCTACGTAAATAAATCATTTCTTCAATTGCGAAGGTCAATTTCTACCATGCGCAAACATGTCAGCGTCCTTGTGTACAACTTCCGTTGAAAAATTTTGAAGTTGATGCCTTTGAGATGGGCTTGGCTTTGATTTCATACAAACGGAACATACGTGTTGCCTAATAGCTTCCGAAGCAAGCGTCCCTGTGGGTCGCTTTCTCTCGCTATGACTATGACACCTTTACCCTAAATGCCACTACTGTTTGACGTTTTTATCCATACTGTCGGATCACACCAGGTGAGATTTTCCAGGATCAGAAATCCATGTCACACTCCAACGGAAATTGCCGAGAATTTCCGTATGAATAATGTCGGACTATTTATCCGTTAGAAATAGACTTCGTAACTTGGAAAGCCGTTGCCGTTGTTTACAAAGTTTCGTCTGCTATTTTTATGTTGAGGTGTAGACGACCAGATTGTCTCGTTGAGGCGACCAGATTGTCGGATCACGCTCGCTGCCTGCGGCAGCTCGTGTGATCCGACAATCTGGCCACCTCAACTCGACATGATACTACGACACGGATCAACACACTGTTATGATAATATGTATTTATCAAACGAAGTTAGCTCCTGTTGAACTGACCTTTTTCGAGTCTTACAAACGTCTTTTCTAATATGTTTGGAGTGTGGGTGCCGAGGTGGGGTTGGGTGTATTTATGTAAACAAGTAACGGCATTACTTAATCCTTCGAACGCCATGTTCCTAATGAGATTCCTGCATAATGTTGAAATATGTACTAACGATTTTTAAGTTACATGTAAGAGTAGTTTCCAGGCGTTTTCAATTTTTTCGTTTTAACGAATTTTCGCCAAATATGGTTCAGCACAGGATATTACCAAATTACGCATCAATGAAATGGTTCAGTCACAATTCAAGACACATAATATAACAATAACTTTGTCGAGTCTTGTGGTTTATTATTACCACTTTGCAGGGCGTTTCCTACTGCATTAATGTCGATTTAATGGGCAATCATATCCTCTATTGCTCGGTAGTCACGTGATAGGAGGGCCGCTAATGGAAAACAAAATTCATTATCGGCCCTCTTGTCACGTGACGTCTTTTAGAATTGAAAATTTAGAAATGAGGCGAGAATTCGCAAGGAAAAGTTGTTGCTTTCGCCATGTTGCGGTCTTGTTGATCGACAGCAACAGAAACAAATGACACGTGGCCATGTTGTCAGTTGTAGCCATTTTCCATGGCAACTGATTCGTCATCTTTATTGCGTGCATTACCTCCCTCGCTGGAAGTGGAAGACGGAATTTTTTTAAACTCTCTCATCGTCTCGATGTAATCAGTTTCTACAATGTAAAAACCCCTCATCATCTCTTTTGATTGCTGGGATATCATTTTGGAAATGTGTAAAATTACAAATTACGTAGTGGTAATAATAGTAATAACATGATTGTTGTCGGGCATAATGGTTCGTGAGCGGCCCTGCATCGATGTTGAACAGCCCTTGGGCTTATTAACGGCCCTCGACTTCGTCTCGGGCCTTTAATAAACCCTCGGGCTGTTCAACATCGATGCAGGGCCGCTCACGAACCATAATGCCCTCCAAAATCATGTTATTGTTTAATTAACGTTCCAACAGGTGTGAATAACAGCCCGGCAGCTTGTAAAAGGCCCGAGACGAAGTCGAGGGCCGTTAATAAGCTGAGGGGCTGTTAGTAGTATAGCATGTACCCGGAGGACTCATTGGCCGGACCCCGGAAGTGACATGTCACGTGACCTGGTGGCGCCATGTTTGGTTGTCATGGTAACCCGCGTGAGCGGCCATGTTGTGACGTCATCTCCATAGTGATGCATGGTGTTAGTGCGCATGCCCAGCGCGTGTTGTTAGGATGATACGTGTTTCCGTCGTCCATTTTGTATACTGGAGGCCGCCATCTTGGTTTCTATGGTAGCACGTGACCCAAGAGCTTCTAATAGGACAGGGGTATGTTCGTAGAATCACCACAAACAACCCGACAATCCCTCCAAATCACCGAAGTTGACTTTATTTACTACAGATTCCCAATTTTATCGGCTTAGCACGTAGTGCTATAGTACCGAGGGGCACAGGGGGTTAGCTCGATTGAATCGGAGTATTCTCCAGTGGAGTAGAAGAGCACATCAGCTGGAACAGCTTTGCTTATTATTATTATGTTTAACAATTTCTAGCCTGTTCTTGTTAGTTCTGATCCTATTGCGAGTACTCTTGTTGTTTCATTTATCTAGATCACCCAATCAGTTCACTTTCCTGACGCTAATCGCCCAATCAGATTGCTTGATTTCCCGTAATCTCTATGATGAGTTATCTCCCCTTATTACAACGAAGTCCTTTGTGATTCTCATCACCTCTATATGGCCCTATCCCATGGAATCCCATTTTTGGAAAACACCTGTGGCTACGGAATCCCTTTTTTGTCGTATGAGGCCATGAGGGCCACGAGAAAGCCCTCAATGAGGCCTCATTTACTATCCCTCATAGCCTCATTTCGGTATTTGAGGACACCTATGGCCTGGTATTGTTTTATTTGAGAATACCTATCGAGGATACCCTTTGGAGAATCCCTTTTTTGTCGTATGAGGCCATGAGGGCCATGAGAAATCCCTCAATGGTGCCTCATTTACTATCCCCCGTAGCCTCATTTTATTTTGAGGTCATGAGGGCCATGAAAAAATCCCTCATTGAGGTATAATTTACTATCCCTCATAGCCTCATCTCGGTATTTAACAGCCATATCCAATGGAACCCCATTTTGGGGGAAAAGCCTCTGGCTATGGAATCCCTTTTTGTCGTATGAGGGCCATGAGAGTGCCCTCAATGAGGCCTCATCATACACGGTATGTGGAGGGTTGCATTATTACTAAATTTAGCGTGGGATAGATTTTTCACTTTGTAATTATTTACTATTTCTGAGAAAAAAACCACCAGAAACACTTGCATGATGGTCCCTATGATGAATGGTTGCAAATATTTCTTGTGTTGTTGTGGACAATTATAAATACTTTTCGAGTGGGGAATATATGGCGTTGCGATTACGTAGTAATCCACGCTCTTCATTCTGTATATGTAATATCTATTTACGTCATTACATGCACGTGTATCCCGGTAGAGGTTAGAAATGATGTTAATGATCAATGTGTACTAGTATAGAATTGTACAGCATTGGGCACGAAGTTTTTCGACAGGAATTGAGTTACGCTAGTGGTTCAGCTTTCCAGGGAAAAAAGTGCACTTACTCAGCGCGCTGTTACTTCAAAATAGTGCACAATACAGCTACAGAACTTCTAATTTCAACTGTATAAGCATGGTGCTTCAAAGTACTGCATACTCCGATAATTATATAGAAGAAAATATTGAAGTCAATATTTGAACAATAAACACATATTTACACAATTTTAAACTCACTTTGATTGATGACGTACGTTATGATATTTTGATACATAAATAAGAAAACTAAAAGGTGGAATCCTCCCCCCCCCCCCACACACACACACATTTCAGTCGGACCCCCAAAATCAAACTTCAAATTACTATCTGACCGTGGTTTTCCCACCCAATTATCACATCCGCAAACGGCACACAACAATACACATCATGTCCGGTGTTGTAGAAACGCTCAGTTATCGCTCCCACTGCGTCCAAACATGACATTTTTTCCCGGGGAGATCCCCCAGACCACCCCCACAAACATGAGGGGGACCCTCCTCCCTAGTTCCTTGGTTCAGCGATCTAACACCCTCCTCCCTAGTTCCCTAGTTCAGCTATCTGAACATAGTGGCTACCCCTTACAGGGGGGGGGGGGGGGGGGGGGGGGTTAGCCACTACGTTCAGATCGCTAAAGTACTCAATCCCTATCCTCCTCTAGCTCAGGCCTGTGAAATTCGGGAGATGCCCTCGGCCTCTCGACCGTTGACCCCCATATCTTACTTACCCCCCCCCCCCTCCAATTTGAAATCCTGGCTCCGCCTCTGGTTTCTACAAAGAAAATTTCATCAACGTTACATTCATAAATTATCAGAACACGTTTTCAGATTTTGATTCATATTAACCCTTTAGACACCGTTACTGCACGAATGGAACCCTAACGAGATCCCAAGAGCCGAAGTAAATGCTACATCGATACATGTTCAATTTGTTCAGGTTGCTCATACCGCATGTAACATGGGGAGAGTCGGCTATAAATCGTTGTCATGACTGTCGTATATTATTACACCCACCACCACTATAAATAGGCAATGTCTACCACATTGTGTGAGCCTATAGGGGTCTTTCATCGCCACCACACGACCAATGTTTCATACTGACTCAACTTAAGGAATCAGACGCCATTATGAGCTGTTGGTTAAGCCACTTTTCGTAGAGTTTGCGCGCGCTCTGCTGTTGATTTCCCTTTACACACAAAGATTAGAGATACTTTTTGTCCCCAGTAATTGATATTCCAAACAAAAAATATTTATATCGCCTTGAAAACATGATGTTATTAAGACAATTGGGGTGACTACGCGGCTTAATCATAACAATACACCCGTGGTGAGTCGACATTATACAATTCTGGACTTTTGTGGTGGTGAATATGATGTGATATGAACCTAAAAAACTTATATTGACCGAGGCGTTAGCCGAGGTCGATATATTTTTAGGTTCTTATCATTTTCGTTGAATCACCACCAGAAATGTTTCTCAATCGAAATTACTATATACTTTATAAATAACCACATTTACAACCAATACATCATATCACAATCAACTCACCCGATATAATACATACACTGACAAAATTAATGGTGTAGATACACTATTCGTGGAATCCGGCCGACATGTAAGAACGTCACGTAAGAATATGATTGGTCGTTACGCGCCTGATTGATGTTATGATGCTTCGATACAAAACACCGTCAAGCAAGAATATTAACAGACCGCCGAAGGTGATATTTTTCTTTACAAATATCAATTTCACCCATTTAATTCAAGTTTAATAGTAGTATAAATATACAATATACCCATAGTAGTTTGGTGTACCAAATGTTCACCACGAGTGGTGAAGTAGTGTTAACCACGAGCCTTTGGCGCGCGGTTAACACCACTTCACCACGAGTGGTGATCATTTGATACACAAAGCTACTTTGGGTATATTTTATTTATACCATGATCGTCAGATTATTAAGAGTCACTATCATGGTATAGTGGAGACTTGTGGTCCGAAATGCTCACATAGTTCCTAAATGCCGTATCTTTAAGGAGTTGTTTTAAAAAACGGGGTGTGCTGATTCTAAACTGTCATATCACCAAATTCCTGATTTGTAAAGGGAGACAATCAGCTTGTTTCTGATAGGTGAAAGTGAAACATTCGGGAAGTCCAACAAACCAAACCTGGACTGAATGGCACAGGCAATAAAATTACAGTTTCAGATTGATTGGACTATTATCATTTTTGAAGGGAATGACATGTGATTACCGGTAACACTGGAATAGTCCGTCAGGCGCGCGAGAGTTCCTTTCTTGCGAAGATATCTGACCTTTATTGTTACTTCAAGAGCGACAGAAGACCTTTTATCGCCAAAATGTTATCGCTATTGATATTGCTGTTTGCGATTGCGTTTTTATTTAGTAAATAACAGATGAAAACGGTACCGTAGAAAAACGCCTTTAATGGTCAGTTTACAGTGTTCACGCTGGCTCAGTATTTTAATGTGCCAAAGCTGAATATTTTTGTGCCAAATGAGATTTTGTACGAACGTGGTGTGTCAGAAGGTATTCGCGTGCTATATTTGATTTGGAAGTGTGTTTGATTACTACGGTAAACGTTCTATGTTTCTGCTTAAATAGGACCCGTCTTGACAATTGATTTGTTTATTCATTAGTTGTTGAGAGCACATTCAGTATATATGGCTATGTCACGACAGAAACACAAGTATTACGTCCAGTTTAACCCTTTAGCAGACGGCACTTGCAAAAAAAATTCTCGAATAACTATTTTTTTTTTTCATTTTTTTGTCTCAAAAACATAGGTTATGGCCCCTCATTGGAACGAGCTCGTTCCAACGAGGGGTCATAGCCTATGTTTTTGAGACAAAAAAATGAAAAAAATAATGGAAATTAATTGGCGATTTTTTTAGGATAGCGCTGGCCGGTTTTGGTTGTTACGTTGGGTAAAAGGTTAACCAATCGTTTTTTACCTATGCTGAATACTTTAGAAGATTTCATCCCATGGTAAGTTACCGCCTCCTATTTAACCAGTAAAACATACCTTGTTTACCACAGTAAAAAGGTATTGCTCCACTGGCCTGGAATCCAACGGGCTAGTATATGTACATTATCATGACCATGTGCATGTCCTGCAATTTGTATCAGATTAGAGGTTGTGTTTAAAAATCAGATCGCAACGAGCCCGGTAGGGCGAGTTGTGATCCGACTGTAAACACGACCGAGAATCTGATACAAATTACAGGACATGTATTTGGTCATGATGATACATTTACCTAACAATCCCGTTACATAAAGCCCGTTTTCCCCGGTTTCAGTTTAAATTGAGTTGGAATTGGTCAAAATTTTGAATTTCATATTTTAATGCGTAATAACAATGCATATATGTGATAGTGTGGTGTTTACCGGAAGTTGAATCTGTCTGGTACGGAATCGGAACAGGGAGGCTGATACAAACGTTTTTTCTGAGTTTTTAGGTGCATATTAATTTGATTGTTCGATAAAAATAATTGCATGAACGTGTTCTTGTGTTATGGTCGCGATTAGTCATATATGCTGAAGTGACCATAAACTCCAATGAATGAATAAATGAACGTGGGAAAAGCAATATAAAATCCAACAATACGGCGTTGGATCTTTGAAGGTTTATTGTGGTTAAAGCCATGAACATTGATTTCAAAAATGTACCCGTAATAGCTATTAAGCCAGTTCAGCGTAAATACATTTTAAAAAATCTCCTTTTGAGCGATGACGTAAATTTCTGCGAGTTTATTAGCCTTCTTTACTTTCAAGCTAGACAAAGGTTGCAATAACGGAGTGACTTTACAAAGTTCTGGTTTAAAATAGCTCATTCCGTGTCAGGACATGTCAATTAATAATGCAAACACATCGAGCAATATTGTCTCTTTTTGAGGTTGCCATTGTTTCGATTCTGTGTGTGAAAATCCAGTGGTTCAAAAGGGTGCCGATACCTCGTCCCCTGAGTTCCAATGTGTTCTATGTGCCAGTAGGCACATAGAACACATTGGGGCCCAAGGGACGACCGGTTAGTATCTAGTTCGTAACAACAGTTCTCTGAAAGACATCTCCACTCGTCGTAATCCTAAATAACATTATAACTTTAAAATACCATAAATATATTACCTATACAGGATTACAGTACATATTTGAGTCTTTAACCCTTTCAGCCTTGATGGGGGCTAAAAGCACCCTCTCACAATCTACCGTCAACCTCCCAGTTTGTTTCAAACTAATGGAGAACATTATCTATAGCCACCTGTTTAACTGATCACCACAATACTGATCTACAGGATCTTGCCAGACAACTCCACTTCGATAGATGCCAAATCATTTGGCAAGGTACAGAATGAGCGTCTCCGTCAAGTTTCAAGACAACTGGATTCGATATTTCTTCTGTATGGTTGTATCCATAAAGTCATTGTGGACAGACTGTCGTCAACAACTGCTCTAGTCATTCCAGGTATTCCCCAGGAACAGCCCTTGGCCCTCTCCTATACCTGATCTACAGATACGGCCTGCCGAACAAAATCAAAGGATGAGTCTGACTTTGTACTGACGCCTGCCTCGTGTACAACACTGTATAGCTGCCAGATTACTCATCATCACCGCAAACGTTTCAAGATGGATTGGCAGATGCCCTTTAATCCGGACAAGTGCAAAGTCATACGCATCGCCGCCAACAAACATCTGCTAATTTTATCAACTTACTACAAGCCCAGCAAAGAAATGAGCACCGCCATTAAAGAAAAGCACCTCAGCGTCACCGTATCCAGAAACCTATTTTGTAATCACCACATTTACAATATTTGCAAGAATGCAAACAACTCCACCAATTTCTTATGGCGCAACCTATCGTCATCCCCAGTTGCCATCAAGGTTAAAAGCAACACCACCTTTGTCCGCCTACTGCTTTATACGGCATCAAACGCGGGGATACACACACGGAGAACAACATCCAAAAGCTGCAATGAATTCAATGCAGATCAGTTACCTTGATTCGCAACAGGCACCTGCAATTCCACCATTCGTGTATCATCTACCCTTGCCACGCCCGAATGGGAAGTCTTTAATAGAGCCGTGCGAGAGCCAAAGCTTCAGCAATAATGTATAATCCACACCCTCATCACAATCCAAAACACATCACCTCTATCTCAACAACGGTTGAACAACCCCTCCCCCATCACGACAGGTTACCGACACCGACAGAGAATCCCGTTCTGCGGAACAATAACTCATAAGGAATCCTTCTTCCGTCCGTCATCAGACTGTGAAACTGCCTCTCCGAAGCTAACATGCCCGCACCAAACCCGGATTCTTTTTTGTTGTGGGGAGGGGGAGGGTGGGGGGGGGGGGGGGGGCCCAAGCTTGCAGGCCCTAAGCAAAGCTAAGCAAATACCTATCTTTCTAGCCAGTTCAAATTCCGCAAAATCTCCCCCTCACGCATGAATACTAGATTTTTTATAACGTTTTGCGAGGATGCATGTGAAAGACAGATTCGCCCAATTCGATGTATACAATAACGTGTGCGATGATAACATTCAGTGTGTCAGGTCTGAAAGGGTTAATATTAAATATAATTACAAAACACAAAATTTATTACATTACAGTATATTTATATATTACAGAGAACTTTAACCCATAGGCTTTTTCACAAAATTTTATGCATATTTATAAATATTTCAATACGTTGCAACATTTACAACACAAAAAAGTTTTGAACCACCCCAAACATTTCGATGTAAATGACAAAAAGTAGAAGCAAAAATGAAAAGCATAAAACCACGTTAACCCTTTACCCAACGTAACGCCCAAAACCGACCAACGCTATTATAAAAATAAAACATCGCCAATTAATTTTCATTATTTTTTTATTTTTTGTCTCAAAAACATAGGTTATGACCCCTCAATGGAATGAGCTCGTTCAAATAAGGGTCGTAACCTATGTTTTTGACACAAAAAATGAAAAAAAATTCGTTGTTCAAGAATGTTTTTTTTTTGCTCGTGTCGTCTGCTTTTCATGTTAGGTAAAGGGTTAAAACTAAATTTGTTGACTAAATTTGTTGACAGTTCGGATGAATTCGTTGAAAAACATGACCGCGGAGTCACCCATCATGCGCTCGAGAGGTCATTATCAGCAAACCAAGTTTTTGCTACGCAGTATTGGGTCTGTCCACCTCTGATTTACAGATTTTGTCTCATATTGTGAATGAGAGTACGAACATGACCTTGACCAATGTTATCCCAGTCCTGGACAATAATGTTACACCAACAGAAGAGGAGTTGCAGCATGGGCGACCCGAAGATTTCCTGGTACCCCCTCCCTATTGTGAGCCCACAGGGCCCCCAAAGTTCACGCAGTCCAGCACCAACGACCTAAAAGAGAAATGGATCTGTGTGGACTGGTAGTTCACATAGAGGGCATTTAGATATACCAGCAGTCTAGTTTGTCATTGATCGGTCAGATGCAAGGAAATACAGTTCTTTCGATTCGAAAAATCAAACTTTTCTTCTATTGGGCCGAACCTCGGTCAGCCTGATGAGTTTGGAGCCCACTTTAGTGCAACCATTTTTGCCAAATGGGCGGCAAGGATGATACACAAATGCCATCCAAAATGCCCTCTATGAGGACTGCCACTGAACTTCCACTGTGGACTGCCACTGATCGCTCATATGCGAGGAAGCAGCGCTTTCGGTTCGAAAAACGAAAATTTTGTCCGGATTCTCCACTCCTACCTCCTCAGGTACGTTTCCCGTCAACTTTTTGGGGCCCAGTCCACCCCTACATGCTAAAGTTTCTACCCAACCTCTAGCGCACACACCAGCGCATATAACATTTAGGTATTGTCCAAGGTAACGGCTTTCTCATAAGTAGATACTATTCTACCTCGAGGCACTGTACTGTTGTGGTTAACCCTTTACCTAACATGAAAAGCAGACAGCATCTGCAAACAAAATTCTTGAATAACTAATTTTTTGTCTCAAAAACATAGGTTATGACCCCCTCATTAGAACGAGCACGACGAGCTCGTTCCAAAGAAAGGTCATAACCTATGTTTTTGAGACAAAAAATGAAAAAATAATGAAAATTATATGGTGATTTTTGTAAATAGCGCTGGCCGGATTGGGCCTTTACGTTGAGTAAAGGGTGTTAAAAAGTACAGAACTCGCATAATAATTATATCTAACGATTAAATGCACAGAGATCTCATGAAATACATGTTGTTCGTCATTTGGTCATTTCCCCGAAATACCCCCTGGCCAACTTACTGTAACTTGAGCGCCACTTGAAGGGGGAGGGCGCCACTGAGCAGTTTCTATTAAAGTCAGACAAGTCATCCTCGAATAGAGAAAAAAACAATTTTCTTCAGATGTATGATTTGTCTTTGATTGTCATGGGTGAGAACCACATGGATGGCCGGATTGTTAAACTACTTCTAAATTATTAGGTAAAATGCAGTGCTGGGAGCAACATGATCACATACCCCATGGCACTGCTGTTCAGCCTCAGTGCCAGCTGGCACTAAGGGGCGCGGTGGTTCAGTAGGTAGAGGTGCAGGCTATCGCAGAGGCCCTCGGTTCGAATCCCACCTGCGGCAACGGCGTTGTGTCCTAAGGCAAGACACTTTTCACCCCCATTGGGGCACGGTGGCGTTGTTATACTAAGGCGTACTGCACGTCGATGGTGCACTTGTCTTCAACCAATGCTAATCGAGCTTGTGTGGAGTTAGTATGTTGGGGAGCCTGACAATTGGTCGTCGTGGTTCCCTCCGGGTACTCCGGCTTTCTCCACCCGTAAGGCTGTCCAACAAGAGGTGACCCTGGCTATCAAAAGTGTCGGTGAACCCCCGTAAATACATATAGCTGGCAGTAAAACGATTCTCCTGCGTAAACTGGATAGGTTGTGTTACTTTTTGGCCTTCTCTGCATTTACTCCGCCGGTCATGCTTTTTACGTATCAAATTAATTTCCACCTCTATAAAGATCCACAACTAACGCGCAATTTCGCCGAATGTTAGTTGTAGCTATTTATTTTGGTGGTAATGCTTTCAAGATGGAAGCAGCAAGCCGTTCTATTGATGTGTGTGTTTCATTGACGCTATTTTCCCTAGATAAACAATGAAGTCAGATCAAAGAAACATACCAGCAAACCAAAAAGAGAATGAGGCTACAGCCAAGGACAAACCAAAGCAAAAACGAAGATATAGCTCAAAGATTGCCCAAAAGCAAGAGTGAAGTTTCATTTCAAAAACAGACCAAACGTTTAATGGAGTTTCGATTCCCGAAGGAAGAGAACCTTCTAACAAAAGTAATGAAGAGCGAAAGCAATCTAAGATACCTGTCTGTGTCTCAGGAAAGAGTACATCAATAGTCGGTCCCTTTTATCTGGCGATGGACCACTGTAATGAGATGTAATGTGACAGAATAGATCGGTTTAAACACAGAACGACACGCGGGTGTGAATGGGTTAATCGATATGGCACGAATGCTAGCGCGGAAAGATAAAACGAGAGGCCACAGGCCTCGAGTTTTATCCTTCCGCGATGGCACAAGTGCAATATCGATTAACCCATTCCCACAAGGCGTGTCTGTTTATTACACGCCTTACCCTCTATAAAAAAACAATTATTAGAAGGACACTCAGCAACTCATTTGATAACTATCGACAATAAGAGCACATTTTATCGCCAACCAAATTTGCGAGGGGAACCCGTATCACTATTTCGTTCCCTGAGTTCCAATGTGTTCTATGTGCCTTTTGGCACATAGAACACATTGGAACTCATGGGACGATTTTTTAGCTATCCCTAATGATTCGGATTGTAATTACGTTGCACGATTTGTAGAAAATTCCAGTGAAATTTCGTTTTTGTTTAAAAATATTCTATCAACGATTTTCATTTCCGCATGGTATAGTATTGCTATAGATGGGAATTTCATAGAACAGGAGTGTAATAAACTGTCTTATTGTTTTATTTAGTGTCATGTGAATCTAAACTTTTTGGTCGAATAGAATAAGGCAAAAGATTTCAAATCGAATCGAATATCTAATCAAAACTCACAGGCTGTTCAAGTATCCACTTGCAACCCCAGAAGATAGAAAACGAGAGAAAAGAGCAACGCATATGCCCCCTCCTACAATACCACGGATAGCATAAGCTGCTCATTGGAGTGGAAGCATTCCTCAAGATGGCATTAATGTCTGCAACTTGAAAACAAACTGCGGAAAGTGTGGATGAACCCTACAATATGTGGATATCCTTTTCGCCATACTGGTCTATCACCGGACCAAATGACATCAAAACATCGCAATGCACGAGTTACAACACAAAACGTTCACTCCGACAGTTTTGTTTGTATAACTAGGCCATAACTCTGCGCGCACAAAACCTGAAAAATGTGGATGTCTTTCCCCAAATGCTGGTCTCTCAACTTACCAAAAGGCATTAACTCTTTTACTGTGACACCCACTTTAGTCATATATGGAGTGCTCTATGTACGCCTGTATACAAGGATGTTTATAATAAGATTTATGAAAGACTTGAAACGCCTATCATCTGATTAATTGTTGGAAATAGCTCTCGGGGCCCTTTCCAGCAATTAATCAGATGGTATATTAGATCTGCGCATACCGGAACGTACAGATAATCATGAAAATATAGGCGACACGAGTCGCTTTCGGCAGCGTAAGTATTAAACGCCGACAACCGGTACCTGAGTCATAATGCAAAACGTTCGTACAGACACTTTTTAAAATCTAACAAGGTCCATAATTCTGGTAGGAATGCGCGGACAAAACCGGGAATATGTGGATCTCCTTTCGACGATAATGGTCTCTCACCACATCACAGAACATCAAAACCCGACAACAGGTATTTAAGTTACAATACAAAATGCTGGAATAGTAGTATGGAAGTACGACGTTCGGACGGACACCTCAAGTATATGTACACCGAAACCTCTTCTGGAGGTCGGAGGCATAATGTCAGTCTCAGCTCTCGTATTATAATCAGCGGCCCCTCGTATATATAGGGGTGTCAATCATAAAATAATTATTATATGCTAGCTTGTGAATTATCACAAATTATCTAAAAGATATGGATATCGAGAAATATCGCTCAATAGCTTCCTACATGACGTCACGCTTCGTCGCATGACGTCGCCTTGAATGTCGCCTTGAAGGAACGATCAGTAGATCTTTGTTATTGTTTTGAAACTGTTTACAGTCGAATTGGGCTGAATATTGCGCAATAAAATGTCACAATAAAAGAAAATCCATGCCATTTTAGTTCGTGTGGACCTGAAAGTATTGGTTTTCATTTTAAGATCTTGGTGAATTTTTCGATATTTCTCGGCCAAATAAGTGAATCTACCTTCTTATAATGTTTAGTATTGATGAGTTGCTCATGGCTTCCATTTATATAATTATCCCCAGATAGAACAACAACCGATCCACCTTTGGCCGGTTCCTTATATTTTTTCGAAGTTTCGTGAGGGCTCTCCATTCACCAGCTGTTAAATTGTTTTTTATCGGAGAGTGTGTTCATGCTGAACACCTATAGGAGGATTCGTGTGTTAGTCTCAATAATTACGTGGTCTACTTCATTATCTGGGGATGACCAACCAGTTGATTCTGTAAAGGGACCGCTGAAGTTTCTAAAGTGGTCTCCTAGTTTCATTTGCGTAAGTAAATTACAGTTACACGGAGGACAAAAGCATATTTTAGAAGATTTTAGAATGCTGGTATCTGATCCCCTGTCGGTTGTCGAACCCTTGGCAACCCAGCCTGTTAATCCAAAGTCCAACACCTAAACCACTTGACCATTACGCACCGTCAAAAACGATGGCCGGAATCTAGCCTTTCAGAAGAAGTTCTCATGATTACTTGGTTTACCTTCCTTTCAGCAGTAGCATGACATTAAGTGGAAGGCGCTGGCTGTGGTTGGCTTTAGAGGAAAACTAGCACAGGCATGTGAGTGTTTTTCGAAGGACACAATCATGCATGTTGTAGAGAAATTTAGAGTGTTGGTTTTCTGAATATATCTTCTGAAATGCTAATAATATTTAGTTATTCATTTCACAGAAAGAAGGAAAAGGGAATGAAAAATACCATTCGGGAAAATAGATTTGCACAGGGCTTCCATTACCGGGCTTTGGCCTTCTGCAATACGAAGAACCCGATTAATGTATCAAAAATTTCAATTTTAAATAGTTTATCTCCGCCCCAGATGTGTCCATTTGCTGGGAACGAGTACTTGATGTTTTCATTTTGACGCAGCTGTAGAGAAGATAGCATTTCAGCTTTGTGAGATCAGTAATAAGATTCGCTCTTTTGTCCTTAACCCTTTACCCAAGGTATCGGCCAAAACCGGTCAGCGCTATTCATAAAAAATCGCCAACTAATTTTTATTATTTTTTAATTTTTTGTCTCATCACGACCTCGATAAGACCGACCATTTTGACTTTTCAAACGTCGTATCAAAGACAACGAAAGAGCCGTTATCAGCTAATTCAAAGAATTTATTCTGCGATGACATCAAAGTAATCATAAAGCACGATCTTTGTGCTTTATGATTACTTTGATGTCGCCGAAGAATAATTGGCACGATGCCATGTTTGTCTTGCGATCATGGGGACTGGGGCGGGTTGAATGCGAATTTCTTCCATCTGATTTGGGATATGCCATCCAATTGTTGATTTGTCCCGGTACCGGTACCGGTTTCTGCGGGACAGGCTGTGTCCCGTCCCGGTACTGGTTATGTTGGTTTGGGCCGTACTTTGACGTGCCTGCGTTCGCGTCACCCGCTTTAAATTCTTCGTCAAAGTGGGACTGATAGCCATGAGACAACATGCGACGTTTAAACACAAAAGTCGATTTTGAAAACATCTGCCATCGACTTGGATTTTCGTCTTGGCTTCGGATGCTTTCACGTATCGTCACCGGCATCCCGTGAGATGTTTCTAAGACTTTCTTAGAGTTTTATATCGCGCCCATCTCCGAGATTCTATCGCGAAGACGTGAGAGATCCTCGTAGTCTCTCTCTCTGGGCGATTCAATTTCCCATCAGATTTATGACTCAAAGAAGTCGCGTGTCGTCTCGTGCGAAATCGGCTCATTTTGCGAGAAATCTAAATTGTGCTCGTATTTTACTTAGGTAAGGGCTTTTGTTGCAGTATAAGTTGCTGCGACGTTGTCATCAGTGCTAGCATTTGTAACAGACGTAGTAGGACCAGGATGGTGGATATGTCGACATTGAATAACCCAAGCTTGAAAGGTGACCTGGGTCGAGACAATTCCCAGCAAAACGGCGAACAGTCCCCGGTGTATTCAGAGAAATATATGATATATTTGGTTTCTCACTCAGTATTATACTTTTGGTATGCTATGCGATCGGGCCGCGACACACTTCCACAACAAAGCGCAGATGGAGTGTCACTCAGTATTGTTTCTTAGGTATGCTAAGCCTGCGTGTTTATTATGGCTTAACCCTTTACCCAACGTAACGGCCAAAACCGGTCAGCGTTATTTACAAAAATCATCATTTAATTTTTTTTTATTTTTTTATTTTTTTGTCTCAAAAACAGCTTATGGACCCCCATTGGAACGAGCTTGTCGAGCCCGTTCCAATGAGAGGTCGTAACCTATGTTTTTGAGGCAAAAAATGAAAAAAAAATATATATTCAAGAATTTTGTTTAATTCAGTAATCATACCCTGGTCCCTGAAAAAAATTCTCCATCGTGGTGTTGGTCATAACCTTTGGTAGTGTTTACATTGAGGAAACAGGGCGACCTAGGGGGTTATAGAAGGTATATTTGTAGGCGTTATATAGCAAATTACATTCTCAAGAACAACAATTATTTCGGAGCCAAGATCTGACAATTTTGCTGCAAACGATCAACGTTACAAACAGAAAAATGCCATGTGAACTATTGAATATAATATGAATATACCAAAGAACTTCAACATTTGTTGCCGCAGCTAAAAGACCAAATATCCATGTTAGCCCAAGACAGAAAAACAGTTTAACGGCTGACTTAAACACTCTGCTTTTCATGTCCGCACAGCTTGACGCTCCTGGCGAAAATCGGTACATTTTCACCGTTGACACAGTAAGAAAAACAGAGTTAAAAAGGACCATAGCTATAAGAGGTGCAGCGAACGTTGAAAAAAGCGCCATCTTGTTATTAATAAAGCAAGTGGGAATGCCATACTCCATAATGAAGATACCAGTGTTGTCTAACACAACAGTGCAAACGATGACAAGGAGCGGTATCACATATGCAATAGAGCCATATATGTATAATCGTAGGCTTCTCTTTGTCTTTCTGGCATTTAACCTGGGTCGATTCAACAGAGGCATTGTAGAGAATACTACCACGGTGTGGTATCCAAATAAAGTAGACCACGTAAACACAGAAAGCCATGAATAATGTGTCAGTATAGCCACAACATAACAAACCTTTGGGTTAGATTCAAATATATTGGTCACTATAAATAGCACACATGTTATTTTAAGAACAATAATTATGTTAAGAGACATGCGACAAGGAACAGATTTTAAATCTGGATTTATTATATAAATTAGTGAAGAAACTAACAGAGCAAATAACGAAAGGGAAACAAGTGTTAAAGATAGAATGGATTTAATTACATGTTGTTTTTCTGTATATTTCGAAAAGGGAATGTCAAAATACTTCCAAAGTTGCTTGTAGTACTGATAACAAATGAAATATGTGCTGTTAATTTCCAAACATTTTTCATGATCAATGACAATATTCCGATCCGTCAACACGTTTTCTAACATCTTGAACTCGGTTAGGTTCAGTGTAATATAAGGACATGGTATCGGACTGGATTGTTCTCTCTGTGATGGCAGTAAACAGTCCGAGTAGTTGTTTTTGATTTGGAGTGGTATCAGACTAGTTTCGCTATCGGTGTTGTTCAGAACAAATATGTATTCTAGCATTTGTTTTATTTTCAAAACATCTTGTTGTGACAGACGTGCGAAAATTATCACGTCGATACAATTTCTATAACAGTATTTTTTTCCCGTTTCATGAGCATAAAACTCACCCATCTTTTGAAAACTGTAACTAGCCATTCTAAACGGCATATTGATCAATTTAGGAAATACTTGTTGTGTAACTTCTAATTTGGGCCCGTCATCGTAAAACTGACCACATTCACGAAACATCATTAAGAAAAATTGTGGATTTCTTATGGAGGAATACGGAAAAATGCATTTCCCGAAGCTTGCCACACGTCGTGATGTACAGGTTAATCGCCTACAAACATTCTGAAAATAGACAAAAACAATGTGAAAGCTATTTTTAATCACTTGCATCATCATCACTTGAATCATCATTAGCTGAAGGCTGCCTGTCATATTTAATTGCTTCACCATTTTCACATCCCAAACATTCTTACATACTTGGCATCAGTACACAATTTGAACTCTTCCCAATAGTTTGATATCCAAAACCATTATACTATTAGTTATCCTTGTGTTTTCCATGGTGTATGGGAATTTACACCGGTTTGGGAACTCCTACACTCTGAGGCGAAGCTGAAGGGTGTATGTTTTCCCAGACCCGTGTAAATTCCCATACACCCTGGAAAACACGAGGATAACGGATTTATTTCCAAGCATTTTTGTGTACTTAATACTTTAACCTACATTGTGGGCAAAAACTGACAGCAAATTTGTACTTTGTGAGTTTCTTAATAAAACCAGACAATTATGGATGTCATTGGAACTGGCTCAAGGAGCCAGTTCCAATGACATCCCTATCTGTAATATTTTATTCCACATAAATATTAAATTTTCTGAGTCTTTATTTTTGTTCAAACGTAACCGAGCAGAAGGTATGAATTAATAATTAAAAATGGGTGCTTTTTTAGCCATATAGCCTGCTATTGTATATTCTTGTTTTTACACCGTGGTTAAGCATAAGATATGAATTAATAATTAAAAATGGGTACTCTTTTAGCCATATAGCCTGCTATTGTATATTCTTGTTTTTACACCGTGGTTAAGCATAAGATATGAATTAATAATTAAAAATGGGTACTCTTTTAGCCATATAGCCTGCTATTGTATATTCTTGTTTTTACATTGTGGTAACCACGGCGTAAAAAAAAGCCACTGCGGATTGCAAGTTACACCGTACCTCCCAGACAATCAAAACGCAGTATTTTGTTTCATTTGGAAATAACGTTCAACATCCAAGACCCTGATAATAAATAAAGTTAGGGATTATTTTAATGTACAAATGGGGAAAATATGATCTTGTGAGTTGGCTTTTTCTTAGTCCGCACAAAACACAGTATGACTGTGATCCAACACAGTGCATGAAGCACTATATGTATTTCAGAATAACGCAGGCAGTGGAAAAATATGAGCAACTGAGAAGAAAGTTTAGAAACATTCATGCGCCGCGGTGTTGAGTATAATCTTTGGGTGTGTTTACATTTAGGAAACATACTGGTTTGCTCTCTGCTGCTCATGACTGATACCCCTTACCAGTCTACACGCATCATCAGCATTTGGTGCTACCTAACATTATTGAGCGAGAGATTGTTTCTATAAGTCTACTTGATTTGGACTTCCTTGAACGTCGCCAAGATGACCGATTGGGTGCAGGCACGTGTGTACACATGATATCTTCCGACTATAATGGCTGTTGTTCGAAAATGAAGTATTCCAACTATATATTAAAAAAAGTAGGGGATTTCCAAACTGATGTTGATATTTTCGGAAAATGGTATTGGATACGCGTGATTGGACACATCAGTAGTATGTAATGTAGTTTTGAGGACTCACTGGCAGGATCTCATGCAGGATCTCATGTTACGTCATAGTCACGTGACCTAATGGCGCCATGTTGTGTTGTCGTGGTAACCCGCGTGAGCGGCCATCTTGTGACTTCATCCCCATAGTGATATGTGGTGTTATTGCGCATGCACAGCGCGTGTTGTTAGGGTAATACGTGTTTCCGTCGTCCATTTTGTATACTGAAGGCCGCCATCTTGGTTTCTATGGCAGCACATGGTTGCTATGTGACCTAAAATCTTCTCATAGGACAGGGATATGTTCTGAGAGTGTGTTCCTTTGTACAGGAGTAATTTCCCGATTCGTAGAATTACCCAAATAAACCCGATAATCCCTCCAAACTATCCAAATTGACTTTATTTGATACAGATTTCCCCCAGAATCCTATTTAGGACCACCAATTCATGGTACCTAGAGGCCCCCAGGTACCGAGGGGGGACCCCGGGGTAAAGTCGACTGCACTAGAGTAGTTTTTCTGGTTCGAAGTTCCCCCAGAATCCTTTTTAGGACCACCATACCATCGCTTATAATAGTAGCACGTGTTATAGTATCGAGGGTTCCCCTTTGGATTATAGCCAACTGATAGACAACCCCCATAAAAGCCTATATCATTCTTAATGCCAAAAATCTATCGAGAAGTTACTGATAAGCCATTGCTCAAAGGACTCGAATCCTATCGAGCAAATAAGCCATGGAGTATTTACTTGAACTAGTGACTCGCACATACGACTCTTAGCCTCATTTCGGTATTTGAGGATACCTATGACCTGGTATTGTATTATTTGAGGATACCTATAAAGGATATTTTCTGGAGAATCCCTTTTTTGTCTTATGAGGCCATGGGGGCCATGAGAAAAACCCTCAATGAGGTCTAATTTACTATCCCTCTTAGCCTCATTTTGAAAAAATCCCTCAATAAGGCCTAATTTACTATCCCTCTTAGCCTCATTTCGGTATTTGAGGATACCTATGACCTGGTATTGTACTATTTGAGGATACCTTCTGGAGAATCCCTTTTTTTATCGTATGAAGCCATGAGGGCCATGAGAAAATCCCTCAATGATGTCTAATTTACTATCCCTCTTAGCCCCATTTCGTTTCAGGCCATGAGGGCCATGAATAAATCCCTCAATGAGGTCTAATGTACTATCCCCCTTAGCCTCATCTCGGTATTTAACAGCCATAACCCGTGGCACCCCAGTTTCAGCACCCCTTTTTGGTAAACGTCTGACATTCGGCACCCCTTTTTAGTCGTATGAGGCTATGAGGGCCATGAGAAATCCCTCATTGAGGTCTATTGTGATATCCCTCTTAGCCACATTTCTGTTGAGGCCATGAGGGTCATGAAAAAAATCCCTCAGTGAGGTCTAATTTACCAGCCCTCTTAGCCTCATTTCGGTATTTAAGAATACCTATGATCCAGCTCCAATACAGCTCCTATCTCTTATACGGTTCCTATACAGTCCCTACACAGTCATTCTTACCAACGGCTTCCATCTTATTGCCAAATATCCAAGGCACTACTTGTCTATCTGTCCTATTATAGCTTCTACAGCAGTCTTTTGCCATTGCGGCCTTGTACCAGTACTATTGGGTATACCATCATCTATTAATATTGACTTGTAACACTACTTCCTAGTTATACCTTCACTCGGGCCGTCAGAATGTTCAATCTGATTGCTTCATTTTCCCTGTATAACACGTATACATACAAACGGCCTATACAAGGAATTCCGTAATTGGGATTCTTATCCGACTCCGTAAAATTTGAATTCCGTGATTTTACATTAACAAATCGAGAAAAGTTCTGTTCGGTCTGTGTTTATCCATGGAAAATTTTTTTCGATTCTTGTAAAAAATTGTGTTTTCCTCTTTCTCACCACCACATCCGCGTCGAGAATCACTACACTACGGAAGAAAGACTGTTCCGAATGAAAAATATCAAATGCACATACAGTAAAGTCGTGATAGAAAAAAAATAATCCCATATTACATGGTATGAACGAATTGCACACACAGACAAGCACGTCTGTTATAACTATATCTTAACGAGGTTTTTCTCGTGGCGTAGGTGTGTGTGCGCACGAGTTTGAATGAATTAATTCGATGAGAAAATTGAACAAGGTTTTAGATGTGTTGTTAGTCCAGTAGCCAGGCCCACTTTTTTAACTCGCGCGTGTTTTGGCGTCTAAAGTCGGTGGTTTCCGATAGTTTAGACACCCCACATCAATATTCCGCCGACTGGCCTCCTGTCAGCCTTGCGGAATTTTAAATATTAGGCCCGAAAAACATGGCCACAAAAATGCGCGAAATAATCAAGTTTCGAACATTTGAAACATTTAGCGCGAACTTCATCAGTGACCCAAACTGGCGTAGAAGCTAACCGTATCATTTCCTGATCCACATAATGAAATAAAGCACAACGCCTCACTCAACGTGCAGGACAGACGTTCATTTATTCACGACTGACCAGTAGCTGAACAAGGTTTCACTTCAAGTGATGTGGCCTAGCCTGATATTTCCTAATATGATCTCGAGATTTGGTGGTATGCAGGCATGTCAACCGGTACCTGTACCGGTACCGCCGGTTCTCTTATGCTCCAACCGGTACCGGTATTGAAGCTTTTGTTCCGGGACAAAATTATTTTATGGGGAAATTCCTAATTGAACCAGGGTAAACAGGCTGATAATCGTGTATGGCACACTTGCGCGACATATTTTTAACTTATTTGTGAACGAATATAGACTAAACGTATCGTGTTTTCAAGTAAAAAAAATATTCTACGAGCAGGATTAAGAATGAAACCGACGAGCCTCTGGCGAGTCGATTTCTTTCTTAATTCTACGAGTAGAATAAATTTTTTACTTGAAAACACTGTCCGTTTATTCTGTTTATCCCATAAATCTTTACAGGGCCGTCGCGGCAAAATCGTGCTATAATTCGCTACAAAACACAGCGAGAAGTGAGGGGAGCACATTGGTCCAATTCGATCGACCAGCAAAATTGGCAAAAATACACAAGGGGCAATAATACAGTTCTGTCTAAAAATAATTCTCTTACAAACTTAAGCTAAACTTGCAAAATACTTTATTATATGAGCAGTGTGTGGGGTTTTCTACTGGCATTGTGTATTACTTTCAAACAGATTTAAAGAAATCAACAATCGAACTATTAATTATGCTAGACAAATGTAGTAGAGGCCAGAGGTCAACAAGTCCGTCGCTACTAGGGGAATAAATTCTTTCAGTGTTAAACCTATGGGGAAAATTTATCACCCAACTAGGTGAATAAAGCCAAAATTTATTCAAGGCCTTTATTGTTCAAGTAAACGGCCATTTATGAGATAAACATATCAAAACTCTCTACAGGTGAATGTTCTGACTGCACCACCACCTCGATAAGGCCGACATCTTTGACTTTTCATTCAAACGTCGCGTCAAAGACAAAGAAAGCGCCGTCATCGGCTACTTCAAAGAAATTATTCTGTGGTGACATCAAAGTAATCTTAAAGCACGATCATCGTGATTTAGGATTACTTTGATGTCGCCGCAGAATAACTGGACGATTCCATGCTTGTCTTGCGATCTTGGGGACTGCTGCGGCCTAAATGCGAATTTCTGCCATCTGATTGCGATATGTCATCCAATTGTTGATTTGTCCCGGTACTGGTTTCGGCGAGAAAGGCTCTATCCCGTCTATGTGTCGGTTATGTTGGTACCGGCAGTACTGTGACATGCATGCATTGGTATGCATATGTTAATAAGCTTTGATGCTAGCATCGGAACATTGATGGCCAATTCAGGCTTAGCTCATGTCTTAGAATCATTATTCAGTTGTGCGGCTAAAATGCTCACAGGTAAAATAATCCCTATGAATGCCAGGGCGCTCCGACTGCTGGGTAGAGGAGTAACTCCGAGATCTTATGATGAGCGAAAATATGGAATGCCCCGACGATCTGACAGACAGACTGTATGAACTTTCAGAAAAAGGCAAGACTACGAAGATGTGAGTTGACTGTTTGATGAAACCAGTTTTTATTATTATGTTGTATGCGAGAACTGAGCAAGAAGGCAATTGGCCGCTACATCTAGTAGCAGTGAATACAATGTTGCCATATTTTTTCGACCTCTGGACATGTTAACAATGCTAGATGTATGCTTTACTATTTACGAGGGATGCAAGTTCTGCCCCAAGACATTATCGAACATTTCATGAAAGGGAATCATGTAATGAGACATACTGATGGAATTTGGAATGGAATTTAGAGCGACATCTACATCGAAACCACATTCATGCGTTATGAACATGGTAAATCTGAATAATAGGTATCACTTTGAAATCAGAAACTCTCAAAGTCTGGGTTCTCAGTCTTCATACGTGCGGCCGTTTTAGTGGGTGACGTTTCTCGATTGAAGGATTTAGGTGTGCATTCGAGTTTAAATAAGTCTCACAAAGAAGAAGCCAAGAGTAGAATCGTCGCTGATAAACTTGATCGAGATGGCCTCAGGAGCAAACTGGACGTAGTTATCAATCCCTTGAATTCCGAAGCAACACCCATGCGAGGTCATGAATATCACCACTGTAGAATTGGGGCAGCGTCCGTAAATGTTTACAATGTCATAACACTGGGTCAAGAGAGGATGGTTGAGTTCGAGAGACGGTTACCAGCCAGGTTTTATGACACAATTTCCACACCAGTGGTAACAATGTCCGTCGTGAAGAAGGTCATAAAAGTAGGTGCCACTCACTTTTATGATTGCAACTTGTATTATGCAAGGGTTATGTGTCATCAGTCGAGTGTGAGGGATACTGACATCAAGGAAGAGATCTATTATGAGCTGGCGCCAGTTCCAACTGCACTGTTTAATGAAGCTGGTGATTCGTGTATACCAAAATCGAAATCAGACCTGAAACCACGAACTTCGAGTACAATTTCAGCAAGGACATCCACACCGACAGGGCGTAGATGTTTGCACGGTAAATGATGGATGTGTCCTACTCTGGATTCTTCGTGTGGAATTTCGTTGAAACATTTCAAGAAGAAGTTGTCGTTGGACGACGTTTATCTTAGTTCCGACAGGTACAACGAGTTCAGCACGAAAAGATGTGCAATGGCTCACGTGAGTGCTGAAAGCTGTTGCCGTTGAGTGCAACATCAGTATTGCCGTTTCAGAAACTTATGATGACCGTCACTGAAAATAAAAAGCAGCTGATCGGTATAACTTGTGAGTAATGTACGTCAAATAAGAGTTTTGGTGGTGAAAGTGCTAAAGGGCACAAACTTGTTACTGGACAAGACAACGTTCTAACTGAAATTAACAAAGGTGTCCTCAAAGAAAGGCGTGACATGAAAACCAGTCACGAGGGAGCTGATAATATTATAGTTCAACAGTTCAATAGTTCAGCAGGCAGTGAAACACGCTTTGGATGACACAGATGTGTATACCCTAATCTTATACCACTATCTGGAACAGAATATAACATCTCCAATTTTTATGGATTCACCAATTGATGATTGGTCTGTGATAGACATTTGTACCACTGTTGATAAGCATCGTGACATTATCCCAAGTAGCCACGCATGCTATCTCTGTGTGCGATACCGTCGCCGAGTGCTTTGGGAAAGGTAGAGGCCGTGTCCTTAAAGTTCTGAAAGAGGGTTCTATATCTCTAGACTCAGTTTTTTATTACCGGACTATGTGCTCTCTCAGGGTGTCAGGAAATAAATAAATAATGATGAAATAAACTGAATTTATTTACAAGTATTAATTCACATAATATTTGGGTGTGTATGAAGTATCGTCGTCTGAGTGCTAGAATGTTCTATGTCCCATAGGGGACATAGAACATTCTAGCACTCAGGCGACGGTATATAATTTTGTTTACAAATTTTACGACACCGAGAATTGGTTTTGCTTTCAATTACTCCCAAAATCTCGCGATAGAATTCTACGGACAATTTGCCATGTGTGTAACACTTCTCGAGAGATTATGTTATCGAAAGAGATATATATTAACCGTTCGGACGCTGTGCACGTGCTTTGTCGTGATCGTTTACGAATTGTAGTCGCGAAAGGCTCCGCTTAGATTCAGATTTTGATTCTTTATTCAAGGTATACATATATGTAAGATGTTAACAAAAATAAACATTATACAAGAGTAACAAATAGCATACCGCGGGAAGTGGCATAGGCAGATTGGCTGTCTACCTGTCACCCCTAAAGGAAAGAGAACGCGCGAACTGACTGTGACTAGATGGGTAAACATGGAGCGATCCATCTTATCTGTGATAGGGATGCCGATTTTTTCCGTTCCTTGGGTCGAAAATATGTTCTTGTGTAAAAAGCCAGGATTGAGAGGATTAAGGTGGTGTTTCTGTTTAGGTAGAGAGCAACCTTCTTGCCAAATTGACATCATTGCTCCGCGTAAAGTTCAAGATCCACAATCAGTGAAATCGAGTGGTTAATATTTTTCCAACTTGCGAAGAACATGATATTTTGTAATGGGACGATGTGTCTAAATCGGCGGGCGCACCGGGGGGAGGGGGGCGATGGGGCGAATGCCGTAGACTAGCTGACATCATTTAGGTGAGGGCCAGTTCACCGCCTGTGACTGCCCATGATTAGCCGACCGACTTGACCAAGCACTTGTTTAAATACGTATTCCCCAACGCAAATCTTTTCCTCAAGAGTATTGTTTACAGCTTCTTAACTGTGTGTGGCTCCACGCAAGGTTAGTAGGGCAACTAGAGAGAAAACGCAGCAGGTTGCATTGGACGAGGATGCAAGATTAGGACATATCGCACGACTAGTATGTTTCTATTGAGGATTTGTTTAATTTGCTAATGGTCCACTATGATCAATATTTACTAAGTACGATGTGGGCAGTAGGGATTGTCGCAACGGGCATAAGTCGAATATTACGAAATGAATGTTGAGGTCAATGTTTTCTTAAATGTAGCCATGTTACTTATATTTCGAACTGTGTCGTCCAAAGCGTTCCACCGTTTTGGGATGGCGTATAGATGACGTTTATCTAGGGTTCGTGTACGTGTTTTTTTCTATGTATAGGTGTCCCAACTGACGGGTTGTCGTACCAAGTGGATTGTCAGTAACCCTGAATGTATCGTTAAAAGAAGCCGGTAGTCTGCCATTTTGCCAGTCATGCGCGAACAGTAATGCATGCAATTTGAACAAATCATCTACTTTGAGTATTTTATTTTCCTAAAATAAGGGGTCTGTATGGGATTTGTATTTTTTTGTTATTTATTATTCGTAAAGAGCGCTTTTGCATGATAACTAGTTTATTTATAGCTCTTGAATCGCCCCATGCTAAAATCCTGTACACCAGATGGCTATGAACCAGGACATAGTACAATGTTTTCAGGACTTTACGTGGGAGAATGTGTTTTACTTTGTTGACGATATAATTTGCGTGAGCTAATTTCGAGCATAGGCTAGATACATGAGCTTTGTAGGTTAAGTGTCCATCAATGCTTATTCCCAGAAATGTTAGAGATTTTTCTGCCTCACTTCCCCCGACTTTGCTTATCTTTTGATTATTTATTTTTATCTCTCGACAGAAATTATTATTCTTACTTTTATTTGAAGCGAAATAAGATCCAACAATGCAATGGCTGAGACGTTTGCTGTTGTAGAAAGATCAACAATATCGACCTTTAAGGACACTTCCATCACTCTTTGTCAACGGATAAAACGCAGTGGTTTCTCGAGATCGTTTTTTTACGAATTGGATGGATATGATCGATTTTATAACTTATAAACATGAGAAAAGAAACAAAATTGATTTCAATATTTTTTTTCTTTTGTTAGACGAAAAAAAAAAATTTCCTGTAATTATGAATAAAAAAGCACGATGACGCGATGCGAGTGTGACGATGAAGAAAAAAAAAGAAGACGGAATTAACTGTAAGAGAAATAAAATTACAAAAAATGGAAAAAACGTCTCTAGACATGACTGTAGAGAACAAGCCAGAAAATAAGCAGACTGACATCTGCAAAATGAGGTCCCCAGAGCGTGAATTTAGTGATGCTATCCTGCACAGCAGGGTAGCATCACTAAATTCACACTCGGGGGACCTCAATCTGAATCAGGGTCTCAAAACTAAACAGAACGAGGTACCCAGAGGATAAATTGGCTCACTGTATGGGGCAGCATGATCAAATGCACCCTCTGGGGACCTCATTCTGCAAATGTCAGACGACTTATTTTCAGGCCTGGTTGAGAATATAGGATTAGAGGATACTCTGTACAACAATTATTTTAATACGAATGAGGTTTTTGTTATTACATTTATGAGCATATTTACAAACATGAATAAATTTGGAAAGAGTATTCTAAATTCGAAGAATTATACAATCAAACAGAATTTGACGTTATCAAAAGAAGAAAAATAAATCGTATCGGTCGAAATTTACGAATGTCAAGTGTTTAGTTATAAGGATAATTTAGATTTATTTTTGCAAGATTGTCCGAACGTTTACGAATTGATATCGACGGACGAATTTCTGAACAAATCTGACAAATGTCCAATCTGTCCAAGGCATTCTGACCAATCAAAAGACCGAATTTATCGGGAAATAGGGGCAATCTATCAAAATCCAACCACTCGTCCCGGGACCGGTTATGTTGATACGGGCGGTACGTTGACATGCCTGTGTTCACGTCACCCGCTTTAAATTCCTCGTCAAAGTGGGAACCTAAAAGTCGATTTGTATAAACATCTGCCATCGACTTGGATTTTCATCTTGGCTTCGGATGCTTTCAGGTATCACCACCGACATCCCGTGAGATTTTCTAAGACTTTCTTAGATTTTTATATCGCCCCATCTCCGAGATTCGATCGCGAAGACGTGAGAGATCTTCATAGTCTCTCTCTGGGCGATTTAATTTCTCATCAGATTTCTGACTCAAAAAAGTCACGTGTCGTAAATTGCTGCGACATCGCCATCAGCGCCCGCATTTGTAACAGACGTAGTAGGGCCAGGATGGTGGATATTTCAACATTGAATAACCCAAGCTTGAAAGGTGGTCTGGGTCGTCCCCGATGTATTCAGAGAAATATATGATATATTTGGTTTCTCACTCAGTATTATATTTTTGGTATGCTATGCGATCGGGCCGCGACTCACTTCACAACAAAGCGCAGATGGAGTGTCACTCAGTATTGTTTCTTAGGTATGCTAAGCCTGCGTGTTAATAAGGGTTTAACCCTTTATCCAACTCAATGGACAGAACCGGCCAGCGCTATTTACAAAAATCACCATTTAATTTTCTTTATTTTTTCTAATTTTTTGTCTCCAAAACAGCTTATGACCCCTCATTGGAACGAGCTCGATGAGCTCGTTCCAATCAGTTGCCATAAGCTATGTTTCTGAGACAAAAAATGTAAATATTTAGTTATTCAATAATTTTGTTTGTAAGTTTCGTCTTCTTTTCGTGTTAGATAAAGGGTTAATGACACTTTCAACAGCCAGTGTTATCGGGTCGAACAATTTTTACGAATAAAGGAAGCCGGAGTACTCGGAGACAATGGTTACATTGTGTGAGACAGTTTGGGGAGTGAAGAAAACCGAGAGTACTCGGAGAGAACCACCGAGCAGCGGCGAGCAACAGCCATACTCTCCAACTTACTAACTCGGCGACTGAGGAGTGAGAACCATCAACGTACTTTTTAAACTATTGTGATGAGTTGAGGTTAACATGGTCTCGGGTTTGCGGCTCGGAGCGTATGTTCAACCTCGACGCTTCGACCCCAGTTCATGTTACCGTCAACTCAACACAATAACGTATTTGTTCCAATAAGACACTACCCATCGCCCAAAACCATTATTGTGAAACACGAGAGATTTATTTACTAAACTTGTGATCGTTAAAAGTTACCTTCTGCAAGGCAACTTTTAACGATCACAGGTTTAGTAAATAAACCTCTCGTGTACCCATGACGACTCTGGATAAATAACCAAGAAGCCATATAAACTCACTCCATCTTAGTTCAAATCGTAAATGGGTTTGTAATTTAAACAACACTTTATCCGGAACACCGTCTGCTGTACGTATGAAAATGCAGAAAAATGAAGCGGCTTGATAGTCACTCCGTTGATGAAGCAATTACGAAACGGGCGACGTCATTTCAAATATTTCGAGTGGTGACGTCAGACGGTAACATTTGCTGCTGGAGCCGTAAACATAAAAGAAACTGTACCAGCTCTCATCCAATCAGAGGGCGAGGATTTTACTCTTATTAGAACATTACGCCATACTACATAGCGCCACCATGCAACCTGGTGGAAGTATCACTCTAACCAATGAGCCACCGCACTCCCACACAGCAAAAGGAGATATTTCTCCCGCCTCAGACAAACAAACGAAAATGCATACCAGATTCATTATTATTCTCACATATTTCTTTTCCTACGGATGAGATTTTATTGTGCAGTGAGGTGGAAACCGGGAAGATATTTTTCACCGGCTCCAGACTCGATCCGGACTTAATTCTCAGTGCGCTATTGCGATCACAGTATTGTAAATAAGCTAACAATTCTACGGTTAATTTAGGCAATACTACATGCATACTAGAAGTATAGTTTTACAACACACCAACATGCAGCCATATAGAATTTATCCTGTTCATCTACATGTAGCTATGTCGAATTGATCCTGTTCAGGTACATGTAGATATGTCGAATTGATCCTGGTCAGGTACATGTAGCTATATCGAATTGATCCTGTTCGGGTATATGTAACTATGTCGAATTGATCCTGTTCAGGTACATGTAGCTATATCGAATTGATCTTGTTCGGGTATATGTAGCTATGTCGAATTGATCCTGTTCAGGTACATGGAGCTATGTCGAATTGATCCTGTACAGGTACATGTAGCTATGTTGAATTGATACTGTCCAGATACATGCAGCTATGTCGGATTGATACTGTTCAGGTACATGTGGCTGTGCCGAATTGATCCTGTTCAGGTACATGGAGGTATGTCGAATTGATCCTGTTCAGATACATTTAGCTATGTTGCATTGATACGGTCCAGATACATGCAGCTATGTCGGATTGATACTGTTCAGGTACATGTGGCTGTGCCGAATTGATGCTATCCAGGTATATGTAGCTATGTCGAATTGATCCTGTTCATGTACATGCAGCTATGTCGAATTGATACTATCCGGATACATCAGCTATGTCGGATTTATATTGTTCAGGCGCATGTGGCTGTGTCGAATTTATCCTGTTCAGGTATATGTAGCTATGTTGAATTGATCCTGTTCAGGTACAAGTAGCTATGCCAAACTGATCCTGTTCAGGTACGTGTAGCTATGCCGAATTGATCCTGTTCATGTACATATAGCTATGTCGAATTGATCATGCTCAGGTACATATAGCTATGTCGAATTGGTCCTGCTCCGGTACATGTAGCTATGTCGAATTGATCCTGTCCAGCTACATGTAGCCATGTCAAATTGATCCTGTTCAGGTATATGTAGCTATGTTGTATTGATACTGTACAGATACATGCAGCTATGTCGGATTGATACTGTTCAGGTACATGTGGCTGTGCCGAATTGATCATATTCAGGTATATGTAGCTATGTCGAATTGATCCTGATCAGGTACATGTAGCTATGTTGAATTGATACTGTTCAGGTACATGTAGCTATGCCAAATTGATCCTGTTTAGGTACATATAGCTATGTCGAATTGATCCTGCCCAGGTACATATAGCTATGTCGAATTGACCCTGCTGCGGTACATGTAGCTATGTCGAATTGATCCTGTCCAGCTACATGTAGCCATGTCAAATTGATCCTGTTCAGTTACATGTAACCATGTCGAATTGATCCTGTTCAGGTTTGATCAATTCACAAATACGGCCCGGGCTGTAACTATAAGGAGTGTAGGGGATGTGGTTTCCCTAACCCTGTGGTTTTCTACACGGTACATTTGTATCTGGATTGGAGTCTCGTAGTCTTGCTTGTAATCATGTACTTTCATTTAGGACAAACACAGAACGGCAATGCATAAGATGGGGTGGGTTTGGGGTTGTCGTGTGGGTATTCGAGAAAATATCGATAGTGCTTTGTGAATAGGTTTTACAATAAACACACAAAACGACACACGTGCGTGGATGGGTTAACCGATATGGCATGAGTGCCAGCGCGGAAGGATAAAACGAGAGGGTTGCGGCCTCTCGTTTTATCCTTCGACAATGGCACAAGTGCCATATCGTTAACCCATTCACACGCGTGTGCCCCTCTGTGTTTATCGCACGACTTCACGTCTATAAAAACAGTTATTAGAAGGACACTCGTCAATTCATTTTACACCTATCAACAAACAGAACACATTTTATCGCCAACCAAATTTGCGAGGGGAACCCGTGTTACTATTTCGTCCCCTGAGTTCCAATGTGTTCTATGTGCCTACTGGCAGCGTACTGGCACATAAAACACATTGGAACTCGGGGGATGATTTTTAACTATCGGTAGCGATTCAAATTGTAATTGTGGCGCATGTAATTGTGGCGCACGATTTGTAGAAAGTTCCAGTGAAATTTCGCATCTATATAAAAATAGTCCATCAAGGATTTCCGTTCCGCACATATGTGCGGAACAGATGTTCATTTTCCGCATGGTTTAATGTTGCTGTAGATGGGGATTACATAGAACAGGCGTGTAATAAAAGATTTACTTCAATTCCAGATACCCATATTATGTTCATTTATGATGCATCTTGATATCTTCCGGTTTCCGTATGAGGACTGGTCTAACACGAATTCGGATAGGTGTATTTCCGAAATCGGTCTGCGACCATCATTGCTTTTGCGGCTTCCGGTTTTACCACTGTTACAATGATCGCCCCTGTATCGAACTGAACGCACTTTTCAAATGTTTTTTTTTTTTTCAAAATGAAAAAAAGTAAAAAGCTGCCGTATTTTTGCAATGTCTCGATATCAATGGAAACAAATCGTTATCATATGTGACTAATTGTCACAGAAATATATTTTTAATTATCTTTCCTATCATAATGTTTGATTACGAACAGCACGCTGTTCACAAAACAAATTTCAAATTTTACTCATCGTGCTTGTGGCAGTGCACCATCGACGCGCAGAACGCCTTAGTACACAACGCCACCGTGTCCCCACGTGGGCAATGAGGGTGAAGTGTCTTACACAAGGACACAAGGCGGCTGCCGCAGGTGGGATTCGAACTGAGGACTTCTCAGCTTCCAGCCAGCACCTCTACCTACTGAGCCACCGCGCCCCTTTCTAGGCATTTGAAATCATAATTGGGAGGAAGAACCTCTTTAGTTTTATCTAACAATCATATACATTTTGTCATTAAACCCACGAGAAACAGTACATACCACATAATGTGTTCCGATTCCGTATCATATAGACGACTCATTCTGATTCCGTATCATATAGACGACTCGTTTCCGGAAATGTAAATAGGCTATCATAAGAGGCGCATGAATACATTCTATGTGTGTTTCAGTGATCGACTAAACTGATCGCTTACAAAACAAAATTACTTACAATTAGCGAAGGAACTATTAAAAGCCAATGACCCTCCCCCCCACAACCCACCCCACCCCACCCACCCCCCACACACAATAAATTGAAATTACGCAATTATATATTACATATTTATATCATCATTGGAAGTGACAGTGAGAGTGAATAATTTTACAACGCACGCAACTTTGAAAATTTGTGGTGACCGCGTTACTCATTGTTTGTTAAAGTGCACAACAATATTGTTCCATAAAATATGTTGTTTTTTTTTACTTTTTCTCCCCCAACATTATGTCCCAAAACTCTATTAATAATTTAAGATTTAATCTGTTTGCCTGACAGAATTGTTAGATAAATGAATTATCATGATAATGCGCATGTCCTGTGATTTGCATCAGATTCCCGCTGCTGTCCAGAATGGGATCACTCACAAAGCCGGCTCGTTGAGATCCCATTCTGGACCTCACATCGAATCTGATACAAATCACAGGACATGCACGTTATCACGATAATCTGTTTTTATGAGCTTAGAGCTAAGAGCTGGAATATTCATTTATTGTTTCATAAAAGAAATAAGAGTAAAAGTTTAGTTAATATGTTAATGGCGCTGATGTAAACATAAAACTTCCATTTGATGCATGCTGGGATCAGTCATGTCAAAGTACCGCCGAAACCGATAACGGTACCGGGCAAATCAACAATTGTATGGCATACCGCAATCAGATGGGAGAAATTCGCATTCAAACCGTCTCAGTCCCCAAGATCGCAAGACAAACATGGCATCGTGCCAATTATTCTGCGGCGACATCAAAGTAATCATAAAGCACGAAGATCGTGCTTTATGATTACTTTGATGTCACCGCAGAATAATTTCTTCTTTGAATTAGCTGATGACGGCTCTTTCGTTGTCTTTGATACGACGTTTGAAAAGTCAAATGGTCGGCCTTCTCGAGGTCGTGGTTTAGACAGAACATGCACCTGTAGAGTGTTTTAGGAATTTCCCCATAAAATAATTTTGTCCCGGTACCGGCTGGACAAAAGCTTCAGTACCGGTACCGGTTGGAGCATGGGGGAACCGACGGTACGGGTATCGATACAGGTACCGGTTGAATGCCTGGCTGGGATGAAGGGGTTTTTTAAACTATGGTAGACAGTACCACTGTATACCAATGAGTGATGTTATCCAGAGTGTGTGTTTGGCCAAATGCCCTGAAAAAAAACACTACAGAGACACTACAATTTCGTGGATGGCTGGTCGCTAATGTTTGGAGAAACCGCGGTGATTGTTTTCAGACAATACGCTTCTCGTCTGGATGTGGTTCAATTGATACAGTTATCTACCATTAAAAAGAAGTGTCAGCTGAGTACATATTGTTTGACTATGATGAGCTAGTAATATACAAAAAATAGTAACTAACATTTCTTTCTCCTTCAATGTAACTGATACATTTAAATGGTATTTATGCGTCTATATAAACCACTCTGCCTAAAACTAAATTTCTTTCAGACCACATTCCTGGAGTAAAATCTGACTGTTCCTATGATTGAGTCGTTTTCGACATAATGGTACTCGCACTAAGTTCAATACTACCATAGAAACATTATTGACTGAAATGACTCTCCAGACAAAACCTCAGCACGACAGGTTATGTTTACAACAACTTCATAAACATGTTTTAATATGTTTCAAACATTATTTTGTGAGGCACAAGGTATCAAATTGTCAGGCCTCAGTTCATTATTCAAACTACAGTTCTTTGGATAAGGTATTTATGGCCTAGACTGTGCAGTATACCATTGTACACATTTTAGCATTTCCCAGTCTCTGACCACCAGGTACCGCCTTTATCGATAGTACGCATTCACGATTTAGTTGCTTGCAACCGTTGGGCTGCTGCCCATGACATCACGTACAGTATATAAACGCGAGACGACAATATTCTGTGGAGTTCGTGTGAAACAGTTCACGTACACGGCAGTGACAACTCGGCTGAATATTCAGTGACGATAAGAGTATCGGGGTCAGTAGTCCCACAAATTTACCTCCTACTGTCAGTGTTTATTCTATAATAAACATCATTAATCTTATTCTTTCGCCTTCGCTGATCTCGTGTCTATTTGGCAGATAGAATCAGGGGTGGCACGGAGGCCGGTCAGTGAGATATCCTTCTCCTGGAAACACTCTACCATTACCCTGAGTGAGAAACCCTTCGGTGAAATCGGAAAGAGGCGATTTTACAATGGTGGCAGAGTTGTGGGATTGATCAACGAGCGGGTAAACTAAATGGCAGAAGATAATTACAACGTGGCGGAAATAGTGTTTAGGAAAGAGCCGGAAGTGAAGGCCCCATGAGGGAGGCACTCACGACACCCAGAGCTCCTTAGTAGTATGTTTCTTATGTTTCGACCCATAGTTGGGGGATCTCATTGGGGATCTAGTGTGACGTCATAGTCACGTGACCCAGCGGCACCTTGTTGTGTTGTCATGGTAGCCCGCTTGATCGGCCATCTTGTGACGTCATACCCATAGTGATACGTGGTGTTAGTGCGCATGCGCAGCGCGTGTTTCTAAGGTGATATGTGTTTTCGTCGTCCATTTGTATACTGGAGGCCGCCATCTTGGTTTCTATGGTAGCACGTGGTTGCTATGTTGTTACCCAAAAGCCTACAACAAGACGGGGGTATGTTCGGAGGGTAAGTTCCATTGAACTAGAGTAGTTTTTCTGGTTCGGATTTTCCCCAGAATTCATATTTACTTCGTAGAATTATCACAAACAACCCCATAATTTTTTACTTGGCTCTGACTTCCCAGTAAATTCTCGGTTTCTACCTATGTATCTACAAGCTATGTTATGACTTCTTTGTTCAATTTATTCTGCCGTTCCTAGACGTGTTTATCTTCTATTGTACACATTACATGTAGCACAAAAGCACATGCTGGATGTGCCGAAATGTGCTTGTGTGAAAAGGCACAATGTGGCACATTGTGCACTAGCACAAGGGCATATGGTGTATGAGCCAGTATGTGCTTATGTGAAAAAAGCACAATATGACACATTGTGCACTAGCACATAGGCACATACGACCAGAAACGGATTCTATAACCACCGACGTTTCCCGAAAAAGGGATTCTACAGGAATTCCCAAAACAAGGATTCCATAAGTGGGATTCCAAGTTCCTATACAGGTAATCTTACCATGTAATCTTCAACTATCTGTCCTATGATATTGCTCTATTATAGTCAAAAACTAGTATAGTTTTGTACCATTCTTGTGCCATTACTACTTGTTCCATTAGTATTCCGACGACCTGTTTATGTCATGTGTGCACATTATATGTATCACAAAGGCACATGCTGGATGCCCTGATATTTGCTTATGACAAAATGCACACTGGGACACATTGTGCATTAGCACATAGACACATACATCCAAACAGGGATTCTGTAGCCACAGACATATCCTAAAAATGGAGTCTATAGGGATTCCAAAAAGGGATTCAATAAGTGGGATTCCATAAGTAGGATTCCAATCTACACACAAGTAATCTTACCTCGAGTGACTCCACATTCTGCTCGAACGACTCGAATCCCATCGAGCAAATGAGCTTTAGAAGAATTGCTCGATCGAGTGACTCGCACACACGACTCTTAGTGTCATTTCAGGAAAATGGAATTCCATAGTCACAGGCGTCTTCCAAAAAGGGATTCTTAAAAAGGGTTTCATAAGGTATCACATAACTAAATATTTCCCATAGGCCACCATTATAACCTTCAGACGGAAAAATATGATCGCATAACTTTAATTTTGGCATTCAAATATCTTTGTCAAACTCGATTGATAATGTTTTAGTAAACTGTAGGCGTGCAAAAAATACAGAACAGCATGTCCTTTTTAACCACACTCGATGGATTTCGACGGAGGGATTATAATGAACTCGAAGCCGCCGGCTTCTCGTTCAATATTATCCTTCCGCCCAAATCGATCTCGTGGGATAAAAAAATGACAGTTCGAACGCGAATTCTGTCTATATGAAATCCACTTCTATACTTGTGCTGACATAAATAAATGGCACAAAGTAGAAAAGGTGCTATATTTGGCCGATCGTCTAAAAGGAATAGCACAGCAAGTGTTGTCAGTCCTTAGAGGTCTAGATCGTAGAGATTATAGTAAGCTCTTAACAGCCTAAAAGCTCAGTCACATATGATACTGCCGCCGTTCGATTGTGCGTCTGCAGTTTGTAGAAGTGATTTATACAAATCGTAGGGTTTGTCGGGCTGCGGCAGCGGTGTTCACAAATGTTCTGAGCTCCACACGACAATCGTGAAAATCATGAAATAAAAATCCGTGAGGAGACCGCAAGACACCATTTAACAAACTGCGAGGCGCCCTCACGGCGACTGCAATGCAATCGCACGGCACCCGCACGGTTGTTGCGGCCATCGCAAGTGCGCGGAATGGAGACCACGCGGACGCCTCACGGCGCCCTTGCAGTTTGTTGCGGACGCATACGTTTTTCTTGGCACCCCAGACAGGATGAAAAACGTGGAGTGCCATTTGCGGTTACCTCGCGGCCATCACATGGTCACCCCACGGCCACCATACAGTGACCTTGGGATGATACCTGCGGTGGGGTTACGTCTTCCGGCCTTGCGATTTCCGAAAAAGGTTTAATGTCAAGTTAAGCGTCGGTCACAAAATTGTCATAACCGTGTGGTGTCCGCACGATAGAATACGGAAGCCGTGAGGTGATCTCAAGGTTTTGTGTTCGTCGCAGGGGCTTACGATTTTTTTAACTTGACATTAAACATTTTTTCAGGGCAGCGAGTAGGGCAGACCGAAGGCCCTGTGGTTCCCAGCCTCTGCCCGGTTACCACGGTCCGCAGCCCACGCTACTACCTTACCAAGGAATTATTTGCCAGAATGTTGCCCTGTCTAACAGAATAGAGCTGAACAGCTAGGGCACGCTGAGCACCTGATATATCGTGATCTTGTACAACTTCCACCTCAGTTCATATGCTCTTCTGCCCATGCTCAATGAGGTCAGGGTTTCCTTGTATTTAGAATAGATTCATTTATCTTCCTGTGTGGAGTACGCTGCCCTACAGGGAATCTGATATCATATGATATGTACTGTTGAAAGCACTTTAAAATGGGGCGGTGTGGTGATATATATACAGGGCAATATGCGCTGACAGTAGGGCAAAATGATGATACACCCCCTCCCAATATTTTTCGGTAGTTACGGGTCTGGTTATGATAGAAGCTGCGCCGGAATAACTAGATGGTACAGAAAGGTCGAGCGATGGCATGAAGTACGACAACGGGAACGACATGACAAGCGAAGACAGAGTAAAGAACAAGAAGACAAACGAGGGAAGTTTGATCTCAGCGACAGCACAGGAGCCGAGAGCAAGCACAGAAGAATTAGAGAGATGGGACCCGAAAGGAAAAGAGTTACAGAGGAGAGACAATTGCATCAGTTGTCGTGCAGACGAGACACAACAAACAGATATCAAGTTTTAAAGAAGAAACAAAAAGCAAGTGCATGCAAGAAACCCAAATCAATTGCAAGAATTGGCATAGCATCAGACACGGGAATAGGAGGTGATATTGAAGAAAAAAGGTTTCATAGAGAAAGAAATGAAGAAGTTGAAGATTTGAAGATGCAGATATGCCAACTATTATTCGCCACCTCTAAGTCTTCCATTGGAAACGGCATTTGGAGACAATGAAACACGAAGCATTGACCAGTCGTCAACAGAAGATGACTTTACCAAGTAGACAACCTTCTGGGAAGAGTATGCTGGGATTAATTCACATGAGAAGGAGTACTAGCACTTCCCCCGCGAAATCAATCTGTAGCTCACCAAATCTATGTTCAGAGCCTGAGTTGGCAATAATCTTGTCAGCTGATGAAAAACTGACCGCCAAAGCTGCATCATCTCATGGCACGTACAGCTGATACTCCACCCCTAGGGGAAGAAACAACTATGTCTACAGGGGTGCCGCGAAACTACTGCTAATCCGCCGAATAACGGTCATCGAAGAGAAGGTAGGATCATCTACACGAATCAGAAGAGACGTGATAGAAGATATCGTTGTTGAAGGGGAGGGGACAAAGACGCTTGGATTAAATATTCAAGATATAGCGCGCGTATAATTATCTTTCTACGTAGGCCCCTGTCGGACAATGCGGGGCGCACTTGTCGGAGGCGTGGGTTATGTAGCGTGCCATTGTATATATTTTGGCACTCCCAAATCTCTGCCACCAGGTACCGCCTTGATCGGCAATAGGCATTGTAGCCGTTCAACTGCTGGCTATCACGTCACATGCAGTATATAAACGCGAGACGACAATATTCGGCGGAGTTCATGTGGAACACTTGATGTACATGACAGTGAGTGACAACTTGGCTGCAAGTTCTGTGACGTTAGACTATCGGGGTCAGCAGTCCTACAACCTTACCTCCTACTTCAAGAAAAAACGGAAAGAGGCGATTTTAATATTGTAAAGAAATAAAATTACAAATTACCACCTGGATTTAATAACCGTTATTGCTCAGTGTGCTATTTGGTAATTTTCCCCATATTGTGTCTGTAAAATTCCCTTGATACACTTACACGATTTATCACTGTATTGGAGGTAGTTTGGGGTTATTCCAATACTCGATAATACTTTAACTTGGGTAATTTAATAATTACAGACTGTGTGAAGTGTTCTCACGGATCCCTCATGCTAGTTTTATTTATTTATTTATTTATTTATTTATTTATTTATTTATTTATTTATTTAGGTTTGGAGTTTAACGACACTTTCCATAGACAGGGTCACCCTGTATCGGACAGCTTTACGGGTAGAGGAAACCAGGGTACCCGGAGAGAGAACCCTTATGCTAATACAAATCATCTGGTAAATCGACGTATTGAGTCAAGTCATTGATTTTGGACAGGTAGGAACAAAGTTTTATCTTCTTGACCGTTTTTCCACACACTGGCTGGTATTTGATATGTAGAATAACTTAATAGCTTATCTAACCTGCTGCGTTTATTTCTGAGGACGAACTGCAGTAAATTCGAAATCTGAAAAGGCTGAGTTCTATTAATCTCGGCTCACTCCTGTAATTCGCAGGGAATATTGGAAAGAGTTTCTATTCAAACTTGTGTTCTTTGATTTCAACTTACAATGATACATGGAGGTTGTCTCGGACCTTCCAGTGGATTGATAAATTGTTGTCATTCCATAAAACTGAGTAGAAAGGTGTGGTTGAGCCTTGGGTGTCAAAATTTATCATATTTATGATCTTTGTTCAGCGATATTGCAAGAATTATGCATGTCCATGGTTGAGGATGAAGCCCTTTGATCGAATGGAAATTTGATGGAATCAGAGACGTGGCTAGAGGATTCCGATTGGGGGTGTAGGGTGGTGAATTTCCATCTAGGGGTGGAGCCGGGGAAGGTTCCACATCCCCCCTAGGTGGAAATTCTCTACCGAGAAACATTTTGAAAATGAAGCCATGAAAGGGCATAAAATTTATTCTAGTAACTGAAATGCCAATACATTTATGACAGAATTATCAGGTTGTTATTATTAGTTGGTATTATTCTGGGAATTGAATATGTGCTAAACAGATGCTCATACTGAGAACTTTAAGCAATTCACACTGTCCAAACATTAAATCAGATCTTATTCAGGAATAATCAATTTTCGATGTTTCATCATTTCGTAACTGTGAATGATGGAATTTTAACTCAGAATACCGATTTTACATGATGTGATTTTCTTGAAGTGCAATTTCGAGGATTTTTTTTATTGCGATAAGTAACGTCCTATAGACATCTCGTATTGACATCATGCATACTTATGAAGCCCGATATTGCGTACACTTTAGTCGTAAATAGCAACAGTTGGAATTTTTGCCGATTTGAAACCGAGCTGGAATTTTCGGAAGTAAAGGAGGCATCAGCATCATCAAAGGAGCTCTAAAATCCAGATGGATGGAATTTCCAACTTCTCATGACTTGCCCTCCGAATTTCCAACTATAGGAAATTTTTGCCAAGATTGGAGAATCCCCCCCCCCCCCCCCCCCCCGGCGACACGTCCCTGAATGGAATGCTACCCACGTTGATTCGAGAAATTATATAAATAAACAACTAGGTTAGGCTGATTGTTGGTACCTAAAATTCTAAGTCACATTATAATAAATCTACATATAATGATGTTTTAGGAAGAATAATAAAAATTCAAAAGAACTACATGATGTGAAATATAGTCGTAAAATTACTAAAAGAAGGATAAATAAAAAACGTGTATTTACCAATCGTTTTCACATCCGCCGCAGCCCTCTCGTTTTATCCTTCCGCGCTGGCACTCATGCCATATCGATTAACCCCTGCACACACGTGTGTCGTTTTTTTGTATTTATTGTAAAACCTATTCTCAAAGTACTATCGATATTTTCTCGAATACCCACACGACAACACCAAACCCACCCCATCTTTGGCATTCAGAAAACATTTTGGTTGTGCCAGAGTCAGGGGTCGCCACAGTTTTTGGCGTCGCCGAGGTGATAGATTTTTATTGGAATTGTTTAGTGTGATTGGTCGTTACGACAAGATTTGATGAAAAATATTTTGAAAATACTCAGAGGTCTAAGAGTTAACGGTACTGAGGAGCGGACCAATATATATCCAAGACAATACTCTTCACGGGCTACGAGAATTGGTTTGTTATCAAAGGACTTTGTAATGACTTGTTTGGAGATTTTCGCCGGTGAAAACTTATAGGTTCGAACCCATTCTTCAACATCGTTTTTCATCCTCATGCAAAAAAAAAACCTTTGATTTTCATCGAAGTTTATATCTTTCCAAAATATTCTGCTACCAATGAAATTTTCCACAGCAGATAATATTATCAATAAATCCTACGGGCATTCCTGGCCTTGGTATAGGATCGGGGGCAACGCACCCCCGTGAAAGCGCTCGTCGGAAACTTTTTATTGTCGATTTACGCTCATTGGGAAATTATCCGATTTTCTTCTATAAAAAAATCCCATGCCCCAAGAGCTTCCTAAGAAAGGATTAAGGGTTTGTATCAAAAAATAATAATTGTAACAAATTTTATTGTGCTTATCTTATAAGAGTTTCAACAGGCACTGCCCGACACGAGGTGACCCTGGCTGTCGAAGTGTCGTTGAACCCAAATAAATAAATAACAGGCACAGTAGAAATCTATTGTACAATTTTGGCAAAGAGACGCTCATCATTTATCAAGTAAGCGAAGGTTAAGCCCGATTTTATTAACGTTCCTCACAAAGGATCTCCAAAATAAACCGCAGTAGCATGTCTTGTATGTTTGAGGGATAGTTTGGATGATCTCATTTGGATGATCTCATGTGACGTCACAGTCACGTGACCTAGTGGCTCCATGTTGTATTGTCATGGTAACCCGCGTGAGTGGCCATGTTGTGACGTCATCTCCATAGTGATACATGGTGTGAGTGCGCATGCGCAGCGCGTGTTGTTAGGGTGATACGTGTTTCCGTCGTCCATTTTGTATACTGGAGGCCGCCATCTTGGTTTCTATGGTAGCATGTGATTGCTATGTTACCCAATTTTTCTGCAATAGGACGGGGTATGTTTTGAGGGCGTGTTCCTTTGTAGAAGAGTAAATCTAATTACCACAAACAACCCGACAATCCTTCCAAATCACCAAAATCCACCCCAACTTTTACTATTTCGAATTCTTTCAGAATTCTCTGCTTCTATCTATATATGCAATAGTTTTCGTCTATCTGACCATGTTCCTTTGTCCTGGAGTATACTCCAGTAGCGTAGAAGAGCCTATCAACTGGAACAGTTTACCTTATTATTACTATATTTAGCAATTCCTGGTCTATTCTTGTTAGTTCTGACCCTATTCCAAGTATTCTTGCTGTTTCATATATCTAGATCATTTATAACCAATCAGATTGCTTGATTTCCCATAATCTGTATGCAGAGTTATCTACCCTTATTACAACGAAGTCGTATCCGATTCTCATCACCTCTATATCCAATGGCCATATCCCATGGAATCCCATTTTTGGGAAACACCCCTGGCTATGGATACCCCTTTTTTGTCGTATGAGGCCATGAGGGCTATGTAAAAGCCCTCAATGTGTCCTCATTTATTATCCCTCATATCCTCATTGAATTTTGAGGTTATGAGGACCATTAAAAATCCCTCATTGAGGTACAATTTACTACGACTCTTAGCCTCATTTCAGTATTTGAGGATACCCATGGCCTGGTATTGTATTATTCGAGGATACCTATCGAGGATACCTTAAGGAGAATCCCTTTTTTGTCGTATGAGGCCATGAGGGCTATGTAAAAGCCCTCAATGAGTCCTCATTTATTATCCCTCATAGCCTTATTGAATTTTGAGGTTATGAGGACCATTAAAAATCCCTCAATGGGGTATAATTTACTACGACTCTTAGCCTCATTTCAGTATTTGAGGATACCTATGGCCTGGTATTGTATTATTTGAGGATACCTATTGAGGATACCTTTTGGAGAATCGCTTTTTTTGCCGCATTAGGCTATGTAAAAGCCCTCAATGGTTCTAATGTAGTCTTACCAACCGCTTCCATCTCGTCGCCAAAGATCCAAGGCAATTACAGGTCTATGGCCTATCTATCCTATCATTACAGCAGTCTTGTTCCATTGCGGCCTTGTACCAGTACTATTGTCTTCTGTTATTCTGCCCCATATCTCATCCATTACTTCCTAGCTATACCTATCTCAGTCTCGACTATAACATTGATCAAGGTTGAATCAGATTTCCCCTGTATACATATAAGGCAGTCCGTTATTGAGATTCCTAGCCGAGTCCGTAAAATTTGGATTCCGTGTTTTAACATCGACACACGAGGATATGGAAAAGGATTGATAACCCCCAATTCAACCATGACTACAAGAACCTGAACAGATACAACCAACCACTACAAAACAACGAAGGTACAGATCCAACATAACCAAGATGTAAACATAACAAATTGAAAGAATGTCAAACTAGTCGGATTGATCGAACTAGTTTGACAGACTTAACAGAACAAAGTGAACAAAGATCCAACACAACCAAGATCGAAGTGATCAAAACAAAGTGACGAAAATCGAACTGATCTGATCGAACACAACCAAGATCGAAGTAAACTGACCATAACAAATTGAACAAAGTTCTGAACTATAACCCTAATGAAGGTATAAAAAATTAACCCTTTGAACTGTTTGAATGAACTTTATTTCTGAACTATAACCCTAATGAACGTATGTAATATTAACACCTTTTGAACTGAATGAATTTGTGAACCATAACCTAAATGAAGGTATTAAAACTCCCTTTTGAACTGAATGAAGTTTTAAACTTAATGAAAATATAACGAAAGGTGGTCTGAAATTTTAAACAGCAACTCATTGAACTAAATTCTTCCAATAGGGAAGGGGAATACCCCTGTGTGTCGATGTTAAAACACGGAATCCAAATTTTACGGACTCGGCTAGGAATCTCAATAACGGAATGCCTTATATGTATACAGGGGAAATCTGATTCAACCTTGATCAATGTTATAGTCGAGACTGAGATAGGTATACCTAGGAAGTAATGGATGAGATATGGGGCAGAATAACAGAAGCCAGCAGTACTGGTACAAGGCCGCAATGGAACAAGACTGCTGTAGAAGCTAATGATAGGACAGATAGGCCATAGACCTGTAATGGCCTTGGAGCTTTGGCGACAAGATGGAAGCGGTTGGTAAGACTACATTAGACCCATTGAGGGCTTTTACATAGCCTAATGCGGCAAAAAAGGGATTATCCAAAAAGTATCCTCGATAGGTATCCTCAATAGGTATCCTCAAATAATACAATACCAGGCCATAGGTATCCTCAAATACTGAAATGAGGCTAGGAGTCGTAGTAAATTATACCCCATTGAGGGATTTTTAATGGTCCTCATAACCTCAACATTCAATAAGGCTATGAGGGATAATAAATGAGGACTCATCGAGGGCTTTTACATAGCCCTCATGGCCTCATACGACAAAAAAGGGATTCTCCTTAAGGTACCCTGGATAGGTATCCTCGAATAATACAATACCAGGCCATAGGTATCCTCAAATACTGAAATGAGGCTAAGAGTCGTAGTAAATTATACCTCATTGAGGGATTTTTAATGGTCCTCATAACCTAATGAGGCTATGAGGGAAGGGATAATAAATGAGGACTCATTGAGGGCTTTTACATAGCTCTCATGGCCTCATACGACAAAAAAGGGATTCTCCTAAAGGTATCCTCGATAGGTATCCTCGAATAATACAATACCAGGCCATAGGTATCCTCAAATACTGAAATGAGGCTAAGAGTCGTAGTAAATTATACCTCATTGAGGGATTTTAATGGTCCTCATAACCTCAAAATTCAATGAGGATATGAGGAATAATAAATGAGGACTCACTGAGGGCTTTTACATAGCCCCTATGGCCTCATACGACAAAAAAGGGATTCCATAGCCACGGGTGTTTCCCAAAATTGGGATTCCATGGGATATGGCCATTGGATATAGAGGTCATGAGAATCGGATACGTCTTCGTTGTAATAAGGGTACATAACTCTGCATACAGATTATGGGAAATCAAGCAATCTGATTGGTTATAAATGATCTAGATATATGAAACAACAAGAATACTTGGAATAGGGTCAGAACTAACAAGAATAGACCAGAAATTGCTAAATATAGTAATAATAAGGTAAACTGTTCCAGTTGATAGGATCCTCTACGCTACTGGAGTATACTCCAGGACAAAGGAACATGGTCAGATAGACGAAAACTATTGCATATATAAATAAAAGCAGAGAATTCTGAAAGAATTCGAAATAGTAAAAGTTGGGGTGGATTTTGGTGATTTGGAAGGATTGTCGGGTTCTCAGATTTACTCTTCTACAAAAGAACACACCCTCAAAACATACCCCGTCCTATTGCAGAAAAATTGGGTAACATAGCAATCACATGCTGCCATAGAAACCAAGATGGCGGCCTCCAGTATACAAAATGGACGACGGAAACACGTATCACCCTAACAACACGCGCTGCGCATGCGCACTCACACCATGTATCACTATGGAGATGACGTTACAAAATGGCCGCTCACGCGCGTTACCAGGACAACACAACATGGCGCCAATAGGTCACGTAAGTATGACGTCACATGAGATCATCCAAATGAGATCATCCAAACCATCCCTCAAACATACGAGACATACAACTAACCACTTTTAGTAAGTATGTTACCCATCCTCCCTATTCTCCCGCCGTAGGAGCGGAGGAGTCGACGATGTCATTTTAATTTTTAAAATTGTTTTCAAAAGTACTATAGCTCGACGACACGAAGAGTTTTAGAAATCCATTTTAAAAGTTTGGCAAATAGACGCTCAAAATTTATCAAGTTAGTGCAGGTTAAGTCCGATTTTAATAACGTTCCCTTCAGAAGATCTTCAAAAAAGGCCACTTCCCAAACAAAGTGATCTGCCCTTTTTAATATGTCTGCCTGATATCATGTTGGTACACTTATTGAAAAACTTTGATCTGATTTTATCAATGAAATATGACAACCCGGATTGATCGATTGTTTAGTAATATGTTTATTAACCCTTTACCCAACGTAACGGCCAAAACCAGCCAGCAGCGCTATTCACAAAACTCGCCAATTAATTTTCATTATTTTTTAATTTTTTGTCTCAAAAACATAAGTTATGACCCCTCTTTGGAACAAGCTCGTTTCAATTAGAGTCATAGCCTATGTTTCTGAGACAAAAAATGAAAGAAATTAGTTATTCTAAAATTTTATTTGCAAGTGTCGTCTGCTTTTCATGTTAGGTAAAGGGTTAAATGACAGTGGATAGAGAATAGGACACCTGGCGTGCACACAAAACAAAACAATTTCGGAATATTAGTCCTCGAAGACTCGAAATTTTTTACATTTTTGGATTGATGCATATAATTGAACTCTGAAGAGTATAACTAACAAAAGTCTACACCCTGTGGCTTTGCAGTTGTTTCTATATAGGCAGGTCTTGGATGCCTATGTAGGCAGCAAAGGCTTGACTAGAAATGAATGCCAAGGTATTTACAATGTAACTTGCAAGTTCCCCCACAGACAGTATGTTGTGGTGCCTGCTTTGTTGAAGTAAAAATTGATCAAAGTCGGAATTAGGCCCTTGAGGGTTAAAATTAAGTGAGTTAATTTGTATGATTATGCACTTTCTGTACATCCTGTGTGTGGAAAGACGGCGGAAAATCTTTCAATCTATACTGATTATATGCAAGAAAAAAACAAGAATTAGAAATATAACCCTCCTTCCCTCCCTCACTGATTTGAAAAAAAGATTACCTGGGAATCAATCAATTTATTTTGTGTGACCTTAGCCCTGAATATTCATCCCAAAAGCACTCCGAGGTTTCACATTTGCAATAATGTCTCACCGAAGACCTTTGCACATCAGTGACGTCACTTAAGCCTCGTCTGGAAGAGGCATGATATGGATTTGGGAATGTTGAAATTCTCGTTTTCTGGCGAACCGGGTTTGATGAGCGAATTGTAGTTATTATGATGAGCTACTTAAGATAGTCATATAAAAACCGTGAATATTAATTATACTTACATTTAGATCGTCACTGATTTCATTTTCTTCACAGCTTCTGTTTTCTATTTTTTCAACAGTGTTTGGAACGGTATGGAAGTTAAGGTAAATAGTATGTGAAAGTAATTTTATTGGTTTTAATTTAGTTGTCATACAGGAATGCGATCTAAAGCTTTTTTGTTTGCACCAGACGCAGACACTATTTCTGAAGAAGAAGGTCTTCGACTTCTCTTTAAATGAGATTATACTTTTGTAAGCCAGACAAGCTTCTTTCAAAACTGAAGCGTTGAATGCATAGTTGTTGTCTGATAAAACATCTTCACCTGTCCGTTGTTGTTGTGTTGCTTGTAATCTGGTATTAGAATCAATTACCGATGGTGTGGTTAATGTCGGATGGTTTTTTGTCACCTTTGATATTTCAAAGTCATATTCCTTTTGATCATACCCGTCGCACAGATATTCGTCATTATAACCCCGTAAACACGTTTCTGTTCTAAAATTAGTTCTTGGTTTTACTCGCAATGTACACGAAGTATCTGGGGAAATTAGCAGTTCATCAATAATCTGTGTTATATCTTCCGTGTCTCTGTGATCAAAAAAATCGGGGCAGCGGCTCAACATAATCTCCCAAAACAAAAGATTATCAGAGGAAATTGTGTTACACCTTGCACAGTAAATGTTTCTGTGTGATAATTTAAGTATTGTGTCATAGACCGGAATCAAACTCAATACGTTAGACGTATTAATGTTAATACAGTTTGTTTCAAGTTCGGTTCCAGACAGGTCTGGTTTACATGACGTGACAAGCTTGTAACTATTTTCGCCCTTCGATGTTTCCACACATTCAAGACGCTTTGCTAGGGATCTCAAAAAACTGTCCGTATTATTCAACCGTTTTGCTTCTAGACAACAATCGCCAAATAAGACACAGTTGGTCTCACAGGAGCAAAATCTTTGCGACCTACAAGAATCCATTTCTCCGTCGTTATAACAGATGTCATACTTGCTTACAATATCCTTCAATACTTTACTATCCAGAATCTGATCGTCAGTTTTAAATCTGTTAGGCATATTAGATCGCTTCTGACGTCGTCCACCTGCTTTTCTTGTATTCAAATCCATTACAGATCCTGTTATATGCCAGTTTTTCCCCTTTATAGCTGACTCGTCGAGCTTTCTTGTAACAGACGTCGCCATATCTCTTTCGTTCTCATAGATGTTTGTTTGCGAGCACATAATTAAGCTTTTTAAAAAAACTGTACACACTAAAACTTTCGTCGGTAAGTACTTCATTTTAGAAACCTGAAAAAAATTAAAACTGTTAGAAACGGTATACTTTTTTACCCTCTATCTAGTTGTTTGATTCAGGTTTCCTTTCTCAGTAAGTCGGATGATACTTATTTGAGAATATCGGGAAGTGGAGCAGTGCTTGTTTGCTTTGTTCAACATGTTCCACTTTACTGGTATAATATAGAAATATGGACTTTTTGTGGTGGTGAATATGATGTGATATGAATCTAAAAAGTTAAATTGACTGAGGCGTCGATATAAGTTGTTTAGGTTCATATCACATCATATTTACCACCACAACAGTCCATAACTGTTTTATTATATACACCATCTTAAAAAAAAACCCAATCTACTATTTGTCAACACAACAGTCCATAACTGTTTTATTATATACACCATCTTAAAAAAAAAACACTCTACTATTTGTCAATTAAAAGTTCAATTATATCAACCAGAAATACTTTCTTTTATTTAACAATAAAATAGTTATCATCTGCAGAATAACATGAAAATAAACAATGTTACAGAGATTGTGCCATCGCGGAAGGATAAAATTCGAGGCCTGCGGCCTCCCGCTTTATCCTTCCACGCTGGCACTCGTGCCATATCAATTAACCCATTCACAACCGGGTGTCGTTATGTATATGTATTGCATTGTAAGCACGTATCGTAGTTCAGACGTATCGCGATTAATCGTTGCAGCCCTACTTTGTATTGTCTGCTGTCTATGTGACACAAGTGCAAGTACCAAATCTAGTGTTCTAAGAAAATACATGATTACTAGCAAGAAAGAATGGATATATTTGACTTCAATCCTGACGAAAATGTCCACACTGGGAAATTATTGTAATGCCCTGTGCATTCCTTACTGTTATTATATACTTTATAAATAACCACATTTCTATTGGCTGGTTCTTATACACGTGACAGGTACTCAAAAATCCATGTACATCGGTTTTCCAATAAATTTCACTGGGATGTCGCCACCGCGATGCGCGTATCTCAATATGTATGTGGTGCAGAGTTCACGCAGGTCCGACATTTTTTAGTTCAATTTGGATATATTTTGACGTGCCAAATGAATTCTTTGTGCCAAATGAAAGCTTTTAGTGCCAAAATGGAATCTGATCGTAAGCGAGAACAAACGTATCGTTCTTTTAGGGAAATAAGGTACCCTCTGCAATGTAAAGCATCGCAGGTGGCGGTTTGTTGCACTCAGAGTATGATATTTCAGTTTACCATTACCCGGCTCTTTCAAATATTTTAGTTGCTAAAACTCCTACAAATATAAGAATATTGAACTTAAACATCTAAAACTAATAAATTAATAATAAATAAAACTTCAGTAAATAAAGTAAAAGATCATTATTATCGATTAACTCTTTGCGTAACATGAAAAGCAGACGACACTTACAAAAAAAAATTCTTGAATAACTATTTTATTTCATTTTTTGTCTCAAAAACATAGGTTATTACCCCTCATGGGAACGAGCTCGACGAGCTCGTTCCAACGAGGGGTCATAACCTTTGTTTTTGAGACAAAAAAATGAAAAAATACTGAAAATTAATTGGCGATTTTTGAGAATGGCGCTGGCTGGTTTTGGCCGTTACGTTGGGTAAAGGGTTAAAACAATATTTAACGTATTTGTTACTCACTCACTTTATTAACTCCAAATAAACTATACACCTCGAACTTAATTAGGCATCCCCTGAAATGTTTCATGACAGTGAAGTTGCTGTTACTGAATACCACGTATTAATGATTGCTTTGTCTTGCAGTATATTTCGTCTAGTGAAACATGATGTTTCTGGTTGATAGCGTACCCCAAACCCATCCCCTAGTCCACATGAAGCACGCTTCACACGAATGTCACACAAAACACTATTATCCACATGCAATATCTGGGTGTAAAACAAGTAAATTTGTCCTTTCGTTTATCAATAAATGTTGACGTGGCAAGGAGGAAACTGTCAGAGGCACTGAGATGGCAAATCGTTGGCATGCATGCAACATGCATGCCATTCAAAGCTATTGGAAGGCAGCTTGGCTATAGTCATTCTGTCATCAGCAGACTTGTCCGTAAACATAAACAAATCAACAATGTTGAGGACCGACCATGGCCTGGACAACCCCAAAATACCTCTCCTAGGGAAGATCGGTGTCTGCCACGCCTCGTTAGGCGCGAACCCTTTGCTTCTAGTGGAATTTTGAAAAGCCCTTGGCTCCCCAGCATCATTTGTGCAACCGAACTGTCCGACACCGTCTCAAAGCACTGGGTATGAGGTCCAGATCTGTCCAATCAGCATCAAAGACGACGTTTGGAGTGGTGTATGACACGACAACATTGGAATATCAGGACGTGGATGAGAGTCCATTGGTCAGACGAGAATAGGTTCCTGGTTCACATCAAAGATGGTCGCATAAGAGTGTGGAGGCGTAGAAATACTGCTTACTTGCCCAGCACATCAGACCTGCTGTTACTTATGTTGGAGGATCAGTAATGATCTGGGGATGACTCTCTGATGATTGTAAACTTCATATGGTGACTGTACGTGGGAATCTCAATGGCCATCGGAGACATTCTGAATCGGGTTGTCGTGCCTCATTTTGACAACCACCCGTTGGCTACTCGCCCTGTATTCATGGATTACAATGCAAGGCCACATCGTTCCCATGCTGTGAAAGCATTCATTTAGAACAACGCTATAATAACACTACCTTGGCCTGCAATGGGCCCCCATTTGAATCCCTTAGAACACATCTGGGACTTCATTGGACATCGTGTGCAGGCAAGGGGTTCGCCTTACAGCATTTGGCCGATTTGGAAGCTGCATTGCATGAGGAGTGTTAGCAGTTGCCTCTGGACCGTATCAGAAGGCTCGCTGGTAGCATTAGGATGAGGTTCCAGGCTGTAATCCGGGCACGTGGTGGAGACACGCGCTACTGACAACAGACACTGCTATTGTGTTCATGAGATCACAAGTTAACATTTTTTGTCAGTAATTACCGGCATTGTTTCATGATGGACCGTTCCAGCACCATACTTGTCGAGAGAAAATTTTTCCTTCAAAAGCATTAGTGACAGATATGTGTAATTAACGCCATTAAAATACAGCATATTTTCATCATTGTGTTGTCTTTCATTTGTCAATAGACCATTCTTTACGCAGACAATAACTTTTGGCCACAGGTAAAGGTAGCATGAAAGTAATGACAGTTTCTATTAACACTACTGTAGAAGGATCCACAGAATTTGAATTGTAATGAGGAAGACGTAATTTTAATTGTTTTCATTTTTTAAGTTTTTTTATTTGTTTTTTAATTGATGTTTTGATTGGTTTTAAATTAGTTTTGATTAGATTTTTAGGAAATCCCAACTCAAGTTCATCTGAGGGCAGCTATCGAATCAGCAGGTTAATTAGCCACCTGGTCGATATTCTTCCGACTTGATTGACAAGACTTAGCGTTTGTATAATGGCTGGTCTATTTTTATGTATCTGTCATCACCCACATCCATTGAATGATGGTGCCGTCGATATGAGAAAGCGGAACAGAGAAACGCAGCTGATTGGTTGAACGCAGCAGAGAAGTGAACGCTCCCCACTGAAAACTGAGGAGATCGATTTATCAATTGTAATTTTTATTTCCAACGCGATTTTTAACCAAGCAGGACGTCTTTGATCAATATGACTTAGAGCAACAATATTAAAATCGGTACGCGTGGAACTTCATTTGTCAAATCCAACCGAAGAAGCGAAAGTCCTTTTGTAATGAAGAGTTTATCTTGTGGCATATGTTCCAAGACCTGTTAACCCTATACCCTCAAAAACATAGGTTATGACCCCTCATTGGAACGAGCTCGTTGAGCCCGTTCCAATGAGGGGTCATATCCTATGTTTTTGAGACAAAAATGAAAAAAATTAGTTATTCGAGAATTTTTTTTGCATGTGTCGTCTGCTTTTCATGTTAGGTAAAGGGTTAAAAGATTTCCAGCAGGAATCGACACGAAAAGGACCGCACACATGAAAGAATAGTATTCATGCCAGTTTTGTGAGAAGATATTTACAAGGAAAGGTAATAAGGATAGACACGAGAAGGAACACTCGTGAGGATTCTGTGATAAAACGTATTCGAGAAAGTTTAAAATAAACCGTCACGTGTTAGGAAGCCACCCCCATAGATGGGATATCGCCAATGAGAAAAAGATTTCAGTGCGAACACTGTTTTAACCCTTTACCCAACGTAAAGGTCAAAACCGGCCAGCGCTATTTTCAAAGATCTCCAATTAATTTTCATTATATTATCATTTTTAGTCTCAAAAACATAGATTATGACCCCTCTTTGGAACGAGCCGCCACCACTCCGAAGCCACCCAAAATGTGGCTGGGTATCCACCGAAATCCATGATATCGAGCCAGAAGATTTCAATGAAGAGTTATTGGAAAAAGACGAAGCTCTGGAAATTATAAAATTGTTTGGAGAACACTAGGGTGCGATCACTACTCACCGCGTCGTGTTTGACTTGTTCAGCGTGAACGCAGAAGCATTTATTAGAAAACCCGAGAAGGGCCGTATAAGAGACATACTGTTGGTTGCTGTGACAGATCGGCTGTGAAAATAGCACCTCCTCCCTCGGCTTCGCGCCTGCCCTTGGCAACCAAATTTTCAAAAAGAGATACTTTTTCACACACACACACATCGCATAGATAAACCCAACAGTGTGGTTAAACCCCAAAAAATAAATTTATATATCTGACATCACCCAACTTCACACGCGGTCGACCTAATCCCCATCCGGACTTTGACCCACCTTAACCCAACCCCTTATATCTCTTGTGGTATCACTTTCAACAGCCACACCTATATCGCGTCTACAGCTCAAGACAAAATAATATGCCATTTTCGCGCGATTTATACCTGGAAATGAAGAAATATATTCAAAACACCCACAGATATTTCGATGTTATTCAAACCTTTTTTCCAGTAACTCAGGGTGATTTTTACACATCCTCATACGAGTTTTCGACGGATATTGCAATCGACGTGTTTTTGTTTTCATATTACCCTCGACATGGTCGAATCCGGTTAACTCGGTCCCCGTCGCCACTAAGTCCCGAACCTATCCCGGTTCTTGTGTCACCAGGTCAACAAATCGTTTCCTTTTTCGTTGAGAGAGAGTGTATGTGTGTGGAGGGGGGGGGGGGGGGCGGGGTCTGTGTGTGTGACACTTCGTGTGTGAAAAATCTTCAGTGGCCACATCTCCATTTGCTTGAAATGGAACATTACCTTGCTCAACAGGAGAAAAAGTACGCAAGTTATATGGCATGGAATGTTCAAGGTCTTACAAAGTTAATGACCCCTTGTTCAGAAAACTTGTAGACACGTATCAGTTTATCACCAAAACACCTCTGACATTGAAATTGCGGGGTATGCTTATATTGATTCATGTCGCAAAAAAGGGCAGAATAAAAAGGGCGGCATGGCATTCTACTACCGTACGATATACAAGCCCTTCCTTAACTCTTAGAAGTTGGGGAATCAGAATGAATTTATTGAACATTACATACTGCGAAAAACTTACTGTAAAGCAGGTGCTTCTTGTCAAGTGTCTTCTGCTTATTCAGGCAGACGACATTTGACTAGAAGCACCTGCTCCATGTTTAATTCTCCCCCAGCCGAAAGATAGCCGATCCGTCATATCCAGATTACCTGGGGCATATTCTTGATTAAGGGTTTGTCCCAATTATTATTGATGAGACAAGCCAGCTATTTAATCAAATCTTGGAATCTGGACATTATCCAACTCCCTAGAGTTAGTCTGTCCTGAGTCTTAAAAACAAAAAAGGTAACAGGCATGACCCAAACAATTATAGAGCTAAAGCTCTGAACTCTACTCTTGGCAAACTGTTTCATAAAATTTTATTACTTTCCAAAGTGAGATTTACTGGGATATTCGGGTTTGATTATAAACGATAACTCCACAAGTGAGTTATAAAATCAACGATTGTGTCATGTATCCGTGCGCGCAAGCGAAGACGCTTTGTCGTGGGTGTAATGGGACTTCATTGTTTTAGTTTTTTTTGTTGTTTTTTTTTTTTTTTTTGCTTTTTTTAACCCTTTACCTAACATAAAAAGCAGACGACACTTGCAAAACAAATTCTTGAATAACTATTATTTTCATTTCTTGTCTCAAAAACATAGGTTATGACCTCTTATTGAAACGAGCGCGACGAGCTCGTTCCAATGAGGGGTCATAACCTATGTTTTAGAGACAAAAAATGAAAAAAATAATGAAAATTAATTGGCGACTTTTGAGAATAGCGCTGGCCGGTTTGGGTCGTTAGGTTAGTTAAAGGGTTAAATAATATAACTATCGTTAATAATGAAAAGTAATAAACAAAGTAATCGCTTGACTGGACTGGGTACGTGAAATAATTCATTCGAGGCGAGGGACTATATTGTAAAACGTCCTTCACCTCTCATGAATTATTTCACGTAACTAGTCCTGTCAAGCTATTACTCTCTATATAAACAACAGGATTAACATGTTTCTGAAGGAAAATGAACCAGTTTGGATTCAGAAAGAAAAGAGGTACGATTGGCGTGCTTTTGTTCTCAAAACCGCAATCAAAAAGTGCAAATCTTTTAGAGCGCCGTTACATCCCGTCTTTGTCGACTTTCGCAAAGCCTTTGACACTGTTAACCGTACTCTGCTTTTTGAAAAATTCAGTCGTATCGGTATTCAAGGAGAAACTTTTAATATAATAAAATCTCTCTTTGAATCTAGTTACTACCTCATAACAACAAACGCACGAATTGATCCATCGCAATTATCTACCATCGGCGTGCGTCAGGGATGCATATTGTCCCCAAATTTATTTAAAATTTTTATTGATGATATTCATGAAATATTCGATGAATCATGCGCTTCTGTGACACTTCATGATAGGGAGATCAACCATTAACTTTTTGCGGATGAATTAGTATTTACGTCCAAGTACTCTCGACGCCGGTTTCGCAACGAGTTTTCCCAGGGACTTGGAGTTCCACGGAGTGGTGAAGTGGGCACGATAAGCAGGTTGACTTCTTTCAATTTGAAACCACCAGTCTCCAGCCGGTATAGGTGTAAGTGTAAGTGTAGGACGGAACCTGTATATGAAAGTAGCATGGCCATCAGCAATGAAAGTACCCATGCTCTGTCATCTTATATTAGTTGCATGTAATCTGCTACATATAAACATTTTTTGGCCACAGTCTGTCTGCAATTCCAAGGGGGTAACAGGTAGACAGCCAATCTGGCTATGCCATCTCCCTCAGTATACACATAAATACTACTTGTACTATATAACTGTAACTGTTGTTTTTAAGTATACTGTAAATAAAGAATCTAATCTAATCTAAATCGAACACTGCCACTGGTCTTCAAAAGTTGCTTTTTCAAACTAGAAAAATATGTAGGGATGAATAACCTCTATGTAAACACTGAAAAAAACTAAATGTATGATATTTAAAACTATGAGCAGGAACGTGGTGACAGGAGGAGGGGAGTGTCCCCCCCCCCCCTCCCAATCCTGGCCAAAATTTCCTATAGTTGGAAATTTGGAGGGGAAGTCATGTGTAGTTGGAAATTCCACCTTTCTGGATTTTAGAGCTTCTTTGGCGATGCTGATGTCTCCTTTACTTCCCAAAATCCCAACTCGGTTTCAAATCAGCAATATCGAGGTTCATAAGTATCCATGATGTCAATCGGTACGAGATTTCTATAATACCTTTACTTATCGTAATAAAAAAATCCTCGAAATGCACTCTAGAAAATCGCAACATGTAAAATCGTTATCCTGAGTTAATTCCATCATTTACAGTTACAAAATGATGAAACATCGAAAACTGATTATTCCTGCATAAGATCTGATTTAATGTTAGGGAAGTATGAATTGCTCAAAGTCCTCGTTTAGCACATATTCAATTCCCAGAATAATACCAAAAAGATAACAACCTGATAATTCTATTATAAGCGTGTTGGCATTTCAGTTACTAGAAGCAATTCTTGTGCCCCGTTTTATGGCTTCATTTTCAATCTTTTTCTCGGTACTTAATTTCCAACAAGGTGGAGGGACCGGTTACCCCCTCCCGGTCCCTCCCCCTAGTTGGAAATTCACTACCCTACCCCCCCCCCCCCCCCAATCGGTCACCTCTAGCCACGTCCCTGACTATGAGAAGTATTCGAGCTCCGAGGTTTCACATGCATTGTATGAAAGTTGAAATAACAACCGATTTTAATTATTTAGACATAACTTTCAGTGACAATGGGAAACTACAAAACACTCAAAAAAGCTTACGTATGAAAGGACTTAAAGCAATGTTCTCTCTACACAATGCTTTCAAAACAAAATGTTATCCTCCAGTTCCTATACTTTCTCTACTGTTCGATAAACTGGTTAAGCCATTTTTATTGTATGGTAGTGAATTATGTGCAGCTGAAAAGAGGGCCACAAACGAAGACCGTCAGCCGTGTGAACAGATACATGTAAAGTTCTGCAAATTACTCTTGAATGTCAGTACACATTCATCTAACCATGCAGTGCAAGCTGAGCAGGGGAGATATCCTCTACTCATGGATGCCAAGCTGCAAATGGTGAAATTCTCCTCAAAGCTATCCTCGCTTGAGGAATATTCTCTTATGAATGATGCTCTAGCTGCAGACAGAACCAAAAAGCGGATTCCATCGTCAATACAACGGAAAGCCTAGGCTTTAGTGACAATGTTAACTGCGAGAAATTAAAGGTTCTGAAAGAAAAACTGAAAAGAGATCATTTTGTGCGGTTTGTTGCTGACATTAATAATGATTGTAAACGTCGTGGCAGAAACAAGCAAAGGACCTATAGATTGTTTAAAGACAATTACGAGCTTGAGCCGTATCTAATCCACGCCATATCGTTGGAGGCGCGAACATACTTCGCAAAGCTCCTCCTCAGTAATCGTAATCTTGCCATTGAGAGAGGTCGATACACTCAGCCATATGTTCCAGCTGAAGGAGAGATGGAAATGGAAATTCATTTGTTTATAGATTGCCCCGCGTATTCATCCTTGAGGCAGGAATTGTTTACTTTGATTGGGAATGTAAACGGGATATTTCCAAGGTTGGATAGGCAGCAGCAATTCCATCTTATTATGCCAAATAATCAACCTGGCACAAGCAGGGCCATCTGCAATTTGATCTGTCAATTCTTCCATTTAAGAGCGTCCAAGTTGATAAAATATTTTTTATAATATACTATTCAAAAAAGTAGGGGATATCTAAACTGATATTGATATTTTCGGGAAATGGTTTTGGATACGCATGATTGGACACATCAATGTGTTACCAAGTTTAGACAATGATACAGGGCCCGTGTCGCCACAGATTTTCTTCCAGGAGCAGAACATCACTACATGTTGGGGAGTGTCATGACATCACCAAAACTCAGTCAAGTTGGCTCTGAACCAAGGGGGCATAAATGAGAGAGAGAAGGGGAGAGAGGGGGGAAGAATGGGGAGGGGGCGAGTGAAAGAGAGAGAGAGTATGGAATAATTATATAGAGAGCACTAGAGAGCACGGTGGCTCGGTGGTTACGGCATTGAACTTCCAACCGAAAGGTCCCGATTAAATCCCAGCCTTGGTCAAGTCCGTTAATCCCGATTGCCCAAGTGGGAGCAGGGCCCTGATGCGTCTATGGTGCACTTGCTTGCGTGGAATTAGCACGTTGGGGAGCTTGACAGCTAGGGCTAAAACGATTGGCTCATTTTCGTAACCGACCAACCGAGAGCTATAACCGGATAATATCCGGTTATCGTGACCATTATTTCACCGAATATGGGATCAAAACTATAGGAACTGGAAAGCAGTATTCTCAAACAATTCAGTTGTGTGTATGAGTACTCGACAACATTCGTTTGTATACATACTACGGAATAGTTTCTGCAATTACTCATTAATGACTCACGGAAATTGCCGATCAAGTCCTGAACGCCAAAGTCGCGGCTTCGATGTGTAATCTATCACAAAGGAGAAATGGCAGATTTACCACGTTTTAAAAGTGGAATGACGATCCTATCGGTATTTCGGATAACCGGTAGTAGTATATGGCGCACACTTCAGCCCTCATCAGGTGGACCCCGCTTATGGACCCCGCTGTATTTATCGGTTTCTATGGTGACATATGGTTACTTCAAATTAAATAGGTTGTATTCTGAATTTGTGTTTACTTGTATACGCCGAATTATCTAAACCCGCCATTCATCTGAAGCTATCGGCCAAAAAAAAAAAAAACAGTGTTATTTTTTTTTTTAAAATACTTACCCAGTGGCCTTCTGACATTATGTACTGACTTGGGACAACAAAAGACTGCTCAAGGTTCAACACATTTTAATTTGTCTACCAATATTTAATTTGACAATATGATCGGTAATTTGGGGAAATGTTGAGCCTCAGATGTTATAAAACTTGCACCCAAATTGCGGTAGATTGTAAACACAACGTACAGAAATTGTTCAAATCATGGAAACGGACTAAACCCGTTGTCTCAATGAACAATCTCAAGCCGGATGATTAATTTGAGAAATAGCAATAAATATTACAAAGTTGAGCGAATCACTGAACGCGAAATTCAGCATGCGAAAACTCAAGATTAAGGGCCTATATAATGAATGGAATTTTGTTTATTTTGAAATTCTCACCTCTCGTATTCCTTAAATTCTGATTAAATATACACAAATTATACATCAAAATGAAGGTTGGGATGTATAGAACACGAAACACATATGTAATCAACTCATAGAGTCGACTGTAGGCACCACTGGTTCCTGGAAGTCTGCTACCGTATTCGCACCAGAACTAATAATTTAATAATATTTCACGAAAACAACTTGTGGCCAAATGTGCTTCATATATCCAAGAACAAAGCTAGGCATTCAAAACACTTTCGAATACAGCGGTAGGACTGCATTTTGGAAAAGGACAACACTGTCTGCATTTTTTATTGAAAATGGTTTCCATGCTCGACAGACATGCGCAAATCACTCGTTACCACGAATTTCCATCCAAAAACAAAATCGTAATTCTAAGAAATTTCAGCAGGTATCATGATACCTTGCACTGAATATGGCAACTGTACAATCTCTATCTAATAACAGTATACTGTATGAAGGCGATCTTTTTCATTATTTGATTTTAGACGGCGTTGTTTTTACATGCTTTTTCTGTCGGATGACGTCAACCGGAAATCGAAAGTAGAATCATACGTAAACAAAAGCAAAGGCTTTGGAATTTTCCCCAATGTAGCTCTGTCGCCGCGTTTTGAAGAATTTTTATCCCCTAGCTTTGTTCTTGGATATATAAAGCACATTTGGCCACAAGTTGTTTTCGTGAAATATTATTAAATTATCAGTTCTGGTGCGAATACGGCAGCAGACTTCCAGGAACCAGTGGTGCCTACAGTCGACTCAATGAGTTGATTACGTATGTGTTTCGTGTTCTATACATCCCAAACTTCATTTTGATGTACATTTTGTGTATATTTAATTTGAATTGAAGGAATATCAGAGGTGACAATTTTCAAAATGAACAAAATTTCATTACTTATATAGGCCCTTAATATATCCATTTCAATTCGGATAATTCAAGAACAAAACTTTGAACTAAAACTGGTCACGGACTTCGCACATTGTGAGTGTCCGAAAATCGAACTTGGAAAATCATTCATAGAAATAGGAATAAGCATAAATTCTCCCTAAGCTATTATGGAAATCCTCTTTAAGAACTTTATTTATTTTATGGTCTAATAAAAAAAAATGCATTTTGTCAAACAGAAAATATATATGATAAAAAAAATGCACAGTAGTGTGATTGTAGAATAAGCCGCGAAACGCGAGAATTACCTCCCTTGCCGCAATCTTTGAATGTTTTTGACGTGTTTGCGCAACTTTGTGTTGGACCGTCTTATGGTTTACTGGAATTTTTCGGATAATTTTCCTAAGTCGTTGTGCATTATTATCCCTTTATCTAAAAGTATCAGATAAAAGCTTTGGGTTTCAAAAATCAACGAGGAACACCCACAAACCTAATTCTGCTATGCAGGAAACAACGACACTCATCGACTTGCAATCCGAAATTCGTACGTTATGGATTTATTTCTGATTTAATATCTGTGGTGGCATCAATTTCAACACTCACAGCCATATCTCGACTAAAGCTCAAGCCAAAATAATATCCCATTTTCGAGCGATTTATTCCTGGAAATTAATAAATATACTCCCCCCCCCCCCCCCCCGAGAAAAGTACCATTCTATCGTTCAGGTTTTGACTGTGCCTATGGAGAAAAACAGCAGTAATCGCCTTTACGCACCCCTCTTACTGTAAGATTGGTATAAGCGGTGTTATCCAATTAGCCGCAAACTTGGGAAGAGGATACGCGACTCTGTATTATCCACCCAAGAATACGAGTTAGGTGTCGACTTGGAAAAAATAATAATAAAAATAATAGGACAATGTCGGGTTTGAAAGCCATTGCGACCTGAATAATTTATGAATCGTCGAGAGTTCTTCGGTTCGAGTGTGTGCATTGGCAGCGGGTTCAGGACCTCGAGCTGGAAGGAGGACTAGGAATTGTTCCTAACTAAGGAAATTCTATGTTTCAATTAGAAATGTAGGTACGTAATTGGGGATCTATTGTGTTTGCGAACAATGGGTCGCCTACCACATTTACATTTATACATCACTGAAATTTAAATGATGGAGGTAGATTGTTTTCTTGTTCATCATGGTCTGTCGCTCATCAAAACAGTTCTCAGGGGTTTAACAGTTAATTATGGACCAGTGCGTTTAAAATTGACAAATTCAAGTAATGTCAGGCCTCAAAGGTAATGACAATAATATTTTTTTTTAAAATTAAAAAAAAAACAAAAAACGCTAATATTAAGGTGATATCATTCAATTTTTTGTTAATCATAAAAAAAAAATCACCCGCGCGGTATCGTGTTTTACAAGCCTGTATGTTTTATTTTGGACGGTTACTGAAGAATAACCAGCCATCTAAGTGAAAACATGAAAGAAGTACCATTCTCTAATTACACACGTGGGGGCGCGGTAGCGTTGTGTACTAAGGTGTACTGCACGCTCTTGCCTTCAACCAATACTAACCCTATGTGAAGTATGCCAGTTACTCTACGTTGCTCGGTGTTTTATTTAGAAATGTGGACATATTTATGTTTATGACGAAATCGCAATTTACTGACTCCCCCATCTTCTCACTGACAAAAACATGAGTAAATTGTGTACGTTTAATTATAAAACAGCGCAAGTCGAAATGAAATCTGATTCATTGAACCACATTACAGAGCATGTCAAAATTAATTTTCGAGCGCCATTTTTTAAGCATGTCCCTATGTGTCACTAGCAGCAGCTATGACTATAGCGTAACTTTGAGTAAATACAAAACTCGACACTTTTCCCTCACAAAAACCTATATAAAACAAGATAATACGCGAGAATGCCTTGTGTACCAGCTTTTTGTTGATAAAATATGTCCTGTATACATTCCCGAATATTATTAATGTACTCGCTTAATAACAGCCAAATTTTTATTGAATCACAGATCAACGGGAATGGTTTGGTTTGAAAAAAATGCCGAATATTCACAAAGTTTTATTTGGTAATTTACGTGGATTTCCGAAAGTGAGCGAATGTCAAACTTGTCGACAAAGGCACTCTGCAGTTTAGGAGACACCACAAAAAAAACAATAAAAAAATCTGAGATATATTGCATTTTTTAATTATCGATACTGCTGTTCGGAATGTCACCCTATTGGTGAGAGTTTTTGCTTTTTGGCCCAGTATTATACTTATTGATTGGAGTGTCGAGTTGTCATTACGACATGTTGGTGGAATTTTCTGCTTGTTGGTTGGTTTTTTCTCTCTACACTCTGGCTACCATGAATTTCTGCTTTTTCAGTCTTTTCCAGTGGATTTTCTTAAGAGGTGTGTACATCGCAGCTTTGCAGATATGTTGTTTTCTCGAATAAAATTGTTTAAAACTGATATAAATCCGTTCAATCGGGTTTTCATAGGTTTAAATCCGATTTAGTGGGTTTTCATTCCGTTTAAAACTAATATAAATCCGTTCAATCGGATTTTCATAGGTTTAAATCCGATTTAGTGGTTTTTCATCCCGTTTAAAACTGATATAAATCCGTTCAATCGGATTTTCATAGGTTTAAATCCGATTTAATGTTTTTTCATTCCGTTTAAAACCAATATAAAGCCGTTCAATCGGATTTTCATAGGTTTAAATCCGATTTAGTGTTTTTTCCTTTCCGTTTAAAACTGATATAAATCCGTTCAATCGGATTTTCATAGGTTTAAATCCGATTTAGTTTTTTTTCTTTCCGTTTAAAACTAATATAAAACCGTTCAATCAGATTTTCATAGGTTTAAGTCCGATTTAGTGGTTTTCATTCCGTTTAAAACTAATATAAAGCCGTTCAATCGGATTTATATAAGTTTAAATCGGATTTAGTGATTCTTTTCATTCCGTTTCAAACTGACATGTTCATCATTTTAATTGTGTTTCTTCATTGTTAAAAAAAATAGCGCCTGTACAGTCTTATGTAAAATGATTTTGTGTCGGTACATTCAGTCCATTATTTTGTTTTGGTAATATTACCGATTGTACGTTTCGATTGTAGGATATTATACGTAGATCTAACTGTAAATTTAGGTGTTTTTGTGGTCTCTCCCCTTATAGGCTGTTTGTTGTTTACATTTTTGTGTTATGTTCGATTCGTGTGTGTCGATAATAATGAGTTTTATGTGAGGAAGATATTTATTATGTTCCGTAATTTTTTTTTAAATTTCCAGCCCCAGATGTTATAAAACTTGCACCCAAATTGCGGCAGATTGGAAAACACAGCGTACAGTTATTGTTCAATCCGTTGTGTCAATGAACTATCACTAGCTAAGCAATTATGTAAGAAATCAACTACCGGTAAATCAATGTTACAAAGGTTTGACGTTAAAATGGGTTCATATACGTCATGGATAAGACACATTATAAGTGTTCTAAAATTTAATTTGAAAACAAACAAAAAAAAACATTCACAGAGATATAAAAAAGCGCCGGTGGGTCCTAAATTATTTATTGTGGAAATCTACTTTGAGTATTCAATTCCTTAATTCAATGGAAATGCATTACTTTCTGCAGAAAAAAAATTATAATAATAATCATAATGACAAAATCTTCACACAACAAAATGATCGTAGAATTTGCAGTGTAATCGGAGAATTACATTCCCTTACACGATCTAGCGCTAATTATGTAAGACAGTGTTGTGGTTTTCTGGAATTTTCAGATAATTTTCCACAACCGTAATGCATTATTATCCCTTTGCTAAAACTATAAAAAAGCGTACCGTTTCACAAATCAGTGAAAAACATCCACAAACATTTCCTGCGGCTAGAGAACCAAATAAAAATATAATTGTAGACATGCTTGTTATGTAAATTAATTCAGCGTGAATCAGTTTATTATTTGTGATCAGAATTTTGTCTCAACTGGAGAAATGCACGGCGATTGAAATACGCTGTCAATTGGCAAGGGAGGTAACTGATTTTTAGCAGGTTTTTTATGTTTTCAATAAAAGCGTATATCCCGAACTTTTATTTACTTATTTATTTACAGAGCAGATTAGTTCTCATTTCAATACACCATAATATACATTTTTTGAGATAGATTGCCTCTAGTGAATCTTTTCAGCAATACTAGAAGTTCTATTTCCCAAAATGTTTTTTTCTACCAACAACAATTTCGAACACCAGAATTGCATTACATTTCATGAGGTATAGATGAATTGTCTGTGTATAAAGTAGTTCATTCATTCATTCAAGCAGTTTGTGAAGGCGACAATCGTTAAATGATTCGATTGTGAGACTTGACATTGATAAGTTTCGATCGAGACTGTTTTGTTCGCCGTTGTATCCTTTAGCAAAACGTTTAATACATTGTCTCATAAAAATTCAATTTTGTGCGTAGCGTCAATTTGCAATCTTACGCTGATAACATTTTGTCTGTTTTTGTTGAGTTGTTTTACGGAAGTGATTACTTCTGTAAACTGAGAGTTGCTGTGCGCTTAATTTGCACAGAGGCAAATTTGGGGATCGACTCCCTCCCACATGCGACTTGCTTTGTTATCTTTGATTTCTCTATTGATATCTCTTAGAATCTAAGCAGCCAATATCAAGTCTGCTTACGCCGAGACTCTTTGTGGGAATGACTTTTTCTGTAAATTGAGAGTTGTTGCGATCTTAATTTGCACAGGGTCAATACTGGAGATCGAGCCTCGTATATTATATCCGCCATTTTTGAGATAGCAAGTTTGTTTTATTATTTTTGCTGCTATTTTCGTCCATTCTGAGGATCAAGATAATTACCTAACTGGCCAACCAGAATGCAGGAAAATGAACTAAAGAAACAGATCTGAATTTCATATGTGTTTCTTTTCCATTATTTTCTGTGTTAATTTCCTGACAATTCCGACTTTAACCCATATTCCTATAGGAAACAAACACAAACAGAAGTGAAAAACCGACCAAATGTTGCTGTTGGTTTTAAATGGTATGGCGTCTTCTTTCACATCCGTTAGGTCTGAATAAAACGCCACTACAAGTAACGTGGTGCCATTCTATTTCAAGCCGTTGGATTGAATACATCGCTAGTACTTTTCTATAGCAAATTTGCTTTTGCAAACCTTTATGAAAATGGAGCCAGCACGATTTGACTGCGACTATTGTGGAAAGAGCTTTACTGACCGTCGCAATAGGAACCGCCACCAGAGGACAGCTCACATAAAAGAAAAGAAGTTTGGATGCACCAACTGTCACAAGACCTTCACGAGAAAAGAGAACCTGGAATATCACCTGAAGACTTGTCTTGAGAGATACATTTGTAGGGAGTGTGGACAAGAATTTGATCAACTGATCCATTTCAACCGTCACAAGAGAATAACGCATGGGCCAGCTCCCTCCAAGCGGATGTTAGAAGATCAAGTGCCGATGATGGCACCCAAGATTCCAAGGACAACCACTACTATCGATGTCGACCCGACTGAATTCGATAAAAACCTGCTCGGCGAAGAAGTGCTTGAAGTAGACCTGTACCGTGAAAACTGGTCTAGTATACGAACGCATCATACTGGAAATCGAAAAGTTCAAGATGTTTATAACTACCGACTGCAGACCACAGACTTATCGACCATGGCTAGTGAGCTGACTAATATTATATTCCTGCCACAAGAATTACGTTTCAAGATCAACTTGAGTTACGGATTCATTCTACGTAACAATGAAACTGAACAAGTGCGGTATTTTCATGCATCTCAAAACAACGCCCGAGTTTTGAATGTGCCTTATTTGATAAATAATGAGGCCGACTTTGAACGCTTTCTCGAAAGCATCCAGGAAGGAGATATACTTGAATGACGTTGGTCAGTTGGTGGACGACCCATTTGGAGTTGGGTCTTTTCTGGCGGGCCCATTCAAGTATATCTCCTTCCTGGATGCTTTCGAGAAAGCGTTCAAAGTCGGCCTCATTATTTATCAAATAAGGCACATTCAAAACTCGGGCGTTGTTTTGAGATGCATGAAAATACCGCTCTTGTTCAGTTTCATTGTTACGCAGAATGAACCCGTAACTCAAGTTGATCTTGAAACGTAATTCTTGTGGCAGGAATATAGTATTAGTCAGCTCACTAGCCATGGTCGATAAGTCTGTGGTCTGCAGTCGGTAGTTATAAACATCTTGAACTTTTCGATTTCCAGTATGATGCGTTCGTATACTAGACCAGTTTTCACGGTACAGGTCTACTTCAAGCACTTTTTCGCCGAGCAGGTTTTTATCGAATTCAGTCGGGTCGACATCGATAGTAGTGGTTGTCCTTGGAATCTTGGCTGCCCTCATCGGCACTTGATCTTCTAACATCCGCTTGGAGGGAGCTGGCCCATGCGTTATTCTCTTGTGACGGTTGAAATGGATCAGTTGATCAAATTCTTGTCCACACTCCCTACAAATGTATCTCTCAAGACAAGTCTTCAGGTGATATTCCAGGTTCTCTTTTCTCGTGAAGGCCTTGTGACAGTTGGTGCATCCAAACTTCTTTTCTTCTATGTGAGCTGTCCTCTGGTGGCGGTTCCTATTGCGACGGTCAGTAAAGCTCTTTCCACAATAGTCGCAGTCAAATCGTGCTGGCTCCATTTTCATAAAGGTTTGCAAAAGCAAATTTGCTATAGAAAAGTACTAGCGATGTATTCAATCCAACGGCTTGAAATAGAATGGCACCACGTTACTTGTAGTGGCGTTTTATTCAGACCTAACGGATGTGAAAGAAGACGCCATACCATTTAAAACCAACAGCAACATTTGGTCGATTTTTCACTTCTGTTTGTGTTTGTTTCCTATAGGAATATGGGTTAAAGTCGGAATTGTCAGGAAATTAACACAGAAAATAATGGAAAAGAAACACATATGAAATTCAGATCTGTTTCTTTAGTTCATTTTCCTGCATTCTGGTTGGCCAGTTAGGTAATTATCTTGATCCTCAGAATGGACGAAAATAGCAGCAAAAATAATAAAACAAACTTGCTATCTCAAAAATGGCGGATATAATATACGAGGCTCGATCTCCAGTATTGACCCTGTGCAAATTAAGATCGCAACAACTCTCAATTTACAGAAAAAGTCACTCCCACAAAGAGTCTCGGCGTAAGCAGACTTGATATTGGCTGCTTAGATTCTAACAGATATCAATAGAGAAATCAAAGATAACTAAGCAAGTCGCATGTGGGAGGGAGTCGATCCCCAAATTTGCCTCTGTGCAAATTAAGCGCACAGCAACTCTCAGTTTACAGAAGTAATCACTTCCGTAAAACAACTCAACAAAAACAGACAAAATGTTATCAGCGCAAGATTGCAAATTGACGCTACGCACAAAATTGAATTTTTATTTGACAATGTATTAAACGTTTTGCTAAAGGATACAAGGGCGAACAAAATAGTCACGATTGAAACTTATCAATGTCAAGTCTCACAATAGAATCATTTAACGATTGCCGCCTTCACTAACTGCTTGAATGAATGAATGAATGAACTACTTTATACACAGACAATTCATCTATACCTCATGAAATGTAATGCAATTCTGGTGTTCGAAATTGTTGTTGGTAGAAAAAAACATTTTGGGAAATAGAACTTCTAGTATTGCTGAAAAGATTCACTAGAGGCAATCTATCTCAAAAAATGTATATTATGGTGTATTGAAATGAGAACTAATCTGCTCTGTAAATAATAAGTAAATAAAAGTTCGGGATATACGCTTTTATTGAAAACATAAAAAACCTGCTAAAAATAAGTTACCTCCCTTGCCAATTGACAGCGTATTTCAATCGCCGTGCATTTCTCCAGTTGAGACAAAATTCTGATCACAAATAATAAATTGATTCACGCTGAATTAATTTACATAACAAGCATGTCTACAATTATATTTTTATTTGGTTCTCTAGCCGCAGGAAATGTTTGTGGATGTTTTTCACTGATTTGTGAAACGGTACGCTTTTTTATAGTTTTAGCAAAGGGATAATAATGCATTACGGTTGTGGAAAATTATCTGAAAATTCCAGAAAACCACAACACTGTCTTACATAATTAGCGCTAGATCGTGTAAGGGAATGTAATTCTCCGATTACACTGCAAATTCTACGATCATTTTGTTGTGTGAAGATTTTGTCATTATGATTATTATTATAATTTTTTTTTCTGCAGAAAGTAATGCATTTCCATTGAATTAAGGAATTGAATACTCAAAGTAGATTTCCACAATAAATAATTTAGGACCCACCGGCGCTTTTTTATATCTCTGTGAATGTTTTGTTTTTGTTTGTTTTCAAATTAAATTTTAGAACACTTATAATGTGTCTTATCCATGACGTATGTGAACCCATTTTAACGTCAAACCTTTGTAACATTGATTTACCGGTAGTTGATTTCTTACATAATTGCTTAGCTAGTGATAGTTCATTGACACAACGGATTGAACAATAACTGTACGCTGTGTTTTCCAATCTGCCGCAATTTGGGTGCAAGTTTTATAACATCTGGGGCTGGAAATTTAAAAAAAAATTACGGAACATAATAAATATCTTCCTCACATAAAACTCATTATTATCGACACACACGAATCGAACATAACACAAAAATGTAAACAACAAACAGCCTATAAGGGGAGAGACCACAAAAACACCTAAATTTACAGTTAGATCTACGTATAATATCCTACAATCGAAACGAAACACAATTAAAATGATGAACATGTCAGTTTGAAACGGAATGAAAAGAATCACTAAATCCGATTTAAACTTATATAAATCCGATTGAACGGCTTTATATTAGTTTTAAACGGAATGAAAACCACTAAATCGGACTTAAACCTATGAAAATCTGATTGAACGGTTTTATATTAGTTTTAAACGGAAAGAAAAAAAACTAAATCGGATTTAAACCTATGAAAATCCGATTGAACTGATTTATATCAGTTTTAAACGGAAAGGAAAAAACACTAAATCGGATTTAAACCTATGAAAATCCGATTGAACGGCTTTATATTAGTTTTAAACGGAATGAAAAAACATTAAATCGGATTTAAACCTATGAAAATCCGATTGAACGGATTTATATCAGTTTTAAACGGGATGAAAAACCACTAAATCGGATTTAAACCTATGAAAATCCGATTGAACGGATTTATATTAGTTTTAAACGGAATGAAAACCCACTAAATCGGATTTAAACCTATGAAAACCCGATTGAACGGATTTATATCAGTTTTAAACAATTTTATTCGAGAAAACAACATATCTGCAAAGCTGCGATGTACACACCTCTTAAGAAAATCCACTGGAAAAGACTGAAAAAGCAGAAATTCATGGTAGCCAGAGTGTAGAGAGAAAAAACCAACCAACAAGCAGAAAATTCCACCAACATGTCGTAATGACAACTCGACACTCCAATCAATAAGTATAATACTGGGCCAAAAAGCAAAAACTCTCACCAATAGGGTGACATTCCGAACAGCAGTATCGATAATTAAAAAATGCAATATATCTCAGATTTTTTTATTGTTTTTTTTTGTGGTGTCTCCTAAACTGCAGAGTGCCTTTGTCGACAAGTTTGACATTCGCTCACTTTCGGAAATCCACGTAAATTACCAAATAAAACTTTGTGAATATTCGGCATTTTTTTTCAAACCAAACCATTCCCGTTGATCTGTGATTCAATAAAAATTTGGCTGTTATTAAGCGAGTACATTAATAATATTCGGGAATGTATACAGGACATATTTTATCAACAAAAAGCTGGTACACAAGGCATTCTCGCGTATTAACTTGTTTTATATAGGTTTTTGTGAGGGAAAAGTGTCGAGTTTTGTATTTACTCAAAGTTACGCTATAGTCATAGCTGCTGCTAGTGACACATAGGGACATGCTTAAAAAATGGCGCTCGAAAATTAATTTTGACATGCTCTGTAATGTGGTTCAATGAATCAGATTTCATTTCGACTTGCGCTGTTTTATAATTAAACGTACACAATTTACTCATGTTTTTGTCAGTGAGAAGATGGGGGAGTCAGTAAATTGCGATTTCGTCATAACCATAAATATGTCCACATTTCTAAATAAAACACCGAGCAACGAAGAGTAACTGGCATACTCCACATAGGGTTAGTATTGGTTGAAGGCAAGAGCACACTCGACGTGCAGTACACCTTAGTACACAACGCTACCGCGCCCCCACGTGTGTAATTAGAGAATGGTACTTCTTTCATGTTTTCACTTAGATGGCTGGTTATTCTTCAGTAACCGTCCAAAATAAAACATACAGGCTTGTAAAACACGATACCGCGCGGGTGATTTTTTTTTATGATTAACAAAAAATTGAATGATATCACCTTAATATTAGCGTTTTTTTTTTTTTTTTTTAATTTTAAAAAAAAATATTATTGTCATTACCTTTGAGGCCTGACATTACTTGAATTTGTCAATTTTTAACGCACTGGTCCATAATTAACTGTTAAACCCCTGAGAACTGTTTTGATGAGCGACAGACCATGATGAACAAGAAAACAATCTACCTCCATCATTTAAATTTCAGTGATGTATAAATGTAAATGTGGTAGGCGACCCATTGTTCGCAAACACAATAGATCCCCAATTACGTACCTACATTTCTAATTGAAACATAGAATTTCCTTAGTTAGGAACAATTCCTAGTCCTCCTTCCAGCTCGAGGTCCTGAACCCGCTGCCAATGCACACACTCGAACCGAAGAACTCTCGACGATTCATAAATTATTCAGGTCGGAATGGCTTTCAAACCCGACATTGTCCTATTATTTTTATTATTATTTTTTCCAAGTCGACACCTAACTCGTATTCTTGGGTGGATAATACAGAGTCGCGTATCCTCTTCCCAAGTTTGCGGCTAATTGGATAACACCGCTTATACCAATTTTACAGTAAGAGGGGTGCGTAAAGGCGATTACTGCTGTTTTTCTCCATAGGCACAGTCAAAACCTGAACGATAGAATGGTACTTTTCTCGGGGAGGGGGGGGGGGGGGGGGGAGTATATTTATTAATTTCCAGGAATAAATCGCTCGAAAATGGGATATTATTTTGGCTTGAGCTTTAGTCGAGATATGGCTGTGAGTGTTGAAATTGATGCCACCACAGATATTAAATCAGAAATAAATCCATAACGTACGAATTTCGGATTGCAAGTCGATGAGTGTCGTTGTTTCCTGCATAGCAGAATTAGGTTTGTGGGTGTTCCTCGTTGATTTGTGAAACCCAAAGCTTTTATCTGATACTTTTAGATAAAGGGATAATAATGCACAACGACTTTGGAAAATTATCCGAAAAATTCCAGTAAACCATAAGACGGTCCAACACAAAGTTGCGCAAACACGTCAAAAACATTCAAAGATTGCGGCAAGGGAGGTAATTCTCGCGTTTCGCGGCTTATTCTACAATCACACTACTGTGCATTTTTTTTATCATATATATTTTCTGTTTGACAAAATGCATTTTTTTTTTATTTGACCATAAAATAAATAAAGTTCTTAAAGAGGATTTCCATAATAGCTTAGGGAGAATTTATGCTTATTCCTATTTCTATGAATGATTTTCCAAGTTCGATTTTCGGACACTCACAATGTGCGAAGTCCGTGACCAGTTTTAGTTCAAAGTTTTGTTCTTGAATTATCCGAATTGAAATGGATTTATTAAACTTTCTGTTTTCACATGCTGAATTTCGCGTTCAGTGATTCGCTCAACTTTGTAATATTTATTGCTATTTCTCAAATTAATCATCCGGCTTGAGATTGTTCATTGAGACAACGGGTTTAGTCCGTTTCCATGATTTGAACAATTTCTGTACGTTGTGTTTCCAATCTACCGCAATTTGGGTGCAAGTTTTCTAACATCTGAGGCTCAACATTTCCCCAAATTACCGATCATATTGTCAAATTAGTGATTTGTAAATATTGGTAGACAAATTAAAATGTGTTGAACCTTGAGCAGTCTTTTGTTGTCCCAAGTTAGTACATATTTCAGAAGGCCACTGGGTAAGTATTTAAAAAAAAAAAATAACGTTGTTTTTTTTTTTTTTTTTTTTTTTTTTTTTTGGCCGATAGCTTCAGATGAATGGCGGGTTTAGATAATTCGGCGTATACAAGTAAACACAAATTCAGAATACAACCTATTTAATTTGAAGTAACCATATGTCACCATAGAAACCGATAAATACAGCGGGGGTCCATAAGCGGGGTCCACCTGATGAGGGCAGAAGTGTGCGCTATATACTACTACCGGTTGACGGTTTTTCTAATCGGTTAGATAGGTAACTGGTTTCAAACCGATTATCCGGTTAACCAGTTCAGTACTATTCACAGATGCTCGCCGCTGCTCGGTGGTTAATGGAATGGTTAAAGTCATAGAATGCTGGCATTACTTTTTTCAGCGACATTATAGATTGTCGGTCAAAGATGGGTTGCGTCCCCCCCCCTTCCCCACTATCAATATTTATCTACTTATATGCCTATACGCAATAATAAAACAGTGATATTTACATGCTTCACCCCCACGTGGGGTAGTAAGGCGTGCTGCACGTCGATGGTGCACCTGTCTTTAACGAATGCTAACCCTGCTTGTGTGGAGTTAGTATGTTGGGGAGCTGACAGTTGCTCGCCGTTGCTCGGTGGTTATCTCCGAGTACTCCGGCTTTCTCCATTCGTAAAACTGTCGAGGTCATGGTTAGCGATTGTGCCCAAAATATGTGACCTTAAACACCAATACAATAAAGTAAATAAATAAATAAATATTTATATATGAAAAAAATACACCACTAAATTATAACTAAAATCACTCACCTTCGTATTTGATTTCTGTTTCACAAGACTGCTGTGGTGTTAGGCGTTGTGATATATCACCTTGGTGTGTGATCGTATCATAAACAAATAAATTGTACACTCTGATGTGGAATGCTGATGCTAACGAACTTAGTTGTATTGAATGGGTTCCCAATTATATGAGATTATGTCCAATAATTAAATGTTTTATCGTCCATTCGATATTATTCAGTAGTTATAAAAATTACTGAAATCATTCCCGGTGCGAGACACGAAAAAGCCTCCTTCGGGAAAACCCAGGTGCGGTAACAACATTATTAAAAGTTTATTAGTAATAGTGTGTCTCTTTTTCAGAATAAATTAACACCTTTGATCACCTGTTTATATTTGGTCACCGCACTGTACGGATATAAAGTATACACAGAGGGAATATTTACCATTCTCAATCAGGTGAAAATATCCGCTAATTAATCAATTTAGTCAGAATTTCAGTAATAATGAACAAAATGGAAACTGTTTAGCATTCGCCATCGTGGAAGTAGCCACGGAAAAACAACTGATTAATTAAGTGTATACGGACACATGCTAATAGGTGATGCATGCCACAGAATACGTCCACTTCCCAATACCACCCCCCCCCCCAAAAAAAAACAAAAAAACACAAGCAATCTCTGTATTCTACGATCTACATCTTGAACTTTTGAAATGCCAGATGACGTACCACGCTTCGTGAAATTTGACATATTTTCAAGTCTCAAAATGTCTCCAAACAGCACTGCTACGGTGGCTGATTTAGGACACTCAAATATTTATTTTTATCTCGTTATAACGAGATACGATCTCGTTATAACGAGATGCTATCTCGTTATAACGAGAAAACATCTCGTTATAACGAGAAAGTATCTCGTTATAACGAGAAAGTATCTCGTTATAACGAGAAAAGATCTCGTTATAACGAGAAAGTATCTCGTTATAACGAGAAAAGATCTCGTTATAACGAGAAAAGATCTCGTTATAACGAGAAAAGATCTCGTTATAACGAGAAAACATCTCGTTATAACGAGATAGTATCTCGTTATAACGAGAAAAAATCTCGTTATAACGAGAAAAGATCTCGTTATAACGAGAAAACATCTCGTTATCTCGAGATAAAATCACGTGACTCTGATGACATGAAACATATAGCCCCCACCACCAAAACAGTTTATATATCTCGCGGGTGTTTTCAATATTCTGGATGTAATACATTGGAAAACACCTACCCACCCCCACCCCCAAACATACCAACCATGCCCGTGAAATACCGCTCCTCTCCCTCGCACATGTCAACGATAATTACGATAAGCGCATATAACTCCCATACCAATAAACACAGAAATGAGATGGAATTCACACAAACAAATGAAACTATAGCGTAATAAACTCGCTGCCCCCCCCCCCCCCCCCCCGCCCTCCCCCACACCGTATGTGGAACACTTTTTCGACACACGGCACTCAAAACACGACTATAGCCTCAGCCCCAAAACAGTGTACATATCTTACGCGTGTGTTTAATACTGTGGATGTAATGCACGGGAAACACTCCTACCCCTCTCCTTCCCAAAGCATCCCACCAATGCCCGCGAAATACAATCCCCTCCCCTCGCACATGTTGTAAAAGATAATTACGACAAGTGTATTTAACGCTTATACTAATAGAACAAGGACAGGGACGTGAGAAGGTAAAAATATTGGGAGAGGGGTATCAAAGCGGAGATCCATGCAAAAGGGGCGCCCATTGTGCTGGCAGTAGCATGATTCGAGTCGCGCAGTGGCGAGGTGGGGAGAGCACCAGATGTGGTATCCCCTTCTCGTTGGCGGGGTCCGGGGCCCTTCCCTGGAAAATTTTGAAAACTATGAGGGCCAAAAACTCGCTTTCTCAGTGATTCTGAGGCCGCTGTGACACTACCAATTCGAATTCTCTGCTCGTTTCGTAATTAGGCGCGCTTCTGAATTTATCCGCTTGGTTAACTTTCTTCGTTTGTGTTTTGTTTTGGACTGACTTCAAACATCTCCACGAGTTTAATCGGGACCATCGGTTAATAATTTTTTTTATTGAATAGGTGGGGTGGGGGTGGTAAATACCCCCTACCGCCCCCCCCCCCTTACCCCGGTTTTAACGCCACTGAGAAAGGATGAAAAACCGAAAATAAGATGGAATTTTCATAGACAAATTAAACAACTATAGCCTTATAAACTTACTGCCCCCCCCCCCCCCCACCAACACACACAAGGAGAGATTTATTTATTATCGACGCTTTCAGCAGCCAGGGGCATGTCACGTAGGGTAGTTCCCTTGGTGGAGGAAGAACCGGAGACAACCACTAAGCAGCGGCGAGCAACCGTCAAGTTCTCCAACATACTAACCCGACAGAATTAGAGTTAGAGCGGTTGAAGGCACGTGCACCATCGACGTGCAGTACGCCCTAGCACATAATGCCACCGTGACCCCACGTCAGGCCACGTGGACAATTGGGATCAAGTGTCTTGTCCTAAAGACACAACGCGGGTCAGAATCGAACCTGTCGATTTCTATGTTTCAAGCTCGATACTCTAACAAATGAGCTACCGTGCTCTCATAATTATACAGTAGGTAGCTGTACATGTTTGTCGTGGGAACACATTATGGCGTCATTAACCTTTTACCAAACGCAAGTTGAAGACAACAGTAGGCCCACAATTATTTTTGCACAAAAAAAAAAAAAATAAATGAAATTCATTTTTTTCTTCCAAACTGAACGGCTTATGACACTCATTTGAACGAGCTCGTCGAGCTCTTTTCGACGCGATATCATAAACTATGGTTTGGGAGAAAAAATTATGAACATAAATTTTGAGTGGCGAATTTTGTATATTACACGGACGGTTTGTGTCGCTGCGGTGGGTAAAAGGGTTATCATGATTAGGCCAATATATACGGTATACCGATAACTTGTGCACTTCTTAGAAATAGAATTAAATAGTGTCAATAATATAACAATAATGCAATGTATGAATCCTGAAGCTCTAGAAAATTGTTTTTTACCGTGTAGAGCTAGGATCCCAAACTGTGTGTGTGTTGAGGGGTGGGGAGTAATATCGCGAGGGTCGAGAACGACATACCACGGGCATGTCTCGAGGTTTAAGGCAGGGGACGGAGAGTTTGGGAGGTACGCCCTCCCATTGGTGGAGTCCGGGGGTGATTTTTTTTCAAATTACAAAGCTCTGGGGTCCATTCTGTGCATCTTGAGAGAAGGGAGGTTTGGGAATTATAAGTGGCAGTTTAATTTTTGTGGGTATGAGGTGGAGGTCAATGTTATTGGATGGGGTGTCAACCCTCCCACCCCCCCCCCCCCCCCCCCCCCCCACCCCTGCCGCTTCAGCACTAAGTTTTTCAATAAACTTCTGATTTTGTTCACTGACAGATTGAGCTGAACATGGAATATGAAGCATGACGACTATACATGTAGTCATCACTGGTATAGGGAATTTATTTAATTATTTATTGGTGTTTAAAGTCACTTTTGTGAAGCTATATACTGTCGTCTTCAACTTGCGTTAGAACTCTATATGTAACTCCAATTCTGCCGGGTTAGTACGTTGGAGAGTTCGACGGTTGCTCGCCGGTGCTCAGTGGTTCTCTCCGATTCTTCGATTCTTCCTCCACCCGTAGAACTACATTACACGACATGACCCTGGCTGCTGAAAGAGTCGTCAAATTCCAATAAATAAATAGATAAATAAATAAATCTCTCCTTGTGTGCGGAGGGAAGGATGTGGGGAGGGGTGGCAATAAGTTATTACGCTTTTGTTGTTTAATTTGTCTGTGTGAATTCCATCTCATTTTTCTGTTTTCCATCCTTTCTCAGTGGCGTTAAACTGGGGGGGGGGGGGGGGATGTAATGGGGATATTTACCTCCCACTCCCCCCCACCCCCCCCCCAAAAAAAAATAATAAAAAAAATTATTAACCGATGGTCCCGATTAAACTCGTGGAGATGTTTGAAGTCAGTCCAAAACAAAACACAAACGAAGAGGTTGACCAAACGAATAAATTCAGAAGCGCGCCTAATTACGAAACGAGCAAAGAATTCGAATTGGTAGTGTCACAGCGGCCTCAGAATCACTGAGAACGCGAGTTTTGGCCCTCATATTTTTCAAAATTTGTCCTGGGAAGGGCCCCGGACCCCGCCAACGAGAAGGGGATACCACATCTGGTGCTCTCCCCCACCTCGCCACTGCGTGACTCGAATCATGCTACTGTCGGCACAATGGGTGCCCCTTTTGCATGGATCTCCGCCTTGATACCCCTCTCCCAATATTTTTACCTTCTCACGTCCCTGTCCTTGTTCTATTAGTATGAGCGTTAAATACACTTGTCGTAATTATCTTTTACAACATGTGCGAGGGGGAGGGGAGGTATTTCGCGGGTATTGGTTGGATGCTTTGGGAAGGAGAGGGGTAGGAGTGTTTCCTGTGTATTACATCCACAGTATTAAACACACGCGTAAGATATGTACACTGTTTTGGGGCTGAGGCTATAGTCGTGTTTTGAGTGCCGTGTGTCGAAAAAGTGTTCCACGTACGGTGTGGGGGAGGGGCGGGGGGCAGCGAGTTTATTAAGCTATAGTTTCATTTGTTTGTGTGAATTCCATCTCATTTTCTGTGTTTATTGGTATGAGAGTTATATGCGCTTATCGTAATTATCGTTGACAACATGTGCGAGGGAGAGGAGAGGTATTTCACGGCATGGTTGGGATGCTTGGGGTGGGGGTGGGTAGGTGTTTACCCCATGTATTACATCCAGAATATTGAAAACACCCGCGAGATATATAAACTGTTTTGGTGGTGGGGGCTATATGTTTCATGTCATCAGAGTCACGTGATTTTATCTCGAGATAACGAGATGTTTTCTCGTTATAACGAGATGTTTTCTCGTTATAACGAGATACTTTCTCGTTATAATGAGATGTTTTCTCGTTATAACGAGATACTTTCTCGTTATAACGAGATGTTTTTTCGTTATAACGAGATGTTTTCTCGTTATAACGAGATCGTATCTCGTTATAACGAGATAAAAATAAATATTTGAGTGTCCTAAATCAGCCACCGTACACTGCAAATAGTGCCATTTGGGGCATTTAAAAAAAAATTATCGGGGAAGCCACAGCGCTGAGCCTGTCCCGGGGAAACTTTAGGAAATATACACCAGCTGCACCAGTACGAATTGGACACCACCTCCAGGCTTTTCTCCAACACAAGCCATCAACATTCGTGATACGCCTACGGCATTTAAATGCTTGCCACACTCATCTTTTACACAACTCCCGAGAGCTGTAGAATTAAGAAAGAATGCAGATTATACTGCAAATAACCTTGCCAAGGTTCTGAAACCTTCCGATTTCCGATAGAGTTTCGTTCATCGCAACCGTTAGCCAAACGATACTGAGCCATGTTCACCCCTCAATCCCCGTATGACGCTGTTGGCGATCGAGTCGGATACCCTATTCAGTATGGAGTCTCGAGGCAGTAATTGTTTGTGCCGAAGAAGACTCTTTCGGTAGGTTTTCGAATCTCGGCGAGGCTGTTTGTAGTATTTAAGGTGTTTTTCTAGAAAGGGAAATTTGTTCACTTGGAAATTCCCGCAAATGGATGAGCTATCTCGTACGACAGTCCCAAACGCAGTTCATAGGGTAATAGAGGCATTCATGAACAGACACATTTCACCACTTAACCCTTTACCCAACGCGGACGATGTCAATATTTATTATTTTAAATATCATTTTTTTTAATTATTCAAAACATTTCAACAAAACAATATCGTTCCAATGAGGGGGTCACACGATATGGTGTCACACGATATGGTTTGTTGAATTTTTGTGAAAAATAATACTTTTTCAGCTGCTGAATTTGCATATTACGCGGACGAATGAGGCCGATTCGTTGGGTAAGGGGTTGAGCAAGAAATTAAAGATGTTAAAGGTGAGAACGCCGAGCTGAGAGAAAAATCCTTAAAGTTGAGGAGTTTTGTAGAAGGAATTGTCTAGTTTTCTGTAACATTCCACCAACCATGGCATATACTCACAACTCACATGAGTCACAGAGGGCAGACATACATGTAATGAGGGTTAGGTGACTACCGCAATTTATGTGAGTAGTCACATAGTTAAATGTCATTGTTCTAGGGTGGGGTTTAGAGTTGGGGTGGGGTGGGGTGGGGTGGGGTTAGGGTCAGTAAAGAGTAGGGTTAGGATTTGCTATCACCCCAAAAAATTGTTCACCCAAAAAGTTGTTTTAATACAATGGACATGTATTTTAGTTAAAATAGACTAGCAATATATTGAATTTTCATTAGTGTAGGGTGGGGGGTTAGAATTGGGGATGGGGTAGGGTTAGGGTCAGTAAAGGGTAGGGTAGCGTCAGGGTTTGCTACCACCCCAAAAATTTTCCCCCAAATCACTTGTTTTAATATAATGGACATGCATTTTATTGTATTCCCATAAAATAGCCACATAACTACCAATTGTTAGAACGGGCCCAGACTCTATCAACTGTACAAAAATAACAGTAACTATCACCTGTGTGAAATATATATATGCATCCTCAAACAGTGTACGGACCAACTTATATATATATACATCCATAAACAGTGTACGGACCAATTTATTATTAGGAATATTTGCAATGCATCCCCAAACAGTGTACGGATCAACTTTTTATTATGAATATTTTGAATGCATCCCCAAACAGTGTTCGGACCAACTTATTATTGGGAATATTTGCAATGCATCCCCAAACAGTGTACGGACCAACTTATTATTAGGCATATTTGCAAACGAATGTTTAGAGTTATACTTATACTATCAGTTTGGGGATGCTACTAAAACAAAAAGCGATGTTTAACCCTTTGAACCCCGGTGGTATCTTCCACGTCAGTTCAATGGCAGCGATTGGGAGAGTTCATATTCATTATTTGGGTAGACTAATTAAGGGCTGCACGTTGAAAATATTTATTGGTCTACCGCACACATTCACTTAACCCTTTACCCAATGAATCGCCCGCATCCACCCGCGTAATATGCAAATTCAGCAGTTGAAAAAATATTATTTTTCAAAAATTTTCAACAAAACCATATCATGTGACCCCTCGTTGGAACGAGCTCGTCGGGCTCGTTCCAACGAGTGGTCACATGATATGGTTTTGTTGAAATTTTTTGAAAAATTAAAAAAAAATGATATTTAAAATAATAAATTTTGATATCGTCTGCGTTGGGTAAAGGGTTAACAGCCATCTAACTTAATGAAATTATGACGTATGTTCCTGGGCAGGAAAAGCGGCCTCTAGGGTTCAAGGGGTTAATTAAAAAACGTTATATAAGTGAGCGATACCCCTGTAACAACGCCTGTCCTTACCCGAAAATGAGGTTAAATGGAAAGGAAGGCTGTAAGAGTTCCACAGTTATTTTTTGATGAGTCTGTGACAACAGTAACAATAACAATTGTTCGGTTAGAGTTCAACTTTTAGAATATAGGGTTTATTGACCGATGCCCCAGAAACTAGTGTTTTACAGTTTTGTTTTCGGCATTCTTCTGGTTAAAACTTGTTATTTAAAATATATTATTTAGAATTGTTTTTGGTTTTTGTAAAAAATGGTTTTGTGATTTTTTTATTTTAATATATTATTTAGAATTTTTTTTTATTTTGTAAAAAAAAAAATGGATTTGTGAATTTTTTATTTTTAATATATATATTTTTTCATGATAAGTACTTTAATGAGCTTTTCGAGTCGGGATTTAAAATCTATCTATAATGAACTAACTCTCTCTTTTTTATCATATTTTCGTGTCTGTTATGAGCATGTTAATTTTAAAGCTATCATCTCCCCGCTGAAAAATCCATCGGAAAACCAGATTCACACTCTCGAACATTCGTTCTTCCCCGACGATCAGATTCAATTTGTCTACCACTTCTTTAGAGACGTTCGGATATATATTACTCCCGTAGATTAGCGAAATATCGTCTGCATCGAAATTTTTTATCTTTTCCTCGAGAATGGCTAATAGATCGTCTTGACATTCGTACATTAAGTCCAAGGTTGTCTCGTTCAATTTCAAAGGCAATGTATATTTCTCGTAGTCCTCTCTCAATCCAGTCGTCTTCATGTCCTTCAATTCGATGGCGTCGTGTGCTTGTAGTTTATAAATTTTACTACCGTACTTTGGATATCTCTCGACCCTCTTCAGTTTTAATACGGACTGTTTAGATACTGACGATTTCACGACTGATTATTTTTTTTATGATAATAATTATTAATTGTAAAAGATTTTTTTTTTCTACATCTTATTCTATATGTAAAAAATAACAACTTTTTTTCTTTAATGACAAAAACGGTTATTAAATTTTGTGAGTGTATTTTTTTTAATGATAATAATTATTAATTGTAAAAAAACTTTTTTCTACTTCTTATTATATATGTAAAAAATAACAACTTTTTTTTTCTTTAATGACAAAAACAGTTGTTATTATGACTGATTATTTCGTTGTCGTCGTTTTGTTGTAACATTTTTTATAAAATATTAAATTTTGTTTCTCGGCTCTGGTCCTGACCCCAGTTCAGGTATTCTAGGTCGATCAAAATATTCACCTGTGAAAAAGATTGGTGTCACCACTGTCAAAAGTACGAAAGAGGATTAGGGCCAAGGTGTAAAACAAAAAAGACATCCCCGTAAGTCGTGATCTCGACATAATAACTCGAGATCTCGACTTACCAAGTCGAGATCTCTACATAATAACTCGAGATCTCGACTTGATAACTCGAGATCTCGACTTACTAACTCGAGATCTCGACTTGATAACTCGAGATCTCGACATAATAACTCGAGATCTCGACTTGATAACTCGAGATCTCGACTTAATAACTCGAGATCTCGACTTAATAACTCGAGATCTCGACATAATAACTCGAGATCTCGACATAATAACTCGAGATCTCGACTTAGTAACTCGAGATCTCGACTTAATAACTCGAGATCTCGACATAATAACTCGAGATCTCGACTTAGTAACTCGAGATCTCGAGTCGAGATCTCGAGTTACTAAGTCGAGATCTCGAGTTATTATGTCGAGATCTCGAGTTATTAAGTCGAGATCTAGAGTTATCAAGTCGAGATCTCGAGTTATTATGTCGAGATCACGACTTACGGGGATGTCTTTTTTGTTTTACACCTTGGCCCTAATCCTCTTTCGTACAAAAGATGGAAATATCGACGTTAAAATCGTGAAGGAGACACGAGTATTCCGGTTCCAGCCAAAAATTCACCCAAGAAAAAGATCAGTGTCACCACTGTCAAAAGATGGAAATATCGACGTTAAAATCGTGAAGGAGACACGAGTATTCCAGATCGACCAAATATTCACCTGTGAAAAAGATTGGTGTCACCACTGTCAAAAGATGGAAATATCGACGTTAAAATCGTGAAGGAGACACGAGTATTCCAGATCGACCAAAAATTCACCCAAGAAAAAGATCAGTGTCATCGTTGTCAAAAAGATGGAAATATTCACGTTACAATCGCGAAGGAAACACTGTGAAACACGGTTTCTAAAAACTCGAAATTCTTAGCGTGAGTTCCCACAGACAACGATCGTGCCTTCAGAAATATTTCGCAATGGAAGATCTCCGCGTTAAATCTCGACCGCTAACGGTTCGGATATCTAACTCCACGAAAAAATACACCCCTGAAAAAAGATCAGTGTCGCCATCGTCAAAAGATGGAAATATCGACGTTAAAATCGTGAAGGAAACAGAGTTTCGCGAGTCGTCAAATTCTCTCGAGTGGTCCAGAAAATGTTAAATTTTAAACATTTTCCGGAAAAAGTTAACTTATTTGTGGAAAAAATTTACAAAATCATCGTTTTGACGGAAAAATTTAAGTCTTTTTTCAAAAAAAGTTAAGTTTTTCAAAAAAATAACTTGGAAAATATTCTGGACCACTATTTCTGGACCACCTTCTTGCGTGGTGTAGACCAATCAATATTTTCAACGTGCAGCCCTTAGGCTTGTGTTTCATTAGTAATATACGTATTCTTTACCAACTAATCATCCAACGGTCCACTGCTTGGATACTCCCGGTTTCTATTCATCAATCTACTAACTGGTACCTGTTAGACATCTCTAGCCTTAACCGGACCCCCATCTATCAACTATTTACTATTAGACCGAGCACCAGTCATCCTCTTACTCATTCATCCAACAGCTACTTATCCACTAGCTCATCCACTCACTCTCATGTTCAGTCATTTGAAGGAATGAATCGCGAGGTTGATTTTAAGTCCACTTTATCAAGTTGAGTTCCTTTCGCTATATTTTAACTATTCACTTAGCCCACCAATTCATGTTAGGTCATTCTATCACCACATTGCTATTATCAATCGGTAAAGAGAAACCCAAAGTTCATACGATGCAGAAATGTTTCTAAGAATACCCGTAATTTTCCGAGTCCAATAATCCATTGATCCACTCCCCCACCCCTCTTCCCCACCTCAATATTGCAGTACCCTTATCAATCTTTATATTATGCTCAGTATAGTTTTACTACCATGTTGACCCATTATTGATTTTACCTACTTTGATTTCTTCAGTAATATATAAAGTATTCACCAACTAATCATCTAACGATCCATTTTTATGTACAGTCCCAATTCTTGTTCATCAATCTACGCATTATACCCTGTAGATATTTCTAGTTTTAAACGGACCCCAAACATTCCCATACAAATCCCTATTGTCAGAAAAGGCTCTGACAAACCAGTGTGTACTCTGCAGGGCACACTCTTCTTGGAATTACGCTCAAGACTCAACTCGTCAAACTTGAAGTAATAATTCATTCCAATCGTCTATGCGCTCACCTATTCATTCACCCCCTGTCTTACTCAATCATTAGTCTTGTGGCTGACCGAGTGAGTGGGTGGATGGATGAGGTAACGCAGTATTCTAAGCCTTACTAGGCATCGGTCAGTCTCTCCTACATACTATTTTACCGTATGATCATGATTATGAACCTAGTCGGATGCATGTTCGTCCGGCACATTTGATTTGGGTAGATTGTTGACCCGACTGTCCTTACTGCGCATCCGTTGGACATGTCTAGCACCTGTTGAACCTTGTCCACCTGGTAGCCCGTTTATACAGTCATTCATCCATTTATTAATGCACTCTACTCGCGCTCTACCACCCACCCATTCATACAGTCATCGGAAAAAGTTACATGGAGAGTTGATGTGTATGTCTTCCAATTGAAGTGCAGTCTATTCCTCTATCCTCACAGTATCCGCCGAGTTCACCAATCAAATTAAATACCCACCCATGATACCAAAATGATGCGATTTTGCACATGGCAGATTTATGTACATACTACAGTATTCATATTTGTTGAGTTATTGTGTTTCCAGGCAGACTCCAAATCATGGGTTATTACTGCAACATGCTTTTTACAAATAGAAGGAAAGTTTTGTCAACTCCCTTTAACACTTTCGCTGCCGAAAGCGATTACTGTCACCTATTTTATGATGATTATCTGTACATTCCTGTATGCGCATATCAAACCTACCATCTGATTAATTGTTGGAAAGGGCTCAGAGAGTATGTCATAAATTTTATTAAACTTCCTCGCATACAGGCGTACATTGAGGTCCTCCATATATGGCTAAAGTGGGGGTGGCAGTAAAATGGTTAAACACTGCTATAGCGCCCGGGTCTTGAAGTCCTGCTATAATACCTTGGATTAATAATCTCAAGGAAAATATGGTATTCTTTTCCAGTGGGAGAGTACAGTGATATTTATTTATTTATTTATTTATTGGTGTTTAAGGTCACATATTTTTGCACAATGACTAATCATGACCACGACAGTTTTACGGGTGGAGGAAGCCGGAGTACCCGGAGAGAACCACCGAGCAACGGCGAGCAACTGCCAGCTCCCCAACATACTAACTCCACACAAGCAGGGTTAGCATTGGTTGAAGACAGGTGCACCATCGACGTGCATTACGCCTTAGTGCACAACGTCACCGTGCCCCCACTTGGGCAATGGGGGTGAAGTGTCTTGCCCAAGGACACAACGCGGTTGCCGCAGGTGGGATTCGAACCGAGGAGCTCTCGGCTTGCAGCCTGCGCCTCTACCTACCGAGCCACCGCGCCCCCGACTACAGTGATAGGTTGAAGCATAATGGCGGTTAGCATTGCACTCAACGATGTGCAGATGGAAGCAGAGTAATACGACTTTATTCGGCTCTACAATAAAAAAGTGTGTTCCCAACCAGAAAATGACAAATCCCCATTTCAAAACCACCTAAACGATTGTAATTACTTTTCGCCTAGTGACTTTCGGTCAAAGACCAGCAAACACACAAACGTGTTGGCCAGAACATCAAATTTATTAAAAAACCGCCCTGGATGACAAGGGGACTTATATCCTCTATCAGTAAAGAAAAATTCTGTAACAAAAACTTAAGGACACCAACGAAAGGAACGCACTGAATTACAAAAACTATTGTAGAATTTTCAACAAGGTAAAAAATCAGTGCAAAACAATCTTTTGTAGAGACATCTTAACCGAAAATAGAAACAATATGCGAAGAACATGGCGGATCTTAAACCATTTGCAACCAAGGTCTTAGTTTATTCCGCCGCTCCGCTACATTCATCATTGCTACTGTGAGATCTGATTGTACACAATGTGCAAATAGCACATGTAGCACATCAGCACATGCAAAATGTGCCAATATGCACCTGTGTGCAAGTGCACAGTGTGCTCTCACAACATGCAGCACATACGCACATACGAGTATTTGGGGACCAGCAAAAGCATCTTTTGGGGACCAGTGAGGACCAGGCTTTGGGGACTACTAGGGACCAGTGTGAGGAATAGTGACTACTATGAGATCTGATTGTACTATAAGTCATACAATAAACCTTTTATCTCTGCAGTGAAGTGATTGGGTCGTTGCCGCACGTCTCATTGAGGAGGCCAGATCGCCCTTTCAAACGAGCTGCCTTTGGCAGCTCCTTTGGCCCAGTGATCTGACCTCCCCAACTCGACGTGGTACTACGACCCAGATCACTTCACTGTAGCGATTATATGTATTTACCATAACCCCTTTATCTAACGAATCGACCGTGTGTTTACAAACTAAGCAGTTGAAAAAAAATATTTTTCACAAAATTTCAAGAATCCAAACGTGACCCTTCATCCCAAAGAGGTGTCACATGATATGTTCTTTTTTCAATATTTTGAAAAAAAATTTAAAATAACAAATTGTCTGTTGGGTAAAAGGTTTTATGATTGGAAAAATATGAGTCGCACACCCACCACTATATCTGAAGATAGTTACGTGTCTGTATAGCCGGTACATGCGTTTGGGATGTCTTCTCTCATTTTCAGGCTTGAATTCCAGAACAGTTCCATTTGTTTTGAATGTGAAAAAGTTATCATTAAATATGACAACAGAGCAAAATTGGGACACAGAAACAGTACTCGGGAGAATTACGAAGCCGTTTTCAAAAGAAAATGTTTATTTCTTTGTTGGTTTATAGAGGTTCAACTGGACTTTCAATAGCCAGAGCCATATCATTTAGAACAGTTTTACTGGTAGAGGAAGCTGGTGTACCAGGAGAAAACCGCCAATCAACGGCAAGTAACTGCTGGACTCTCCAACTTTACTGGCAAATTTAAGAACTTTACAGAAATGTTAGCTCCCTTTAACCTTTCTAAAGCTGAAAGTCAATTTAACATTAAGGATGTGGGAATTTCATATATCACATGAAACGTCGTTAATTTCGACGTAACAACCCATGTCTTATTTCCTGATTATCAACTAGTGTCTAATTGGCGCGTGGTCCCATAGCAGCAGCATTGTATTCTTGTGTGTAGTTCACATGCTGTCAATTGCGACAACAGGTACAAGTAAAGCACATTCATGACGTCATGGTGTGAAGCGTCTGAGCCATCGAACTGATTGTCGGTTGTTTTGGGAGAATTTAGCGACAATGAATTAAATAAAAAGAGTAAAAAACATTCGAAAATTCATGTGATATACAGAATCTTTAACTCGTGATGTTTGGATATAAGCCTTATTGAAACTCGTTTGATGAATTCGATTCACAACTCGCCTAAAGGCTCGTTGTGAATCAAATTCATCAAACTCGTTTCAAAAAATCTTCTATCGAAACATCACTCGTTTGAGATCGTCTATATAAAAACTGAAATTTTGAAATGTCTAAGCGAAGTTGATCGTCAATGTGCGTATCATTTCACAAACTTCAGTCCTTTTCCTGCAGAACAGTTTAAAAATACAGAAGCTGGCTTTTGACAATATTTTTGCCAATCAGTTTGAACGTTTGACTATTATTCTCTGTTGAAACACATTTGAAAAAATTAACCACCTTTTGTTGTTCTGTAGCCTTTTCTCTCTTCATTATATCAACACTGCGCGCATCGTAACATATAATACACACAACGCTCTTTTCATTAATTTAAAAGCCCAGGAGGTGAGATTTGCAACGTTTTTTTATTGGGTAGAATAAAAACTTGCAAATTACTTTACAAAACACCTTCGCTAAACAAAGAGTCAAAAGGGACACTTACTTAGTGTTAGTAGGTGTAATACTGATAGATATTCTTAATGACAGATTATCTGTGAAGTAGTTGCTTCTTACTATCTTGCATAAAAAGCCAAGTTTCATTTTGTAACTTTTAATAAACGAAAACAACACACACCTCTCAAAGCTCTCTGTTGTTTTGGTTTGTTAGAAGTAACAAAAAGAACCTTAGCTTTATTTTCTACTGATGACACAGGTGTTTTTTCAACAAGTACTTGCTTCTCAATTGGACCTTACTCGCCTGTCTAATAATTTGAAGGGCGATAACTTTATCGAAAGTTGATTTCAATGACGATAAAAGTAAGGGATGCCTACTAACCCGACACAAGCAGGGTTATAGGTTTAAGGAAGGTGTACCATCGTCGCACCCTACACCCTAGTACGCAGCACTACCGTGCCCCGTATACACAGTCAGGATGAAATATCTTGAACAAGGACATAACCCAGTTTACGGGGTTCAAGTTCGAACAGCCAATCTTTCGATCTCAAATACAATACTCTAATGAATGGGTCACCGGGCACCCTAAATAAGTGGTGACCTATGCGACTATAACAATTACAGCAATAATGACTATTCCTTAGTGGGAAGCGCCATTTTTCTGTACATCAGAAAATTAATCAGAGAATTAAAAAGCCAGCCCAATTTTGTATTTTATCTTGTCGAGCTCCACCGTATCTTACCGAAATACCAATCAAATTACTAATGTATTTGTTACTGAGCAATTTGGAAAACATTTCCTACTTCCTACTCCTATTGCCCTGACCACTCGGCGTCAATCCTGGAGTGTGGGGGCACCATAGCCCACCCCCACCCACACAAAACACCCTTTGCCTCATTGGGCAATAGTAGATACTAGAGTAATATTTCCCAATAGTTTACATGCTCAAAGACCTCGGCATTCGCACAATACTGTCACAGAAGGTTGTCAGTTTGGTTGTGTGTAAATCGGACCAGCACTAGAGAACACGGTGGCTCGGCGGTTACGCATTGAACTTCTAGCCGAAATGTCTCGATTAAATCCCAGCCTTGGGCATGTCAGTTAATCCCGATTACCCAAGTGGCAGCACGACACGGGGGCGCTCTGTAATAACGCGTACGGTACGTCGATGGTGCACGTGTTTGTGTGGATTTAGCACGTTGAGGGGTTTGACAGTTGCTCCCCGCTACTCACTGGTTGTCTCAGGCTTCCTCCACTCGTAAAACTGTCGAACTTGAGGTGACTTTGGCTGTCGGAAATGTCGTTAAACTCATCAAAAACAATTAAAAATACCCGGATGAGCACGAGAAATTGACAAAAACAATCGGCAATGTAATGATTGAAGTCATAGAAGGATGCCACTGCTTTTTCAACGACATTATAGATTGTTGTGTATAATTACGGTGATTATTGACTCGTCACCAAAATAGTTTGTAAACAAATCGTCCCCTGAGTTCCAATGTGTTCTTTGTGCCAGTAGGCGCAAAGAACACATTGGAACTCAGTGGACGAAATGAAGATATATTTACATAAGAAAAGTTAGGGAAATTCATGTCGGTCAAAGATGGGTTGCGCCCCCCCCCCCCCCCCCCACACCTCTCCATCCCCACTAACAATATTTAAGAGGGTGCCTATACACAATAAAAAACAGGAATATTTATAAACGAAATATAATAGACCACGAAATTATAACTAAGACCAATCACCTTCATATTTAATTTCTGTTTCACCAGACTAAATGCTGTGGTGTTAAGCGTTGTGATATGTCACCTTGATGTGTGATCGTGTCATTAATAAATAAATTTTATGCTTTTATGTGGAATGCTCATGATAACGAACCATTCCCGTAACTACAGATAAATATTGGGGGAGGGGGTGTATCATCATTCTGCCCTACTGTCAGCGCATAGTGCCCTGCATATATATCACCTTTTCAAGTGCTTTCAACAGTACAGTAGATATCATATGATATCAGGTGCCATGTGGGGAAGATAAATGAAAATATTCTAAATAGAATTTGTTGAATTTACAAGGACACCCTGGCCTCCTTTTGCATGCGCAGCCGGACCTATGGACTACGATAGAAAGTGTACAAGACCATGATATATCAGGTGATAGCGTGACTTAGTTGTTCAGCTCTATTCTGTTAGGCAGAGCAACATTCTGGTAAATAATTCCTTGTCGGGGCAGTAGTTGCGTGGGCCGCGGACCGTGGTAGCCGGGTAACCTGCCCTACTCGCTGCCCTGCGAACAGAATATCTGAACATTTTTTGAGGGTGTAACACCCCCCCCCCGCACCCCCGCCCTAGAATATACGCCCCTGTAACGAACTTGAATGGGTTTCCAATTATCTGAGATCATGTCCAATAATTAAATGTTTTGTCGTCCATTCGATATTATCCAGTAGTTATAAAAATTACTGAAATCATTTATTTGTCTCGAGCGAGACACGAAACAGCCTCCTCCGGGAGAGCACAGGTGTGGTAACAACATTATTAAAAGTTTATTAGTAATATTGTGTCTCTTGTTTCAGAATAAATTAACAGCTTTGATTACCTGTTTATATTTGGTCACCACACTGTACGGATAGAGAATATGCACAGAGGGAATATTTGCCATTCTCAATCAGGTGAACATATCCGCTAATTAATCAATTTAGTCAGAATTTCAGTAATAATGAACAAAATGGAAACTGTTTAGCATTCGCCATCGTGGAAGTAGCCACGGGAAAACAACTGGTTAATTAGGTGTATACGTACACATGTTAATCAGCGATGGACATGCCACTGAATACCCCCCCCCCCCACACACACACACACACACAAAATAAGTAGAAGAAAACAATTTCTGTGTTCTACGTTCTACATGGGGCTTGAACTTTTGAAATTCCAGATGACGTACCACGCATCGTGAAATTTGACCTTCTTTCAAGTCTCAAAATTTCTCCAAATGGCATTGCAAATAGTGCTATTTGCTGCATTTAAAAAAACAATTTCCCGGGGAATCCGCAGCTCTGAGCCTCTCAATAGTTTACATGCTCAAAGACCTCCTGGGGAAAGTTTAGGAAAATATACACCACCTGCAGCAACGCAAAATGTACACCACCTCCAGGCTTTTCTCCAACACAAGCCTTCAATATTCGTGATACGCCAACGGCATCTAAATGCTTGTCACACTCATATTTTGCACATCTCCCGAGTGCTGTAGAATTAAGAAAGAATGCAGATTATATTGCAAATAGCCTTGTCGGGGTTCTGAAACCTTCCGATAGAGTTTCCTTCCTCACAATCGCTAGCTAAACGATACTGAGCCATGTTCACCCTCAGTCCCCGAAGGACGCTGTTGGCGATCGAGACGTGTACATTATTCTGTATTACACTGTTCAATTGTTTAAATGATTCTCTGTGCAATCATGGAATTCGCTGTGCGTGCTACGAGATTCTCTGTTAAATCGTATTTTTGTTGACGAACGCAAACGAAGGCTAAGGCATTTTACAGAAACGAAAAACATATGGAAAGGTGGGTATCAATAAATTTACCTTTATCCAGTAGTTTAACTATCCCTCGAAGTCCTGTCCTGTTCACAAATAGTGCCTGTTACTTTCCATTAAAAGAAAAAAATAGGCTGCACGAGATTGGAGGGTCCGCGGAATTTTGGGCTTTGCTCTTGTTCGAGTAGCTTTCTTTCCAAAACTTCGGGGTTTTCAAATTGACTTTTATGCTTGTTGACGAACGCAAACGAAGGCTAAGCCATTTTACAGAAACGAAAAACATATGGAAAGATGGGTACCAATAAATTTACCTTTATCCAGTAGTGTGACTATCCCTCGAAGTCCTGTTCGCAAAGAGTACCTGTTACTAATGAAAAAAATAGGCTGCACAAGATCGGAGGGTCCGCGGAATTTTTGGCTTTGATCTTCTTCGAGTACCTTTTTTTCCAAAACTTCGGGTTTTTCAAATCGACTTTTATGTTTATATTCACGGCGGAATATCTTCCCAATCCAGTTGGGCTGAAACGGTTAGTTCATTTTCGTAACCGACTAGCCGAGAGCTATAACCGGATAATATCCGGTTATCCGTGGCCATTATTTCACCGAATATGGGATCAAAACTATAGGAATTGGAAAGCAGTATTCTCAAACTATTCCGTTGTGTGTATACAAACGAAAGTTGTCGAGTACTCGACAACGTTCGTTTGTGTACAAACTGCGGAAGAGTTTCTGCGATTACTCATTTCTCACGGAAACTGCCGATCATTAACGAAGTCTTGAACGCCAAAGTCGATTATTTCGCAATATATGCAACGCGGCTTCGAGGTGTGATCTATCACAAAGGAGGAGCGGCAGATTCACTACGTTTTAACCGTGGAATGACGATCACTATCGGTATTCCGGATAACCGGTTGATGGTTTTTCTAATTGGTTAGATAGCTAACTGGTTTCAAACCGATTATCCGGTTAACCATTTCAGTACTACAATCCAGGCAGTCCCGTGTCCTTTACTGCTATGCAATATCTAAAATTTATGATATTCGGGGGGGGGGGGAGGTGTAAAACAAGAATGACAACGCAGCGTTGCTGTGAGTGGTGAATGACAACGAGGTTTCTGGGTGACGTGGGGATTATTACGGCAGCTGCAACCACTCTGCTTTGGTGGTGGAATCTGTGGCTTATCATGTGTCCTTCGGCGTTCTTTTGTTGCACTGGTCGGTCGGTCGGTCGGTTGGTCGGTCGGTCGGTCAGAAGCGGTCAACTCTAAGGGCTGGGGAAGCAATTTTCCACCCTTGACAATCAAGGTATACTATGACAACTAAGGAATATTATGTCGAACCGGTGATCTAGAAAATAATAAGTATGTCTGCGAAATTACTCAATCATTTATTTAAAGGAGACCACATGGGCCAACTAATATCCACTTACGGAATACACGTAAATTATGATCGGTGAAATAGATTTTTCGAAGTTTCAGGAAAAATATGGAAAACTTATAAGGATCTGATTTTATCTTACAAAATAATAATAGTTTCAGTGACTTGTGTGATTATATGTTTATTACTTTCCAAGGTGTGATTTACTGGGATTTCCGGGTTTGATTATAAACGATAACTTCACAAGTGAATTATGCAATCAACAATTGTGTCATGTATCCGTGCGCGCAAACGAAGACGCTTTGCCGTGGGTGTAATGGGGACTTCATTGTTTTTTGGGGTTTTTTTTAACCCTTTACCTAACATGAAAAGCAGACGACACTTGCAAAATAAATTTTTGAATAACTATTATTTTCATTTTTTGTCTCAAAAACATAGGTTATGAACCCTCATTGGAACGGGCTCGGCGAGCTCGTTCCAATGAGGGGTCACAACCTATGTTTTAGAGACAAAAAATGAAAACATAATGAAAATTATTTGGCTATTTTTGAGAATGCGGCTGGCCGGTTTTGGCAGCTACGTTAGGTAAAGGGTTAAATAATATGATTATCGTTAATAATGAAATGTAATAAACAGAGTAATCGCTTGACTAGACTGGTTACGTGAAATAATTCATTCGAGGCGAGGGACTATATTGTAAAAGGCTCGTGCGCATTCGCGCACTCGTGTTTGTACAACGTCCATCACCTCTCATGAATTATTTCACGTAACCAGTCCAGTCAAGCGATTACTCTCTATTAATTCATCCATATACATTACAGGTTTTATCGATATTTTTAATAACCCCCACTTAACTCCATTTAAATATATGGACACGACAAATCCATGCGTGTGCCTTATTACCGAGAGCATATGGTTGACCCATAAAGCACTCCACCTACTCGTTGATATATGCCCCTGCTGCGACAGTATGCCCCATTGTAGACTAATATCTTTTTTTAGTATTGTAGGGGCGTACCAAAGTTGTTTTGAGGATGACGCAGAGTAGTTCTGTCCGCTCAACGGAGCGACAAGTCTAAATTAGAGTAGAATTGAGGCTTGGGATCCAAACTATACTAGTATAGCAGCAGGGTAAATAAAGATCAATTCAGATATTATAACCACCCCACCCGGTTATAAATACTCCGTGTTTATTGGCAATACCCGGTAATGCTTATTCCTATAGTTGAATGAAGCCATAGTCGGATCTGAGATTGCTATCCCCGAGACTTTGTGATACAGAAAAACTCAGTTTGTTACCAAAACCGTCACTCATAAGGATCAGTATATCCCGATCTAGCACAATATGCCATGTTGCAAATTCTGATTTATCAGGGGCCAGATCCCTAGAGGTGGGCATCCAGACAGGTGCAATACTAAACTTTACCAGCCTGGCTACAGGAGCCAGTTAGGGAGTCCTTCCCCCTAGAGGTGGGCATCCAGACAGGTGCAATACTAAACTTTACCAACCTAGCTACCGGAGCCCGTTGGGAGTCCCTTCCCCCTTGAGGTGGGAAGCCAGACAGGTGCAATACTAAACTTTACCAGCCTGGCTACCAGAGCCCGTTAGGGAGTCTTTCCCCCAAGAGGTGGGCATCCAGACATGTGCAATACTAAACTTTACCAACCTGGCTACCAGAGCCCGTTAGGGAGTCCCTTCCCCCTCTCGTCGCAGTGTTGGGCCTATTCTACCCGGGCACCACATGTTGCAAATCCGGGAGAGGTCGACTTGGCTGTAGACTATCGAGGTCTACCATGACGTACCATAACCTGACGACCCACAAGTGTAACAAAAGAACGCCCATTGATACTCACGTTTGCATCATCCTTCGGTTATAGATTAATTTTCTGCGTTGCCTAGCACACTCAGTTATCAAATCGTCCCCTGAGTTCCAATGTGTTCTATGTGCCAGTAGGCACATAGAACACAATGGAACTGAGGGGGGCGAAATGTCGTTATCTACAGTGATGCGTGACAAAACCGAAATTTCAATTATCAATTGTTTTACGTTAATTGTCACAGTGGCAATGAACTTCATTTCATCCGCTGAACTCTATTTCGTTAGCAATTTATTTTCTTTAAATTGTTTGCATGCTGTGTTGTTGTATACGTTCGCCAATGTGTACGCTTGTTCGGTTTAGTGAACTATTTGTATTTGACTGTGATGTCCCTAACTTACATTGGATGTTGCTGGGACGGCCCAATCTTCAACACATGGTCATCAATTTAGACTACAGTTCGTAGAGAGTGTATTATCACTAAATCACCCCCAGAGTGGAGATTCCACCCAAGCAATAATTGCAAATTTGTTGCATAGCAAAACAAGCCGAAGCAAAGTTCCAGCCAATGAGCTTCCGGTTGAAATATTGCTTGTGCCTTTTGTCCACATGTTCAGAATTTGAAAGTGATACTTTGGGTGATAATTCCACTACACGAGTGATTTAGTTACAATCCAATCCCCACATACTGTAGATTGATTTGTTATAATTTGTCTGACTATTTACGTGTATTATAAACTCATTTATTTATTTGCTACATTCCTTTTTTTCTTTCTTTTTTTAAACATAATTTTATTTCTCAAAATAGAAATAGGGTTTGACGAACAGGCAGAGCCTTTATCAACATCTCACCCGATACATTTCACAAATTACAGAAGATACTAAATGGGTGCAAGTGCGTCTGCAATGGAGGGCAACACATAATTCTGATTTCATTAATCACATTTTATGAAACACTTCATTACATTCTATGCGTGTTGCCTCCAAAAGAGGGAAATCTATTGTTCAGTTAATCTTGGGTGATTTTTCGCACGATAAACAGACATTTTCGAACATTGAAATACGTACTGGTCTATTAGATTTATGACAGTTACAGTACAGTTGTGGCCACTGAAATAGGCCGATACTCCTTCTCCCCAGTCTTCCCTCTCTCTGCGTGTGTGTGTGTCTCTCTCTCTCTCTCTCTCTAGAGAGAGAGAGAGAGAGAGAGAGAGAGAGTATGGAATTTATCATAGTTTGCCAATTTCCCGTTGAAAACGTCCCGTATCTAAAATATAGTCTTGGAAAGCTTGAAAAATCTTATGCTTATCCGAATTAGACAAAGATAAATCACCGAAAAGAATACCATCTAAAGTGATGTTAAACCTGCTTATTTTGTTCTGCAGTTCCTGTCTCTGTAGTGACCACAGAGGACACTCAAACACTAAGTGTTACTCTTTTTCTTCAAAATGCCCACACGAACATCTCGGGTCATCAGATATAAATCTTACGAATTTGTGAGCATTTAAATCACTACAACGCAGGCGTAGGTTGGAATGGTATATTTCCCCCTCCCCGCAGCCAGTGCGGTAAAACTGTGGAACAATCTGGTCTCCACGCCTTAGTTTATTTTTGAAACTTTCAACACTTTCACTATTACGTATTTCAGCGTCGAGATCATTCCACAGCCTCACCGACGACGGCAGAAAAGATTAAAAAAGTCTGGAGTCCGACAAAAGGGGACCCTCAGTTGATCGATATTTCTAAGGTCATACGTAATCGGCGACGAACAGTTTGGTTTTCGAAAAGGTCATGATACTGTAGATGCAATATTTGCACTCAATAGCATTATAGAAAATTCTAATACAATTACTGTAATTCTCGAAATTTGATTGGTTAATCAATAAAATTTGCGACAGTAAAATCAGCGTAACCTGTCGCAAATTTTATGTTGTCGAAAACTATTTCAGGAAGTCAAGATGTATTCGTGTACGTTCTATTTTCGTTCCATTTGGAGTCATTGACTACCGTATCCAATGTAAACAAACGCTGTGAACGCGTTGACTTGCTGTAATTTCAGTACAGAAACGCATTCACCACTGAGAGAGGTGAACTATTCGTTCTGTAATAATTATGTCAATAGAAGTAGCCCAATTCCACAAGACATCACTTCCCAGAACAGTTTGAAATGAACAACTGTTCGGTAACCATAAGTAATTATAAACAAGGGCTTCCAATCAAAGATATCAAATTTTTTAACTTTAATGGGAAATCCTCGAGTGCTTTCCGACGCCGACTGAAACATCACAAGGTGAACTCTAAACTTTGAATAAAGAAAGCAGCCGGCGTATTTTGTTTTCAGATTGTCACAAACATTTAAACATGATAAATGTTGTCAGTACAAATATAAATATATTTTGTTATTGGTGATAAAATGACTAAAACGTTTGGAATTATTTGTATTGTTGCAGCGTAAAATATATTTCGTGATTTGGTTCGGAACTCCCAAATGACGTCACGAAGACTGTATTTTTAGTTTTAAATTGTTGACAATGTTGTCTTCAACAAGGCGTTGTTTTATAGTTGGGAGATCAAATCTATCTCCGTTTTCAGTCGAATTATATTAGAATGGGGATAACTATGTTGTATTTGATTGTTTGGGGGCCGTAAACGATGGTTTTACTGTCGCAAATATCCGTTTTACCGGCTCCGCTAAACGCGTCGCCGGCAAAACTCAATTTGCGACAGTAAAACCATCGTTTACGGCCCCAAACAATCAAATACAACATAGTTATCCCCTAAATCTTTCGAAAATAAAAGAAAATTATATTGTTTTGTTGATTATACTAAAGCCTTTGATTCGGTTAATATACAGCTTCTAATAAATAATCTAAAGATACAGGGAATAGTAGGCTCTTTCCTGAATGTTTTAGTCGAAATGCATAGTAAAATTGAACTTTCTGTAAAATGGCAAGGAGAAATCTCTGATAAATTCTCTTTAAGTACTGGTCTATTATAAGGGGAGTCGCTATCGCCCACTTTATTTTCTCTTTTTGTCAATGACCTAGGCTCCCATATTCGCACGTCGATCCGACTGCTGGCCCTGAAATGAACGGTAGAAATATCGTACTAACCATGTACGTGGACGATATGGTATTGATGACAAATTCCAGAGAGGGATTACAAGAACTGATAAAATGTGTTAGTTTATATTGTGACAATAATATGCTGAAGATTAATACAGATAAAACAAAAGTAATGTGTTTTCGAAAGGGCGGAAGGCGTGGACAGCGAGTTAATTGGTTAATCAATGGTAATCAGATCCAGGAAGTAGACGAATTTAACTACCTCGGTTTGACCTTAGCCCTTTGATACTTCTGTACGTCTTATGACGTGTGAAATCAAACAGCACGTTGATACTTTGTGGTCATTTGTTTTATTATTTTTCGAATTTTTAAAAGTTTTAACCTCAATTCCTATTTTCTCCCGAATAGTGCTCAGTGACAACCGTTGAGCCAAATGTTATCGCTGCTTAAAATACTAATATAATCCTGCTGTCAAGACTTATTAACTTTCTGAGTGAAAGAAGCCACTATCAGGGCTTTCAAAAAATGAGGATACCAGAGCAAAAGCCAACACTTTCCTTGCTTATATTTCATATTCATTCAAACACGAATAATATTTTGTTTATATAAATTTGTTTTATTACAAATTATTGGAGAGTGCCTGTGGGCACTCTACAATAATTTGTAATAAAACAAGTTTTGAATAACAAATTCAGACCACCAAAAATAATCTAGCCCTCAACCAGTCAATCACTAATGTAAAAACTATCTTATTTGAATTTCCTACGTTTGACGTCGCATTTTGAAAAACGTTGAAGAAACTGAATTCCCAGTGACGTTTGAACGTCAGGATAATTAAAGTCCTAAAGGGTTAAAATATATTGGTAATTTTTGTATCTCCCAAAAAACGTTAGCTCTGTAAGCCAGGAGGGCAATGCATTCACTTATCACTAAAATTAATAACATGCAGTTAGATTTTGAACTAAGCCTAAAATTATTTGATATTTACATATCTTGTATTTTAAATTATTCATGTGAGGTATGCGGCTTTCATGAGGATATTGAAAAAATTCATTTAGAATTTTGTAAGAAATTACTTGGAACCCACTCGAAAAGTATGAATTTAATGGTGCTTAATGAGTTGGGGCGCTTCCCTATGGCGGTTTTGAGGAAGATAAGGATAATTAAATATTGGAATAGATTATTAAACTCCTAAAACGAAATCCTAATATCCATTTATTTAGATAGATATTATGCATGTGAAAGAGGGGGTTCGCACAATTCTTGGTTGTATAATGTAAACAAATTATTAAATGAATTAGGCAGGGGATACATGTGGTTAACCCAACAAACGTGTATTAATACACAACTTACTCAAGAAGTAGAGATACCATTAAAGGATATTTACAATACGTGGAGAGTGGATTATAACTAAATCACCAACGGAGTGGAGTTATCACCCAAGCTATAAATTTCAAATTTTGTACATGTCGTCAAAAAACACAAGCAATGTTTCAGCCAATGGACCTCCGGGTTTAACCATTGGCTGAAACTTTGCTAGTACTGGTTGTGCTTTGCAACAAATTTGCAATTATTGCTCGGGTGGAATCTCCACTCTGCGAGTGATTTAGTGATAATACACTCTCCACGTACTGTACATCCAATATGTGAGGGGTGAGCTAAATAATGAATCAAAATGAAATGTGTTTTAGCACATTTTTGAAAATTATGAATTGCAGCCTTATTTAACGTTAAGTATTCCTAAAAATCTTCGAAGCCATTTAACTAAAATGAGAATCTCCTCCCACAAGTTAAATATCGAAGTTGGACGGTATGCCGGCGTTAATAGAGATGCAAGGCTCTGTAGGCTTTGTGATGGTCATAAAATCTAAGATGAGTCCCAGTTTACTTTACTTTTTATTAAATCCTTTTATAGAATCAGATCAAATGTGCTTAAATTCTGTCAGTTAGTTGGAGCTAGTAGTAGATTTGTATTAATTAAACTAGCAAGATATATTCAAATAGCATTAAAATTAAGTTATGAGCTGACGTAATGTCATAGCAGTGCAGAGAATTCATAATAAGTGAAGTGTAATGCATCTAAGTATTACCACCTCTCAGCAGCCATGACCCACACATACTCTTAGGATGGTGACATTTTCTTCAACGTAGATAAATGGAAGTGAGGACATCGGGATTGTAATTCCATCGATTGACAATTTTGCTGATTGCTGGGTCTCTCCACTGGGCACATCGCGGCATTTTTGGCTGCGATGTGCTGGGTGGAGAGACTCAGCTGTCAGGTGATAAGTCCGAATTATGAGTCAAGGGCATTAGATAAGGTTCAAGTCCGCATGGGGATGCGAGTTGGAGACACTGGGTACTTCGAGAAGTTTCGTTTCGCGGTTTAATGTTTCGAGCTCGAAAGTGATATTCTGTCAGTTATGTTTTTTCGAAAACCTGCTTAAGGGTCATGTTCATTAGATTGCCGAAAGTTCATCTGAAAAGTTGACGAACTCACAAAAACATATGAACATGCATTTCAACATGTGTTTCCATACATATACAATTTTAGTAAGACATAGAGAAAAGTTGGCATGTCAAAAGAAACAATTTGATTCAAATAATGACTTTAATCGAGGTTTTATTCGATGATTGGGACTGCATCGACACAGATTGATACATCGAGTTTGGAAAGAAAGTAAGTAGATCTATATTACACCCATTCTTCATACTACAACACACGAGAGCTGTTTTTTTCACTTTCGCCAACGACAGTCATCAAATCCTTCAAAACTGTTCGACATGCTCTTCGCAAGGCTTGAAAATGGCGAATTTCAAGACAGTTTTTCTCATTTGTTTGCATTTTGTTGGTGCCTAACTTACTTTCGGTGTTTAGAATCATAGTTGATGAGATACAACAACTGTTCGACACAAATCTGTACTCCATGTTGATCAAGGACAAATTCCACAAAATTCATTTTGAACGGTTGATATTACCAAATATATTTTGTTTACATTTTGAAGTTATCAAAACATCGAACATCTACGGCATCGTGTTGATCACAGTGGAAATCGTACAGAAATTCATACGCCTAGTCCAGAATATTCGGTACAGTTCATGTAAACTGTCAATTCAGAGAATTTTATTTACGCCTTTCAGGGACCGAACAGGACTATTTAAAATACGGTCTAGCCTCGGAGCCTATTTTTTCAATTCAAGCGCCAGATTTCAATTTACGGAATCACACTGCTGTTTGTAACACACACTGCAAGTATGTAATAGCTCTCATCATTTTCATTTAGTACACTATAGCAAACATTAATCTTCACTGTGGTTTCTGATCAAGTCTTGGCTGCCTATTTAGGCAGCCAAGACTTGATCAGAAACCACAGTGAAGATTGAGGCTTGGTAATTAAGACTTGAAGTATTAACTTAAGCACTCTACAACAATGATAAATGATAATCATATATATAATACATGTAAGAGTGTCTCTCTCGATTATCCATCGAAAGAATATCAAAATTTGATCTGAGAAGTTACGCGCCAACTGAGAAGCCTATTTCGGAGATTTAAGAGCCAGGTCCTGATGTTTCAGAACCAAATACGCACTGGCGCATGCCCATGTCGTTCCCTGCCTTTATTAAAAAAAACCACATATCTATGCCGAAGTGCTATACATTTCGAGATGCTGAAATATTTTTACGGTAAATATCAAATTATAATTTTTTTAACTGGCGGGTGAACATTTCCCGGACGGGATGCGCTGGGGTACTTCCTCCCATTTTTTTCGTTTGGAACGCATCGGGGGAAAAGACTACAAAGACATGATTAATGCCCGATTTTGTGACAATCTGAGTTGAAAAGGTATTGACATTCTTCTGAACATATGTTTAGGTATACTGCTTCACGATTAGCTTTGATCGATGGCAAAATTCCCAAATAACTACCAGATTGATCTTCACTGAAAGTGTTCCGTACTCCATGTGCGATTTGTGACGTACGGATCAAACACGCAAACACTTTTGTTATACAAATGAGCATTCTTTGTTTGAAACTGTGACGTCTGGATGGTATAAACTTCTGATTTACAACATTTTTTACAATTATTGAGCAAAATATTGCGTTTGTGAGCAAATACATTCCACCTAAACACCGAGGCATTTTTTTACTAAACATATTTTACCACCTATTTTCGCGCTGTTGGCCAGACACGTGTATGGACGACTACAGTGTTCCAGCATCACAATAAGGATGGTTTTCACTGAGAAATAGATTGATTGATCATTTTCAACCTAAAACCGTTTTTCTGTTTAGTTTTCGTGCGTGCAATATTTGGTTCAGTACAAGTACATTTCGTATTTCGTATATATGTTCGCTGAATTGTTAACTCAATTTCCACAAGCTAAAAGAAAAATTATCCTCATTTACAAGAATGACTGTTTGTGTGAAATACAGTACGTGGAGAGTGGATTGTAACTACATCACCCGCGGAGTGGGGTTGTCACTCAAGCTATAACTTTCAAATTCTGTACATATCGACAAAAAACACAAGCAATGTTTCAGCCAAAGGACCTCCGGGTTTAACCCGGAGGTCCATTGGCTGAAACTTTGCTTGTGCTGGTAATGCTTTGCAACAAATTTGCAATTATTGCTTGGGTGGAATCTCCACTCTGCGAGTGATTTAGTGATAATACACTCTCCACGTACTGTATGTATCATGTAGTCCGAGTCTAGACTTTTCGCCGAAAGTACGTTTTGTCGGAAGGAACAATTTGAGAATTCGTCGAACCTTGGGACATTTCGCTTGAAAAAGTTTGATTTTCCACCAAACATTTGAACACTCAGGTGAAAATGTGGTCACTTCACCAAGAAAAAAAGTCTATTTGCCGGAAAATATCAGACCATTCGCCGAAGTAAAAATTTCGATGAGATGTATAATAATTTCTGGCGAACAGTCTTTTTTTGGCAAAGTGTCCAATGTCGTGATACTCTAAGGTGCCGAATAATAGTGTTGGCACTGTTATTAATATTTGATGAAAATACAAGCCATCTCTGTTATTCAGCCATCACTATTATTTGGCACATGAGAGTACTAGTAAAGGCTGTGACAGGTCGCCGCCCTGTCAGTTGTGCTGCTAGATGTGTAGCTCGAAATAGGAAGTCGTGTCACATAACACCTATACTAGCTGACCTGCACTGGCTTCCTGTCCAACAAAGAATTCAATACAAAATAATCCTTCTGACATATAAATGTATAAATGACCTGGCACCATCATATCTCTCAGATCTGATCACATACTACACACCTGCCAGAGACCTCCGTTCTTCGGATTCGCACACCTTGGGCCAACCTGTTTCAAAATTAGCATCCGCAGGTGACCAGGCTTTTTTGATCGCCGCCCCTAACCTCTGGAACCTTTTACCGAGTCACCTGAGACCAACACAGGAAACTGAGTCATTGAAAGCTGGTTTGAAAAGGCATCTCTACAAACAAACTTTCTGCACCAATATGTAGATAAGAAATCATTTCCTTTTTCTCTGTGTAAAGCCAAAAAGCACATTTTGTGGATTTTAGGCTGAAAATTATTATTATTATTTATCAGTTATCATGACATTGCCAAATGCTGTAGGAGTGTGTGTTAGGGGAGGGGAAATTTATCATAAGATCTAAGTCAATGGCATTTTTTGGAAATATCAAGGTAAAAGCTGTGACAGATCGCCACCCTGTTATCATGACCTTGAAAAATGCTTGGGGAGGGGGGGGGGGGGCAAAACTTTCTCTGAACAGTAATTTTCCCACTTCCAATGGACATTTAGGCCTACCTATGCTTCAAGGTGGGCGATTCTGGGGCTGCTGTAAGCAACTCCTGAAGCTGTCAAGCTGTTACTTCATTAGTCACGACCACAAATTCAAGTAATGTGCATGAGAGCACATACGCATTATCGATCGGAAGGGTTCCACGTGAGTCGAATTTTGGTACATAGCTCCAACAAAAATGTGTTGGTAGGGGGATTTTTTTAACCCTTTACCCAACGTAACGGCCAAAACCGGCCAGCGCTATTCTCAAAAATCGCCAATTAATTTTCACTATTTTGTTTTCATTTTTTGTCTCAAAAACATAGGTTATGACCCCTCGTTGGAACGAGCTCGTCGAGCTCGTTCCAACGAGGGGTCATAACCTATGTTTTTGAGACAAAAAATGAAAAAAATTAGTTATTCAAGAATTTTTTTTGCAAGTGTCGTCTGCTTTTCACGTTAGGTAAAGGGTTAATCATTTTTATTTGAGGGGAAAAAACAGCGGGAAGTGTGTTTTAAAAAAAAATTATATTCACACGGACTGTATTTTCTGGCTGATGTGCTTTGGACGAAAAGTCTTGTATTCATGTAGTCATGCATTCATCAGATGACAAGGTTTGACAATTGATGAATTCTTTACCGAACATACTAGTAATGGGCAAAAAAGACCAGCGGTATTCGTAATAATAACCATTCACGTTGTATTATAAGTTAATTTTTTTGTCTCAAAAAGATAGCTTATGTCCTTCATGGATCGAGCTGAACGAGCTCGTTCAAAAGAGGAGTCATAAGCTATGTTTTTGGGGCAAAAGATTTAAATGTTTAGTTATTCAAGAATTATTTTTACACTATTGTTTGTTATCCACGTTGGATAAAGGATTAACTACCATTAATTTTGTGGAAATAGCAAGAGTTTCATTTGTGAAAATAGTTTTAGCAGTTGTAAAATAATATACAGCATTGCAATTTGTATACTCGTATGTTACAAATATTCCATTTAGTCTTAAACTTAGAACATGTGTAGCTGGAATACAGTAAATATGACTTTTCTTTCATTAGTTGCAAGCCATTGGCGAGGCTATACAAGTGGAGTGACTCTTGCTTCTTTGTTGTACAAAAAAGTAATACTAGATGTGCATTTGATGATGTCTGTGAACCACTTAGGGAATTTTCAATTTACAAATTAACCTTTTACCTAACATGAAAAGCAGACGACACTTGCAAAAAAGATTCTTGAATAACTAATTTTTTTCATTTTTTTGTCTCAAAAACATAGGTTATGACCCCTCATAATGGCCTCATTGGAATGAGCACATTGCGCTCGTTCCAATGAGGGGTCATAACCTATGTTTTGAAAGCAAAAAATGAAAAATTTTAGTTATACGAGAAATTCTTTTACGAGTGTCGTCAGCTAGTAGCGTTAGGTAAAGGGCTAACCCTTTCCCCAACGAAATGTCCAAAACCTACCTGCGCTTATAAAAAAAAATCGCCATTCAAATTATACATGTATTATGCTTTCATTTTTTGTCACACAAACATAGGTTATGACAACTCATTGGAATGAGCACGTTGAGCTCATTCCAATAAGGGGCCAAAAGCTATGTTTTTGAGACAAAAAATGAATGTTTCAAGAAATTTGTTTGTAATTTGTAAGAGAGACTAAAATTTCTGACAGAGGTTGCCATAGCCCCCCTCCCCCGCACCTCCCCCCCCCCCCCCCCCCATTAGCTTCGAGCCTGCAGGTTATGCAACTTTGTGATCTCGAGACCTATTTTTCACTCTCTCAATAATTGGCGAAGAATGTATCTGTGGTAGGAGCAATCTTTTTATCATGGCCTTGTGGTTGTGGTGGATCTCGTGTGTGAATAGGTCCAATAAAATTAAAATGCAATTATTTCCTCTGATGAGTTACACAATTAAATGGAATACACTCATATCAAAGGTATTTAAGGTATCAATGGTCTCGGTAAGACTCCTTAATCTTGTTTCTGGTACCCATGGGCTTCTAGCCCAGGGGTCCCAGGAACAAGTCCACTGAGTCTTTCAGGCAAGGAATGGTGCCACAATTTGAGTACCTTCCAGTGGTTAGCGAATTTGATTATTTAAAAAACAGGTTACGTAGAATGAAATGGGTTAATCGTTATGCAATAACCATTTTGCAGGGCCTGTTTTAAGGTTATGCAAATGAAATTTTGGCAGGCTTGCAAAACATGTGAAAACAACATTCCCCAATATTATACGAAACAGGTGTGTAAAAAGTGGCGCTTGTCAGTCACTAAATTACTGTGGCTGAGGCAGATCTAGTATTTTTTGAAGGGGGTGGGGTGGACACTAATTATAATAAGAGTATGATGCTCAGCATGATGTGAGCTGTGCAGTGGCGAGTTGGGGGAGAGTACATGTATAAGAGAGGGTGACCCCCTGGTTTTGGTGGGTGTCCCCCTCCCTGGAAATCTTTGAAACACTGGAGGCCAAAATTTATGTTCTTGGCAATTCTGAGGCTAATGTGACTGACTCCTGAGGCTGTTTCTTGATGTTTTGTCATTTGACCATAAACTCAAGTGATGTTGATTGCCAAGAGTTTGCCACACTTTGAATTTGCTACCCCCTGTCAGGGGACGTATGGTCAAGTGATCTTATATTGTTGGAGCATGTGCTTTCGATACGAAGCCCCCTCCCCACCCCATCCCCATCCACTGTTGTGTGAAGTGGCATTTGAGTTACAACCATGCAACAGAATTCCTCTCCGATTCTGTACATACGTTCAGAAAGCACAAGCATTGTTTCAATCAATGGACCTCCAGGTTTAACCCTTTACCTAACATGAAAAGCAGACGACACTTGCAAAAAAAATTCTTGAATAACTAATTTTTTTCATTTTTTGTCTCAAAAACATAGGTTATGACCCCTCGTTGGAGCGATCTCGACGAGCTCGTTCCAACGAGGGGTCATAACCTATGTTTTTGAGACAAAAAATGAAAATATTTTGAAAATTAATTGACGATTTTTGAGAATAGCGCTGGCCGGTTTTGGCCGTTACGTTGGGTAAAGGGTTAACACTTTAGGTCAATTGGGTGAAACATTGCTTTGCAACAAATTATGCAATATTGCTTACGCGGAATCCTTAAACTACAAGTGATTTAGTGAGAATACACTATCCACATGAGGAAACTTAATTTGTGAATTTCACTGTAAGTTGTATACAATGCAACTATCAATGGCAGGAACTTTTTATATGTTGAAGGATTATGAGTGTTTTTTGCTTCAACACACCATGAACATATCCCTGTGGGAATCATACAAAGAGAAACAGTGCTTGTTTACTGTGGTAAATAAGTTCTTTTTCTTCTAAAAAAGGACCTGTTAGCTATTGTATGTTGCTTAATAAACAATTAGATATGCTAGACTTCATACATGTGTTGTGGTCAGAATATCAATGAAGCAGATAGTGACCATAAACACTAGTAAATAAATAGAGTATCTGACTAGCCTTTTGAGAGAAATTTCTAGAAGCAAACTGGATGGAAAAAATGCTATGATACAGCAAGATACCCACGATAAAGTAATCAACTAAGAACTCCTCGATTTTTCATCTCCTTCTCACCAATCCTTCATTCCTTGGACACAACTTGATCAAGGCGAGCATTCAGATCCCTCTTTATATTGTTAATGGTTGTGAATGGCATTGAACGTTTGACTGAGTTCAGAAATAAGTGTTCTGATAGCTGCACAAGCCTACCTTTTGCATATGCTGTATTCAGTATTTTGTTTCTGGGTAAAAAACATACTTCTGCATTTAGCTTCTGACAAATATTCTTTCTAGTTTTAACTTGTCCCGTGTGGATTTGTATTTGTACATGTTACTGGAGAATGGCTATTGGCAATCTTTAGTGAAATGTTAGAACACAAATGAACATGAACAAAATATGTTTCGCCTCATATAAAAGAAAGCTTGTCGTTTGAAATTGAAACCTTGTAAGGAACTTTGCCATGATACCAAATAATGACGACTGTACAATATGAAGGGGCAGTCTACTGATTACATGTTTGCAACTTTAGATAGTTCTTTCTCCAATGGCTTTTTCTGATGAACCACTGGGAGAGATTTGTCAGATACATGTACATCATACCATAGCATTGGTTTCCAATGAAGTCTTGGCTGCCTATGTAGGCAGCCAAGACTTCACTAGAAGGCACGCTAAGTCAGTGTTAAGGACGGGTGGGAGGGGGGGGGGGGGGGCGTACCAAAGATAATTTGAACACCTTATCCATTTAAGGACATGGTCAGAATATATGACCTGGCCATAGCCAGAAGCAAATTAGCTTTTTGCAAAAATCAAATTTGGTTCTCGTTGGTTTTTACTCTAAAAATCATTTGCAATTGTTGAGTCAAATTCTCACATAAATGTTAAGCCCTGCAGTTTTAAGGATTTTGAAGGAATATAAAAATGTGAGTTATACCGTGAAGTAAACTCAAACAAGCTCTTTTATTGGACTAAAGGCATAGAAATTTTGAAAGTCTCAGGTACCTATTTGGAAATTTTCCTTCTGGGGAAGGGGTGGGGATGGGCTGGAGAGGATAAATGGGTCATTTATGATTTTTTGCACAGAAACAATGAAAATTTATATTTAATTTTAAATGTGATTATTTTCAGATATTAAGTATGTGAACCAAATATTGATTTACTGGTGTAAGCATGGGGCTTCCTAAGCTGCGTAGAGCCAAATTCAATTTGGCAGGAGGACAGAGGAGTCTGAGATTCAAAGCGAAAAGCTCTGCTTCAAATTATATTTCACCTCTAAACATCAGTAAACTTTCCAATATCGGAAAACTATTCTATTCTTGTGAACAAGATGAGGAAAACCCACTCAAAATTAAGTTTAAAAAAATAAAATCAACACCCGTGTCTGGTTACCGGTTGTTCAATATCCCTTTATTAGAAAAACATATAAATACTTTAGCAACTCATTCTCTTCAGTGCTATTTTGCAAACAATTGTGTTGAGAAAGGTGAGCAGCCTTATGTGGTAACCGAGGAATCATAGCATTACGGTTTGGCTTCAGTTCTTACAGTGCAATGTAACGGATGTTTCACAAAATTCTTTTTTACAAAACAGCCCAAAGATATTTGATGAACATTCTTCTGTCAAACGTTAACTTGAGCGCAGTGTAGGGCACAGTTGTCACAGGGGGTGGTGTTTCACGATTGAACGAGTGCATGGGTACATTGGGTGTTCGGGGTATGACACGGTGTACGTTTAGTGACTTAGAAAAGGCAATTGGTAATATGTGGCACAAATTATTAATGCATGATATGCTTGCTGCAGGTAAGGAGGAGTATAAACTAGCTGTGGAAAATAATGATTTTCATCAGGGAGTACCCTATATAACGGTAGTTTGTTATGGAGGGTGGTCCAAAAAAACCCCCATAAACATTCATACAATGCCATGGGGGGGGGGGGGGGGGGCGTTGGTGTGATCTTTGGTGCACGAACTGGAAAACTGTTTTATATTGGAGTGTGGAACAAATTTTGTTATATATGTACAAAGTCTGAAACCTTACATCAAGACTCTCCCCCCAACCCCACTCATCAATGTTCTCAAAATTGGAATTCAAATAGTCAGTCAATGGAGGCTGATAGTATTTTACAAGGATTTCTTGAATGTGAATCGACACATAATGTCAGATATACATGAATTATAGCAGATGGTGATAGCTCTGTATTTGCTATGCTTCAGACAGAAGTACCAGTTTGGGGGAAAGAAATAGTGAAATTTGAATGTGCAAACCATGCGTGTAAGTGTCTTAGGTCAAACTTAGAAAAGTTGGTTGAGGACAACCCTCAGTTTAAAGGTGTAGGGAAACTAACAAAAGAAATACGTGTTCGACTTGTTAGTTCTATTCGTTGTGCCATTAAAATGCGCTCAAAAGAAACCGACAAGAAAGGTGCAGCAAAAAAATTAACACATGATATAAATAACTCCATCTACCACCTCTTTGGTGACTACAAAAACTGTAGTGACTTTTGTAAAGCATCAACTTCACAAACTGCTAGTGTGTGTAAACCCATAAGTGATAATTTTGAAAATAATGTGCCTGAAGTTCTTGATGATCAGGTCTCATTCTGGACGGAAGGTTCATAAGATACTCATCTTGATGATTCTAGATTTGAATGTAATTTAACTCCCACATCGCTGACATCAGATTTACTGAAAGAAGTGATCCTAAAACGACTTGCGAACAAATCGGAACGTCTGATTGGCAATTATACTACCAATTTAGCAGAATCATGGATGACTGTGAGAGCAAAATTTGATGGAGGTAAAAATTTTAACCGCTCAAACAGGCGTTCCTGGTTCACCAGGTGTTATGGAGGGGCTCTTCGGAAAAACTTTGGACCAGAATGGTCACCAACTGTCTGGAAATTACTCACAAAAACTGAACCAAGTGAACCTTTCATTTCTGTATATAAATCTAGATCTAAAAACCAACTGTCATGCATCCAAAGTAAAGCTAGGACTGAAGTGAAAAAACGGGCAATGAAACGGAAACTTGCAAGATTACATCAAAGTAAGACAAAAAAGTCAAAATGCATTATGGGTCTGATGCTTTGGATGTTGTTCCCGATATTTCTAAGACTGAACTTGAGAGGGCAAAAAATGTGTTTTATGAAACTTATGTCAATGTTTCTGGCAGTGAGATTAAGAACATTGAAAAAAACATGCAACCACAATCCATGTCAGATTTATGGTTCCAAGGAAGGAAAGAAATACTAACTGCTTCATCTTTTAAAGATATTGTTTGTAGGCAGCCTTCTCGTCCTTAGGGACCATTGATAAGGAGACTTCTGTACTCTTCTTTTTCTGGGAACCGTTTCACAAGAAAAGGGTTAAAGGAGGAAAGAAACAACATTCAAGAATATATAATCAGCAAATCGGAGTGTGGGTCCAGTGTTTCTGTGTCTCGTGTAGGTTTGATTGTGTGTAAAGCATTTCCATTTTAGCTGCCAGTCCTGATGGGGTCGTGGAGTGTTATGGACAGACAGGGTTATTAGAAATAAAAAACCTTCTGTAAAGAAACAATTACTCATTCCAGCAGGCATGTAAATTTGTTAAAGACTTCTGTATAGAATATACCCATGATAAATTGGTTCTTAAACAAAGTCATAAATTTTATTACCAGTGCCAAGGTCTGTTAAACGTATGTGAATATCCATGGCTTGATTTTCTGGTGAGAAGGACAAATCCACATCAATTATTCATTGAGAGAGTTGTACAAAATAAGTCAATGTGGCAACAAGAAACGATACCTAGACTACAATCATTCTATTTCTCTGTGTTGCTCCCTGAATTAGCATCTCCAAGACATGGTAAAGTTCCTGGTATTAGAGAACCTGGGAAATGGACAAGTAAAATGAGGAGAATTTCCCTCTAAATAGTTGTCATTTGTATGCATTGCATGTGTCTATTCATGTGGCATATGTTATTGGACATTTTTCATACAACACTTGACATCAATGTTACTTTATTTCTTTGCAGCTGTACTTGATAACTCATTGCATTAAAACTTTACCTAACCTAATGGTCAAAACTGGACAGAAATTATCAGTTAAGATTTTTTTTTTGCCTTAAAGACATAGCTTATGATCCCTCATTGAACTGAGCTCATAGACCTCATTCCAATGAGGGGGTCAAGGGCTATTTTTAGACAAAATTGAATATGTTTAGTTATTCAAATATGTTTTTGGCAAGTGTCGTCTCTTGTTCGAGTTGGGTAAAGGGTTAACCCTTTACCCAACGATTCGCCCGCACCCGCCCGCGTAATATGCAAATTCAGCAGTTGAAAAAATATTATTTTTCAAAAAATTTCAACAAAACCATATCATGTGACCCCTCGTTGGAACGAGCTCGTTGAGCTCGTTCCAACGAGGGGTCACATGATATGGTTTTGTTGAAATTTTTTGAAAAATTTTAAAAAATGGTATTTAAAATAATAAATTTTGATATTGTCTGCGTTGGGTAAAGGGTTAAATGTAAGAACATTTTTTCAGTTCATCGTGAGCCAAAAAACAGGCTTTTACTGATTATAATTTCTTTTTTCCAGTTCAAAGACGGGCCTCTACACCCAAAGAAAGAAAAAGTAACAAGAAAACGGAGAGTAAAGAGCCCAAATGCTTCAACATCAAGTTCTGTAACAATTTCAAGGCCCCAGAAGAAGAAGCAGAAACCAATCTGGTTGGAAGAAGAGACATTGAGTTTTGTGGGAAAGAAGATTTGTCATCAGTGGCTTCTTGATGAGGATTCACAGAAAACACAATGGTTTGAGGGGTCCATATTACAACTGTTGTCAGGCGTTGATGGTGAAAGAGGTGCAGTTTATGAAGGTAAATACAAGGATGGTGTCTATAAAGTTGACCACTTGTATGAAAATGTCGTAGATGACAAAGGTATTTTCCTATAATGTGAGTATCTTTTTTAACCCTTTACCCAACGTAACGGCCAAAAATGGCCAGCGCTATTCTCAAAAATCGCCAATTAATTTTCAAAATCTTTTCATTTTTTGTCTCAAAAACATAGGTTATGACCCCTCGTTGGAACGAGCTCGTCGAGCTCGTTCCAACGAGGGGTCATAACCTATGTTTTTGAGACAAAAAATGAAAAAAATTAGTTATTCAAGAATTATTTTTGCAAGTGTCGTCTGCTTTTCATGTTAGGTAAAGGGTTAATTAGTACATAATGTAGGTTTTAATTTTTGTTGAATGCAGACATAATTACTTTCTTCTTTTCAGTTACACTGAATGTTTACTTACATTTATGTACTTGATCTTATATAATTATTCATGTTGATTTTTACTCATTTTTGTTATATAATGGACTATACTTATGTTCATTATATCACTGTAGTAAGTAAAATGAACAAATTCAGGTTTTCTGGAAGGAACAAATGACAAAGTTGATTGATATCTGCTTGTTTATTGTGGTAAAATGTTATGCTGTACTGGTAGAATGGGACCTGGTTACCAATTCATGGGTTGCTAGGGTGGACGGCATCAGTACAGTGGAACCCTGTTAATTGAATTGCCACTGTGCCAGAGTAAAAAAAAATCGACTAAGAAGAGTATGCAATTAACAAGAATTGGGCCATTTTACTATCTTCTGGGGAGAAATTCGCTATTTACTCTATTATATCTTGTTTGACTGCGCTCATTGAGCCTGTATTGGATAATATGATGCAAAATAGGTCAATGAATAAGAGGAATTTAGTGATTATCAGACACTTTTTACGACACAATATATATTACAAGCTTTTTTTATTCAATTAACAGCAGTTTACTCTATGATCCATGTGGAATTAACAGGTCAAATTTGTATTAAGGGTATGGTAAATGACTTGGTGTTTGGTATTTATATTCAGTTAACAGGGATATTCAGTTAGAAGATATCCAGTTGAGTGGGCTCCACTATATTTTTGTAAAAAAATGGCTGGACTTATTAATTATGATATAGCCATAGTTGCTGAAAGTTACATTAAACATCAGTTGATAATAGATATACATGTATCATGGGTATACACTAGTCCAATGTACATTTACTTCATTGAAGAATGTGATCCTGAAAACTGTCAGATTATAAGCTAAACTTGGTCTACCTGTTAAAAATGTATTGTGACCAGTCTGTGCTTCCATACCTGCACTATTTACACACAGACCATGTTCTTTCACTACAAAATTAAACTTTTTTAAATTTCTTTTTTTAACTCTAACTATGGCTGCAACGATACGTCTCACTCACGATACAATATGTATCCCGATTTTTTTTCACTATACGATTTTTTCACGATACATTACATGCAGTACATTGAGAGTGAATTATCAGTAATAAAAGGCCCACAAACTGCACAGGGTCCAACTTTCATTTGGCTAGTAACATCCAATTTCTTTTTTCGTGCTTGCGAGAGACAAGCAAGTTTCAGCCAATGGACCTCTGGGAGTTTGGGTTCAACTCAGAGGTGAGAGGTCTGTTGCCTCAAACTATGCTTATAATTTAGACAGAGTTGATATTTTACTGAAATACAAATGAACAAATGGAATCACAGGAGTCTAAAATTCTATCAGTATAGCTATAATTCACTTTCAACGTGATATTTACGTTCCCAACGTAATTCCCTTCTGAAGGGGATTACGTTGGGAACGTAAATATCACGTTGAAAGTGACTTATAGCTACACTGATAGAATTTCAGACTCCTGTGGTGGAATTATAAGTTGGAAAAGCACAAAATAGACTTGTTGGGCCTGAAAGTACAACTTCTGACTACATCATGCCAACCTTCTAGAAGTGTATCGTTTGTATCGTGATACACATGACACGATACGATATGCGTATCGTGTACAAATGTATCGCGATGCATTGAAATCGCGATGAATCGTTGCAGCCCTAACTCTTACAATGTTTTTGAGTGAAAATCAGCCTCCTGTGTTGTAGTTTGGAAGATGTACCTGCCATACGGTGAATCTTTTTTTATTTTTCAGTGTTTTGTAACCCTGTTCTCGTCGCAGTTACATGAAGTTTTAATTTGGTGAGTAAAAACTCTTTTTAATTTTTTTTTCTTCATATTTCAGGTTTTTAATATGTTCTATGTGTACTAATAAATGCATAGCAGCCATGTGTTTCAAGTTTTAACCCTCACATGTTATATTTGGAGACTTCATATTTTGGGTCAAACTTTCAGCAATCGTCTGAACATGACCCTTAAGAAAGTGTAATCTGTTGACTGTCAAGTCTCTCCGTTGTGCACATCACAGTTATTCTTTATGTCAACAGGTAAGTACGAATTGTGAATGTTTTCGACCTGAATCCCTTATGACGTAGACAATGAGTATTGATCAGTTGGAATCGTTATGCTCCGTGATTAATCTCCCTGGTGTGAGTGGTCTTCAGATATACTTAACTCTTCACCCAGCGCGGATAGTAGACAAAAATTCTTGAATGACAAAACGTCTTCACTTTTTGTCTCATCAACGGCCATTAGTTTAAACATTATTATTTCCAAGTTGCATTATTATACAATAGTACATAGAATACATATTTGTGGATTAAACAGAAAGCTAAAAGCTGTTAAGCTGTTTCCACACTATAAATATATTTCACATTACTGGCAAATGTGACAGCGTTTTACAGTCAACTTGGTTACAAAAAACAACACACAAACAGATTTAAAGGAGATCAAAAAGAAGAAAATGAGAAAGGGTCTGAATGAAGCAGTAGCAGGGATGTGGCGACAGGGTGTGGGCTGGTACCCCCACCCCAATCCTGATAAAACTTTCCTATAGTTGGAAATTTGAAGGGCAAATCATGAGTAGTTGGAAATTCCACCTATCTGGATTTTAGAGCTTCTTTCGTGATGCTGATGTCTCCTTTACCTCCCAAAATTCCTACCCGGATTCAAATCGGCAAAAATTCCATCTGGTACTATTTACAACTACAGCGTACGCAACATCGAGCTTCAAACGTATGTATGATTTCAATCGGTATGAGTTTTCTATAGTACGTTTTCTCAGTGGTGGCGTCATGGGCGGGGGGGGGGGGGGGGGGGGGGTACTTACACCTCCACTTTTTTTCGCCAAGCGTAGTAAAAAAATACTATCATTTTAATTTTTGTATTGAACGTTGCGGTGTACTGGTGGGTATGCTTAATTTGCATATTCCCAAGTGCACCAAATCAGAGAAGTTTTTAAATTATGTTTCTGTGTGCCCCCCCCCCCCCCCCCACACACACACATTAGCTGCAAACAACAAACAAGAGACGAGGGCTCAAATTGCAACAAGGCTGTCGCGTTCAAACGGTCTGAAACATACCGCTTAAGAGTATTCGAGGAATGCGCTAGAATCGAGAGCGTGCAACGCATCGGTTTGGAATGCAGCCTACTTTCATTTTCGATTTGAGTGTCGTTTGGTGCTTTGTACTTTACAACAGCGTTCTTCCGTTAAAATGTCACCATGTCCGGCGTTTTCTATAACTGAAAGACCTAACCAGTACGTTTCAAAAGGATAAAACTGTTTTAATTTAATTGTCTGAGAATGCTCCAGAGAACACCATTTACAACGTAAGTTTTAAAAATTTTCTCAACTTCAAAGTTGAGAAAATTTTTAAAACTTACGCGCGGCGGGCAATACCCAACTGTACCCCCCCCCCCCCCCCCCCCTCACTTCTATAACTCTGGCGCCGCCACTGCGTTTACTTTTCTCAAACGAAAAAAAAATCCTCGAAATGCACTTCAAGAAAATCACACCGTGTACAATCCTGAGTTAATTCCATCATTCACAATCGGTACGAGGATTCTATAGTATGTTTACTTATTGTAATAAAAAAAAAATCATCGGAATGCACTTCAAGAAAATCACTTCATGTAAAATCGTTATCCTGAGTTAATTCCAGCATTCACACTTACAAAATGATAAAAGTTCTGAGCTTGACCATTTGTTTAGCTCATGTTCAATTCCCAGAATAATAGCAAATAATAACTTGATAATTGTATCATAACTATGTTGGCATTCCAGTTACTAGAATTAATTTTATGCCCATTTTCATTTTTCATGGCTTCATTTGCAAAATGTTTCTTGGATGTGAATTTCCAACTATGGGGGGGGGGGGGGGGGGGTGTCAGGGAGAGGTTTCCCCTCCCGGACCCTCCCCAGTTCGAAATCCACTACCCTACACCCCTTCCCTCAATCGGAAACCTCTAGCCACGTCCCTGAGTAGGAATAACAGGGAGAGTGATATACAGTTATAGAAATAGAACAAAAGATAGCTATGGGTTTGGAGAATAAAGGAGAAAGTGGAGAGAGAGAGAGAGAGAGAGAGAGAGAGAGAGAGAGAGAGAGAGAGAAAGAGAGAGAGAGAGAGATTGCAAACGAGAATCAAAAACAACAAAAAAAAGAAGCATCAGAACTTTGTTAATTCAGTGAGTGATTCTCTTCAGATTAAATATGTCCATTTGACTGATTCGGACTGCTCACACCTGAAACGGCCTTTGATCCCTCATTGGAGCGAGCTTGTTAAGCTTGTTTGGTGAGGGTTCATATGCTATGGTTTTGACAAGGGGGTGCGAATATGATAAAACTTGAATAGCTATCTCTGAATTGCGCCTTCGGCTTTCGCCGTTATGCTGGGCAAAGGGGTGCACAAAAAATGGAAATCCAGCGCACAATGTATTTATATATTGATTGTTTGTTTCCCATCAATGGGCCAGAGGACCCACAATGTTTTTGTTCAGCGTTAATTTGGTGACTAAAGAATATATATATACAAAGACAGCCGCATCACGGGCCTGGGCACTAGATTTGATAAATATGCTACATCCCTTGTCGTATTTGTAATCATTATTAGCGTATACTTACCAAAACCTTTGTATATCACATTCTTATGGCTTCTATGTAATGTTTTCTAATTCATCTGATTTTCTTAGCATAAATTACACGGTCCTATTTGTCAAGCATATACGATTTAACTTTTTTGTGTTTATTTTATATATTATTCCTACATGAGCATCTTTACGGACACGCAATTATGTGGAAGCTAACTGTAGTTTTTTTTTAATCGCGCATGCATGGGCTTTAATTGTTTCTGCCCGGTTATACTAGTGTCACCTTGTTTCAGTTTCTCAGTATGTTTTCCGTGACATTTCGGGTAAAACTTACTGCATTCTGTTCACTGATATTGGCGTGGGGAATCAATCAGCCGACATCGAAAAAGGTCTATGATCATACCTTGATTAACGATGTGTTCTATTTTATTATTCCGTGAATGAGATTTTGAACAGTTTATTTGTGAATATTTTGGAATTTTGGAACGATTTTAATAATACCACGTATCACTGTGAAAATAATACTTGCCCAGGTATGTTACATAGTAAATAAGTAAGTGAATCTTTATTAACGCGACATGTGCCCACAGATATTACAGTTATACAATTACATATAGATTATATAATAACACTTTGGCGAGCCGCTGATTTGTCGCGGTTCTCGGACGAGAAGGCCTTGGTTACCCATGTACTTCCAACTGCCTCCCTATTCCCATGCTTCTCATCTCCTCCCAACACTCGTAGACGAACTGCTTGATGACATCCCTTGCCCCATTCTTCCTAATCTCTCCGATTAGCATATTAACCCTCTCCTTTGAGTCTCCCCCTAACCACATCTCCTTCATTCTCCCACCCATAAAATGCACCCGGCCAATCTGGCCTATAAGTCACGGGATATTCATCATTACCTATTATATATAAGCACACACTCTCTTACATTCCCACCTATACAGTACGTGGAGAGTGGATAGTAACTAAATCACCCGTGGAGTGGAGTAATCACCCAAAGGATCACTTTCAAATTCTGACCATATGGACAGAAAACGTAAGCAGTGTTTCAACCAATGGACCTCCGGGTTCAACCCGGAGGTCCATTGGCTGGGACTTTGCTTTTGATTGTTATGATTTCCAACAAATTTGCAATTATTGCTCGGGTGGAATCTCCACTCTGTGGGTGATTTAGTGGTAATGCACTCTCCACGTACTGCATATGCAGTCACGCACACACGCACACATATACCGGTTGTCCCTACATTGTGAGGTATATAGATTCATACCAGCTGAGCGAGGTAATCGCTTTCTATGGCTCCCAAAAAGGAGATATTTCGTATTTTATCATGTCATAACATGGACTATCGAAGGACCGTCCACGTTTTTGTCTACCATGAAGGGCTAAGTGTTAGGTATGCCACATACATACCGAGGCACAGCCTTATATGGCAGTGTCTTTCCGATGTATATAATAAGGAAATGTCGTTCCAAGGTAGTGTTCCTATGATGGTAATGTCTTTCCCAGGTAGTGTCCCTTTTTTTTATTCATTTCATGAAGCGTACAGACATTCGTTGAAGATAATTAATATTCAACTAGCATATGCAAGCATCAGCTTCAAAAATTAGTCATGTCGGATTTCTGCTTACGGAGTGTGTTACACACAGATGCACACTCACAAGTTCTGTACTGAAGACGCGAGGTACTTCTCAAATTATGTTTGTAGGGTCCAGCACTGAAAGTGGAGTAACTTGGTGAAGTTGACTTACCGAGGTAACTGGAAATTTACCTCGGTATTTTTTAGCACCTCGCTACGTGACTGTGTACTTCTATAATTTACCTCGATATGTTGGTTAAACCAACGCGCGCGCACACACGCACGCACACACGCACGCACGCACGCACGCGCGTACGCACGCACGCACGCACGCACGCACACACACACATACACACACACACACTCTCACACACATATTCTCCCCCCCCCCCTGGAACATGCTGTTTGAAAGTTTGGAAACCAACCTAAATCTCTGTGTAAATAGGACCCTAACTTCGCCCAGCGTCTGGAGTAAGGAACAATACGGGAGGGAGCAAGCAAACTCCGGCCCGTGTTGTCCCTCTACCCCAACGCGAAAAGCAAAATAAGAAAAGATCAAGGCAAAGCACTTCTCCCTTTTCTTTTCCTTCTACTTCTTCTTTCTCTCAGAGTAAGCGCCTCAATTTGCAAACATCTCCGGTCCATATTGTGACTGAAGATGCTCGCAAATTGAGTAACGCTGTCTCGCCTCGTCTTGCTCCTCTACCTCCTACTCCTCCTCAGCCTTTCTTCTCTGGTTGTCCTAGTGCTCTCACTAGAACTCCTCCTCCTCCTGTTTCTTCTCCTACTTCTGTTTCCTCTCCTGCTTCTGTTTCTTCTCCCCATTCTCCTGCCTCTAGTGTGGTTCAACCAGGTATATCGTACTCAGAGAAAGTCAAATCACCGAGCCGCAACTCGGGCCGCTCATTTGATTCTAAATTCTCCCAGTTTCGGCATAAAAGCGGAGTTAATTTTGACAAAAGGAATTGGCGCCTCCCCGATGTTTGTGAAAACATCCTTATGATTGGAAGTTCAAATTTAGGACGCATTGATCGAAATCCCCACCCGGACATCCAGGTGGAGTGTTACCCCGGCGCCAAATTCAATCATCTGCGCTCTATGTTTAAAGGGCACAGGGGCCAGTCCAGTCCCCCAAAAATATTATTAAATATTGGCGTGAATTCTCGAAACGATAATTCTGATCTCGTAGTTAAGCAGTTGCGGAATATGCTTAGCGATATCAGGGTCAAGTTTAGATCAGCAAAAATTTATTTCGCTGAACTAAACTTTTCGCAAAAACTCCCTCAGGCTGAGAGGAGAACCCTGAGCATCATCAACGAAACCATTCGGAAAGTGAAGGACGTTAACGTTATACCTAAAATTGATGACGCGAAGTTTGATGTTGCTCAGGATTTAATCCATTGGACCACGAGAACCGCCAATATTATGTACGATCACTGGTTGAACCACCTAAATTTAAACTAAGTAAAGGCAAAGGTAACAGCCGCCTAACAGATGTGGGATTAGGAACTAATGTGGTTAACCTGTCTGGCACCAATGACCTAACAACCCAAGAGAAATTGCTTTTAGATCGCTGTTTAACTTTTGTACCAGCACCAAAGCCTAAAACTGATAACCAAACAAATTTACCATCATACAACTGTAATTTTCTTAGGCAAATGAAATTAGCCGACCGCTTTAGAAACTCCAGCGGTCGGAAACTTCCTTTTACAGAATCATCTGGTTGGTCACCTCCAGATAGTGAAGTAGATCCCGAAATTATTGAGGCTAGCAAACGAATCATCAAAAAGGTGTTCAGCATGAACATACTCTCCGATAAAGACAATTTAACAGCTGGTGAACGGAGAGCCCTCACGAAACTTCGAAAAAATAAGAAATTAGTAATTAAACCAGCCGACAAAGGTGGGTCGGTAGTTGTTCTATCTCGGGATAATTATATAAAGGAAGCCATGAGACAACTCAGCAATACTAAACATTATAAGAAAATAGATTCACTTATTTGGCCTAGAAATATCGAAAAATTCAATAAGATCTTAAAATTTCTCCTCGACGAAGGTCACATTACCAAAAAACAATTGAAATATTTAACAGCTAAGCTCAGTGCTCAAACAAGACAATTTTATATCCTACCAAAGATCCACAAGGACCGTTCTTCATGGACGGATGACTTAACTCCACCCGGGAGGCCAATTGTATCAGATTGTAATTCGGAATCTTATGCGATCTCGGAATTAATTGATTATCATCTGAAACCTATAGCAAATAGACATCCGAGCTATCTAAAAAACACACAGGATTTCCTGTTACAAATTTCGAAATTGAAAATATCAAAAAATGCAATTCTGGCTACTTTGGATATCGACAGTATGTATACGAACATTGATATTGATAAAGGTGTTAAATCAGTTAAAAATGCATTTGAAAAATATCCGGATGCAAAACGCCCGGATGAACAAATTTTGGATCTTTTAGAGCTGAGCTTAAAAGGTAATGACTTTCAATTCAATAGAGAATATTTTCTACAAATAATGGGTTGTCCAATGGGTAAAAGATTCAGTCCTAATTTTGCAAGCATTTATGTAGCGGAATGGGAGGAAAATGCCTTAAGCAAATGTGCAAAGCATCCTCTCGTATATCTCAGATATTTAGATGACATTTTTATTATTTGGGAACATTCAAAAGAAGATTTTGATGAATTTTTAGAAATTTTGAACAATCACGATCCAAATATTAAATTGAAAGCTACTATCAGTGAAAATTCTGTTGCTTTTCTCGATGTGACCGTGTATAAAGGCAAGCAATTTCAGGCGTCCGGTCATTTAGATTATAAAGTATATTTTAAACCAACTGATTCACATCTATTGTTGCACACAAAATCATTTCATCCTCAACATACATTTAAAGGTATCATCAAAGCACAGCTCATTCGTTTCCACCGCAATTCAAGTGATAAGGTAAATTTCAATGAGGCTTGTTCTACTCTATTTGGCGCCCTCAGATCGAGAGGGTACTCGCTGCGCCTTTTGCGTAGCCTGAAATCCCAAACCATGAAAAAGCTCGAAAGTCCAGCTGAAACTACCGATTTCGAACCACTGAAGATTGAACACAACAGACCGTTGCAAAATAGTAGTGGCGCGGTATTTAATTGCAAAAAGCCTCGTTGTAGACTGCATACTTTTATGCCTGATCAGAAAGAGGAATTTTCCTCCGAACAAATGAAAAATCATTATCAGATCCGTAACCCCCTCCATTGTGATTCACCAAACATTATTTACCTTATCACTTGTAAGCGATGTCGGAAACAGTATGTTGGTCAAAGTCAAAATCCTTTCCGAGAACGTGCTACTAGTCACAAACAGGATATAAAACATAATGCTGATGCCCCAGTAGCACAACATTTTAACCTTCCTGGCCATTCTTTGGACGATTTCGAAATCCACCCAATTAAACAACCACCAATTAAAGACACATTAGAAGAAACGGATGAATTTAGAAAAAAACGTGAAGCTTTTTGGATCAATACGCCTCAAACCCTCTGGCCATTTGGTATGAACATATCAGAGGGCGAATGCGAAAGGAGGTCCATCATTCCTTTCACTTTAACGTACAACAGAATGAATATCGAAATAGCAAAAATGTTAAAAGATGAATTCAATTTTACCAATGCTAAATTAAATGAACCTTTGAATCTTCGACCTGTCATCGCCTATAAGAAAAACAAAAGCTTGCGTAACATCCTTGAGAGGACTAAATTAGAGCACATCAAGGAATAACATCAATTTTTGCCAGTCAGTTTAACCAGTTCCTAAGCTCATCACTTAGTTTAAATCAATTTTATGTCATGTTTGAAACCCATCAGGGTTCAGTAAATGAAAACAATTTTTCGGTGGCATATTAAAAGAAAAAAACGTTTCAGTAGGAAATGTCTGTGCCAGTGCGATTTTTTAACCTCAAACACACACACACACACACACACACACACACACACACACACACACACACACACACACACACACACACATACACACACACACACTCACACACATATTCTCTCCCCCCTCCCCTGGAACATGCTGTTTGAAAGTTTGGAAACTAACCTAAATCTCTGTGTAAATAGGACCCATGTTTATGGATGGTAAGTATTATCAGGAACTGAAATATACTGTTTAGGTGTGAGGCTGAAACTACCGATTTCGAACCACTGAAGATTGAACACAACAGACCGTTGCAAAATAGTAGTGGCGCGGTATTTAATTGCAAAAAGCCTCGTTGTAGACTGCATACTTTTATGCCTGATCAGAAAGAGGAATTTTCCTCCGAACAAACGAAAAATCATTATCAGATCCGTAACCCCCTCCATTGTGATTCACCAAACATTATTTACCTTATCACTTGTAAGCGATGTCGGAAACAGTATGTTGGTCAAAGTCAAAATCCTTTCCGAGAACGTGCTACTAGACACAAACAGGATATAAAACATAATGCTGATGCCCCAGTAGCACAACATTTTAACCTTCCTGGCCATTCTTTGGACGATTTCGAAATCCACCCAATTGAACGACCACCAATTAAAGACACATTAGAAGAAACGGATGAATTTAGAAAAAAACGTGAAGCTTTTTGTATCAATACCCTTCAAACCCTCTGGCCATTTGGTATGAACATATCAGAGGGCGAATGCGAAAGCAGGTCCATCATTCCTTTTACTTTAACGTACAACAGAATGAATATCGAAATAGCAAAAATGTTAAAAGATGAATTCAATTTTACCAATGCTAAATTAAATGAACCTTTGAATCTTCGACCTGTCATCGCTTATAAGAAAAACAAAAGCTTGCGTAACATCCTTGTAAGGACTAAATTAGAGCCCATCAATGAATAACATCAATTTTTGCCAGTCAGTTTAACCAGTTCCTAAGCTCATCACTTAGTTTAAATCAATTTTATGTACTTTTTTGTCATGTTTAAAACCAATCAGGGTTCAGTAAATGAAAACAATTTTTCGGCAGCATATTAAAAGAAAAAACGTTTCAGTAGGAAAAGTCTGTGCCAGTGCGATTTTTTAACCTCAAACACACACAGGCGAGTGCCAGAGTTCATATATGCCCTGAACAAAATAGGTTCCAATTTCAATCATGTGTATGTATTTCCTAAATAAAATTATTATTTATTTATTTATATATTTATTTATTGATTATTTTTAATTTTTAATTTTTAATTTATTTATTTATTTATTTATTTATTTATTTGGTTGATTCATTTATTTAAATTATTATTATTTTTATTTTTAATTTTTCATACCTTTCACACAATGTAGAGGTTCAGAAGGTAAAACACACAATTTCTACGTGGTGTAAAATATTTTCCGTCATAAACCTCCGTCGGGGGATATTCATTCCAACTGATAACATTCGTGAGGCATCATGATCTTTGGCGTTATTTTTTCATTTATTTCTTTACTCTCAATATATTTTACCAAACCATTTTTTCATATTATTTTCACATACTTCTGAAGCCAGTAAAGCAAACCGCTCCCGATTGGTTTTACTTAAATCAAAGCCAACCAATAGGGCTTCATGGGGTCAGTAAAGCAAACCACTCACTGACTGATTAAAATTCAATGGAATCCAATCGAATGAATGAAAGGTTTTAGCGCGCCGAAGGCGCGCAGGGACGATGTGGGATTTACAAATCCCTTGCGACCCGATTAACCTTATTTTATTTCACTTGAATTACACAGGCCTAGCTTTCCTATTGCCCAAAATGGAGTCTGAGGGGGGTATGCACGCGGTTAGAATACCCGACAGTTTACGTTGGAGTGTTAGATGGTCAATACTCAGTCCCTCAACGCCTTTAAAACTATTAGAGAGTGGGCTCTATTCGGTTCCAGTTCGGCGATGGTAGAGGTTTGAGTCCCACCATGGTGGCGAGCCAGAATGTAATGTTGTGCGATGGCAAGTTTAAGGGAAGAAGAGAAAAGAAAACCAACAGCAACGCCGGTTTGGTAGCGGCCCCGGTATATGACCATAGCGGTTACAAAAAAGAAGTGGAGAAAGCTCCAACAGTTTAGTTTTGAAAAACCGGGAGTCATCCATCAAGCCTTCTGGGAGATAGGATGCCGTATGTGATTTTGAGCTATCTGGTTATCCTTCGGGAATTCCAAATGACCTCCTCCACCCCCCCCCCCCCCCCAAAAAAAAAAAAATAAAAAATAAAAAAACACCCTGTCACTGACACACACCCTCAAGCCCTTAAAAGGGCTGTTAAATCTTTATTTAAACGTTTATTTATATAAAATGTACACTCGTCCCCAGCCAGACAAGCTTGTTTCAATCCTTGCCTAGTGTTTGGTGATTTCTTGTATATGTTGCAGAAAGGTAGGTTGCACCAATTCCTCCTACGCTTTGTCTACCATTTCTATGCGTCTTCTTGATAAGAGTGGTGCAAGAAAATTTGAGAATGTTCAATTAGAAAAGTTATAGGTAGAGAGAAAGATAGGTATCCGCTATTGTATATTGTGCCTGCTGTGTGATTGTTGCTATGGATGGGGTAAGGGGCGCGTTTCTTCGGAGCCCACTACCCACACGTAGAGTTGCGAGGCAATCCTCACAGACTCAATCCTAAAGATCTCAATGAGTAGCGAGGCAATCCTCACTGACTTCGCGCAGTTTAATTCTATTGAGTAATTTTAATTTACTGTGGATTATTTTGTTTTTCTGTTCAGGGTTAAGTGTTCGTTCAGCTTCACCATTGATTCACTATCCTGGAGTATGTGGAGGGTTTTCTTATATAGATCTTATTAAACGCATTTCAATCGCGCTTCAGCAGAGTTGCGAGGCAATCCTCACAGACTCTATCCTAAAGTTCCCAAATGAGTAGCGAGGCAATCCTCACTGACTCCACGGGATTTTGTTATATTGTATAATTTTTATTTTATTTTATTTTATTATTTTTTTTTATTTTCTGGAAACTTATTTTGTTTTTCTGTTAAGGGATCGGTGTTCGTTCAGCTCAACCATTAATTCACTATCTTGGAGTCTGTTGAGGGTTTTGTTTTGTAGGTCTTTTAATCGCGTATCAATAGTTTCTATTTTTGCTAGCTCGTGAAGTTCCTTTATCGGTGTCCATTTCGGTTTGAATAGTGCCACTCGCAGGGCATAATTTTGAACCCTCTGTAGCTTCTGAATGTTGGTTTTGCTTAGGTCACTTGTTATTATGGCACCGTATTCTAGTACCGGACGTATAAATGTTTTGTAGAGCTTGAGAAGCACATCTTTGTTTGCTCCCCAATTACTACCTCTGATCATCTTCAGAAAATTGATACGTTTATTAGCTCTAACCGTAATTGAGTTAACGTGACTGTTTAGACTGAGATTGATATCTAGGATAATTCCCAAAAATTTGGCCTCTTTGTTTGCTTCTAGTTTGTGATCGTATAACTGGAGATCGATACTGGGGACTGGTTTTTTTCCTTTGCTTTTTGAAGAACGTAACTTTTTGAGTTTTGGCGGCATTGAGTTTGATGCGCCACAGGGCGCACCAGCTCTCAAGATCGCGAATGGTGTCCTGTAGACGATTTTTAATTATGTTTCTGGACTTGCTGGCCGTCCAAATGCCTTTGTCGTCTGAGAACTGCGATTGTTCAACAAAGTTTTTCCCTACTTTTTCTATATCATTCACATATATTATGAAAAGAAGCGAACTTAGAACCGACCCTTGTGGTGTTCCCGCTTCGAGTATTACTTCCTCTGACACTTCGCGATTAACCCTCACCTTGATTTTTCTGTCAGTTAGAAATGATGATGTGATCATTAGAATTTTAGTGGGTAATCCCATTTTCGATAGTTTATGTCTCACGCCATTGTGCCATACCGAGTCGAACGCTTTTTCTACATCCAAGAAAAGCGCGGTTCCGATTTCGTTTTGACTAAATGCTGTTTTCATATAATCGACCAGTCTATATATGTGTTCGATTCCCTCTTTCTGACTCCTATACGCTCTTTGCCATTTGTTGAAAAAGTTGATTGATTCGAGATAGCTGCGAAGTCTCGTAGTGAGAATCCGCTCAAATATTTTCCCAACACAGCTAAGCAAGCTGATTGGGCGGTAGTTAGAAGGGTTGGTAAGGTCTTTGTCGGGTTTAGGTATCATGACTCCTGTGGCCACTTTCCAGCATTTTGGGAAGTACCCACAGGAGAGACAGCAGTTTAAGAGTTTGGTAAGTCTGCAGTAGAAGATGTTGGGGCACTGTTTCATTATTTTGTAAGAGACTTCGTCTTCTCCTGGGGGCGAAGATGACCTGCATTTTCTGATTATACCCATGACCTCTTCTACGCTTATTGGTTCGGTTAATTCATGGTCGTCCCCGTCTTCATGTCTTTGGTCGAAGTTCGGTTCATTGAAAATTGGGTTGTTATCTTGGACAAATTTATTTACTTTCACCTTAAAATCGTTGTCATATCTGTTCCCTTCTTGTGGACGATGCGCCTTCTTTAGAAGTTCGGCAAAAGCGCTGGTCTTTGCCTTGTCATCTATGGCCATAGTTCCGTCGCTAGTCTTCAGCGCATTATTATTGGCAATTTTGCTCTTTTGGCCAGTAAGAGTTTTAAATGTATCCCAGAACCTCTTAGGTTCTCTCAGCCCATTTAGGTTTTCGGTTGTTTTTTCCCATCTCATGCGATTGTCGTTAGCTATGGCCTTTTTTACTTCTCCATGTAGGCGATTATACGCGGTTTTAAGTTCTGCTCTTTTCATTTGATCATTCTCTGATTGGTAAGCCCGGAAGGCTTTTCTTTTTTGTTTGATTATTTGAAGGGTTGTTTGGGTTATTCTGTTTATCCGCGTCTTCACTGTTTGCTTGGGACAGATTTCATCTAGTGTACTGTTGATAACCTCGTTAAGGTGGGTGCAGGCTTTTTCTAGTTCATGAGCATTTGAGGGGTCATTTGCCTTTATTTTTACTTCGATAATGTTTCTGAAGAGGTTCCAGTCAATTTTTGATAGGTTCCTCCTATTCACGGGAGGATACCTTGCGGGACCAGTATTACATTTCAGAGTGGCGTGAACCGGCAGGTGATCACTGCCTAGATCATCATCTCCTACAAATATGTCTTGCATTTGGCTGGTTAGTGATTTGCTGGTGATAATCAAGTCTAGGATATCTGATTGATGGAGTGGGTTGTTGCTTATGTATGTTACGTCTTGATCATTATTTACCACGAATAGATCGAGTTCTTCAATGATGTGGAAAAGGGCGTCACCATTAGGCTCAGTCTTATGACAACCGAATACCTGGTGTTTGGAATTGAAATCACCGAAGCATATGCAGTGCTTGTACTTGTTGGTAAAAAATTCAAATACTTTACTGTCTAATGTTGCTTGCGGCTTGTTATAATATGATATGATGGCCACGTGTTTGTGGTCAAGTTCAATTTCAGCTGCAATCACTTCAGCATTGAGGTGGTCGCATGGTATTGATTTGTACTTAATCTCCTGCCTTATTAGCAGAGCGACACCGCCGCCTTTTTGGGCGGGGCGATCTCTTCTAATAATATCAAAACCACATAGCGAGAATTGTTTGTTTGGTTTAAGCCATGTTTCGCTAATTCCAATTACGTCCGTATTTTTTAAATAATGTGACATTTGCAAATTTTTCTGATTAAAGCTTCGAGCGTTCCACTGGACTATTTTTAGTGTATCCATGAATGGTTTAGGAATAACTGTACTAAGTTTATTTAAGTTTAATTACTATTTGTAATATTGTTACATAATTATATTCTGTTGACGGCCGCTTCTAATAGCGTGTGAGATATTTGAGTGTTATATAACTTAGAGGCTGTTTTACTAATCTCTTTGCAAACGTCCGAAAGACTGGTGTCCAAATGTTTCTTCATTATGCTGAAAATAGAGCCAGCCATTAGAGTACATGTGGAATAAGGGGAAGATGAGTTTTCGACATTACTTACATTTAGAGCTTTAAGCTGGATGTTTGTTTTAACTTTTTTGAAGTGGCTACAACCCCGGTAGTTGCTGGGGTGTTGACCACCGCAATTCGGGCATTTCAGAGTTTTAGCACTACATGCCTTCGCGATGTGTTTGTCACCACATTTCATACACCGTTGCTCCCCGTTGCATTTGTGTGACAAGTGCCCAAATTTCTGACACTTGTGACACTGAACGGGTTGCGGAAGAACACGATATTCCTCGGTTTCGTATTTTTTGCCATTAATAATTACCCCTTTGCTTATTAGATTTAATTTCGTTGCTCTATTAGGGCATTTTACTTTTATTTTCCAAGTATGGTTACCCGTGGCTTTGGAGATTAATCTCTCCCACGAGCACCCTGGAAGGGCTTTATCAATCGATTTTTTTCCGTTTTGGGGTGGACGCGTGTGATTACGACACAAGGGTTTGGTTGCGGATGGCCCTGTGTCTTGTTGGTTTTATTGGTCACCTTAGAGGGCGTTTTGGCTTTTACTTTATCGGCGTACGTCGCGCTATCGGTTGGGCTAGCTGTCGCAGTCGCATTCACTATTTCCGGTGATGTTGACTCTGTTGCGTTAACAGAGCCCCCATTACTTGGTGTGACCACCGAGTCCTTTTCAGTAGCGGAACTCTGTGAATTTTTCTGGATGATTTTTGTCTTCTTGACATGCCGATCAATAGTCATACAGAAACCATTTCCGTCTTCGACGTCCACGGTTTCATCATTCTCACGGAACTCATTGGAGAGTTTCCTTTTCGACCGACTTTGGTTTGGTGATTTTTTCTGTCGCTGCGATTTGGGGACTTCAGCTGAATTTTTATCCAATTGAAATTCAACCGCCACGGCCGGGAAAACTGCGACCGTGTTGGTAGCTTCTTCTACTATGGAACGCAGCCAGTTATCCTGGCTGGGGGTAATTAGATCTGAATCTATTTCAGATATCCCCGCCAGTGAGCCGGCGGACGCAGGTCCTCTCATTTCTGTAGCGGCGTCAATACATGGTAAATCAGGAACTGGAGGAGCATGGTCCTCCTTTCCTGGTTTGGCTTTCAGAATTGCCTTTTCCAATTCCCTTCTCAATTCAGCCTTTTCTTTATCTGCCTGTCGCTTCTGGGCTTGAAGCTCTGACCGCAAACCCTCTATGGTGTCATTTAATCTGGCTGTTTCTTTCTGGAAGCCAGACATCATCGACATCATCGATGTCATATCAGTATTAGTGAAATTTCCACTGCTGCTCATACTACCAGAATTAAAGCCAGAACTGTTTAACTGAGCTTGACTTTGTTTATCCATTGTTTTTATTTGTAAATAATTCTAAAATTCTAAAATTTATTTTTTAAGTTATTAGAGATTTTAATTTAATTGTATTGACTTAAATATTCGTTTTTTGCGGAAAAATGCAGATAGAAATAGCAAGAGAAAAAAGTAAACACTTACAATGATACAAAAAGATACACAGAAATGGAAGCCAATCAATAGGGCTTCATCTAATGTGTTTGGACGACACAAACTGAGTTGTGAAAAACAAACTTGGGACATCTCAGATTGAAAAGAATTAATTAGATGAGTGACATTTGTCAGCTTGTTACCGAGTTTAATTATGTACTGAGCTGTGAAAAACACCCCAGCCCACATATGGATATATACCATGCATGCCCTCCCAAAGTTGGAATCATTTTCCTCAAAGTCTCTTTGAAAAAGCCAAACCAAGCGAAACGCGTCGAGACAGACGGATTATTTTCTACCTTTGCTGAAGACTGCAACCAATCCAGATATCTTCTTTAATAGGTAATATCGAATTTTCCAATTTTATTTATTTCAACACTTTTATATTTTATTTATACTTAATTCAGCTACTTTCTTTAACAATGACAAGAAAAGGGCAGAGACATCAGAGGCAGAGAGTTGCCCAGTCCGGAACTGGCCAGGAACTATCGTTCCAGGCTTATTCTAGGCTGGTCAAGGCTTTGTTTCAGGTGCTTCAGTGTTTGCACCACATTGGGCTATTAGAGCACCATTTGGCAAATCGGGATTTCCCGAAACAGCTGGAGAAGAAAGTAGATGAGTTAGATGGCTTTCTAAAGCCAGCTATTCCCACCCCACACATTTTTTCTGTTTTTCGACAGATTAGTGTGGGATGGGCCAATCAAACGTTAAATGCTTTAGTTGAGATTATAAGATAAATTTAAACCATTTGAAGTCTAAGATAACTTTGGCTATGAGACCACCTCCTGGACTCGAAAAAATAGACTTCAACAGCGCTTCGGCGCGTGCCTTGATCTGGGCTAAAAAGATCTTTAAAAATAAGTTGACAGATAAGACGATTTCGGCCTATGAGTCTTACATTTCGGAACTTCGCCCAGCGTCTGGAGTAAGGAACAATACCTGAGGGAGCAAGCAAACTCCGGCCCGTGTTGTCCCTCTACCCCCCGCGAAAAGCAAAATAAGAAAAGTTCAAGGCAAAGCACTTCTCCCTCTTCTTTTCCTTCTACCTCTTCTTTCTCTCAGAGTAAGCGCCTCAATTTGCAAACATCTCCGGTCCATATTGTGACTGAAGATGCTCGCAAATTGAGTAACGCAGTCTCGCCTCGTCTGGCTCCTCTACCTCCTACTCCTCCTCAGCCTTTCTTCTCTGGTTCTCCTAGTGCTCTCACTAGAACTCCTCCTCCTTCTGTTTCTTATCCTCCTTCTGTTTCTTATCCTGCTTCTGTTTCCTCTCCTGCTTCTGTTTCTTCTCCCCATTCTCCTGCCTCTAGTGTGGTTCAACCAGGTATATCGTACTCAGAGAAAGTCAAATCACCGAGCCGCAACTCGGGCCGCTCATTTGATTCTAAATTCTCCCAGTTTCGGCATAAAAGCGGAGTTAATTTTGACAAAAGGAACTGGCGCCTCCCCGATGTTTGTAAAAACATCCTTATGATTGGAAGTCCAAATTTAGGACGCATTGATCGAAATCCCCATCCGGACATCCAGGTGGAGTGTTACCCCGGCGCCAAATTCAATCATCTGCGCTCTGTGTTTAAAGGGCACAGGGGCCAGTCCAGTCCCCAAAAAATATTATTAAATATTGGCGTGAATTCTCGAAACGATAATTCTGATCTCGTAGTTAAGCAGTTGCGGAATATGCTTAGCGATATCTGGGTCAAGTTTAGATCAGCAAAAATTTATTTCGCTGAACTAAACTTTTCGCAAAAACTTCCTCAGGCTGAGAGGAGAACCCTGAGCATCATCAACGAAACCATTCGGAAAGTGAAGGACGTTAACGTTATTCCAAAAATTGATGACGCGAAGTTTGATGTTGCTCAGGATTTAATCCATTGGACCACGAGAACCGCCAATATTATGTACGATCACTGGTTGAACCACCTAAATTTAAACTAAGTAAAGGCAAAGGTAACAGCCGCCTAACAGATGTGGGATTAGGAACTAATGTGGTTAACCTGTCTGGCACCAATGACCTAACAACCCAAGAGAAATCTCTTTTAGATCGCGGTTTAACTTTTGTACCAGCACCAAAGTCAAAAACTGATAACCAAACAAATTTACCATCATACAACTGTAATTTTCTTAGGCAAATGAAATTAGCCGACCGCTTTAGAAACTCCAGCGGTCGGAAACTTCCTTTTACAGAATCATCTGGTTGGTTACCTCCAGATAGTGAAGTAGATCCCGAAATTATTGAGGCTAGCAAACGAATCATCCAAAAGGTGTTCAGCATGAACATACTCTCCGATAAAGACAATTTAACAGCTGGTGAACGGAGAGCCCTCACGAAACTTCGAAAAAATAAGAAATTAGTAATTAAACCAGCCGACAAAGGTGGGTCGGTAGTTGTTCTATCTCGGGATAATTATATAAAGGAAGCCATGAGACAACTCAGCAATACTAAACATTATAAGAAAATAGATGCACTTATTTGGCCTAGTAATATCGAAAAATTCAATAAGATCTTAAAATTTCTCCTCGACGAAGGTCACATTACCAAAAAACAATTGAAATATTTAACAGCTAAGCTCAGTGCTCAAACAAGACAATTTTATATCCTACCAAAGATCCACAAGGACCGTTCTTTATGGACGGATGACTTAACTCCACCCGGGAGGCCAATTGTATCAGATTGTAATTCGGAATCTTATGCGATCTCGGAATTAATTGATTATCATCTGAAACCTAAAGCAAATAGACATCCGAGCTATCTAAAAAATACACAGGATTTCCTGTCAAAAATTTCGAAATTGAAAATATCGAAAAATGCAATTCTGGCTACTTTGGATATCGACAGTATGTATACGAACATTGATATTGATAAAGGTGTTAAATCAGTTAAAAATGCATTTGAAAAATATCCGGATGCGAAACGCCCGGATGAACAAATTTTGGATCTTTTAGAGCTGAGCTTAAAAGGTAATGACTTTCAATTCAATGGAGAATATTTTCTACAAATAATGGGTTGTCCTATGGGCAAAAGATTCAGTCCTAATTTTGCAAGCATTTATGTAGCGGAATGGGAGGAAAATGCCTTAAGCAAATGTGCAAAGCATCCTCTCGTATATCTCAGGTATTTAGATGACATTTTTATTATTTGGGAACATTCAAAAGAAGATTTTGATGAATTTTTAGAAATTTTGAACAATCACGATCCAAATATTAAATTGAAAGCTACTATCAGTGAAAATTCTGATGATTTTCTCGATGTGACCGTGTATAAAGGCAAGCAATTTCAGCCGTCCGGTCATTTAGATTATAAAGTATATTTTAAACCAACTGATTCACATCAATTGTTGCACACAAAATCATTTCATCCTCAACATACATTTAATGGTATCATCAAATCACAGCTCATTCGTTTCCACCGCAATTCAAGTGATAAGGTAAATTTCAAAGAGGCTTGTTCTACTCTATTTGGCGCCCTCAGATCGAGAGGGTACTCGCTGCGCCTTTTGCGTAGCCTGAAATCCCAAACCCTGAAAAAGCTCGAAAGTCCAGCTGAAACTACCGATTTCGAACCACTGAAGATTGAACACAACAGACCGTTGCAAAATGGTAGTGGCGCGGTATTTAATTGTAAAAAGCCTCGTTGTAGACTGCATACTTTTATGCCTGATCAGAAAGAGGAATTTTCCTCCGAACAAACGAAAAATCATTATCAGATCCGTAACCCTCTCCATTGTGATTCACCAAACATTATTTACCTTATCACTTGTAAGCGATGTCGGAAACAGTATGTTGGTCAAAGTCAAAATCCTTTCCGAGAACGTGCTACTAGACACAAACAGGATATAAAACATAATGCTGATGCCCCAGTAGCACAACATTTTAACCTTCCTGACCATTCTTTGGACGATTTCGAAATCCATCCTATTGAACAACCACCAATTAAAGACACATTAGAAGAAACGGATGAATTTAGAAAAAAACGTCAAGCTTTTTGGATCAATACGCTTCAAACCCTCTGGCCATTTGGTATGAACATATCAGAGGGCGAATGCGAAAGGAGGTCCATCATTCCTTTCACTTTAACGCACAACAGAATGAATATCGAAATAGCAAAAATGTTAAAAGATGAATTCAATTTTACCAATGCTAAATTAAATGAACCTTTGAATCTTCGACCTGTCATCGCCTATAAGAAAAACAAAAGCTTGCGTAACATCCTTGTAAGGACTAAATTAGAGCCCATCAATGAATAACATCAATTTTTGCCAGTCAGTTTAACCAGTTCCTAAGCTCATCACTTAGTTTAAATCAATTTTATGTACTTTTTTGTCATGTTTGAAACCAATCAGGGTTCAGTAAATGAAAAAAAAATTTCGGCGGCATATTAAAAGAAAAAAACGTTTCAGTTGGAAATGTCTGCCAGTGCGATTTTTTAACCTCAAACACACACACACACACACACACACACACACACACACACACACACACACACACACTCTCCCCCCCCCCCCCCCCCTCGGAACATGCTGTTTGAAAGTTTGGAAACTAACCTAAATCTCTGCCCAAATGTTTATGGATGGTAAGTATTATCAGGAACTGAAATATACTGTTTAGGTGTGAGGTCTTAATTAAAATGGCAAGAATACGACCTCACCAGAGAGGCTACAGCTGCCGTGGCAAAACTTTCAAAGCTCCCAGAACTTGTAGATCGAGTGAAAAACATCTTTTGTCAATGTCTGTTTACTTTTTTGCACTCGTAAAAAGTTTTTTTTTGAGTACAGATTCCCCCGTTTTCAGATTCCTACCTTGACTTAAAATACAGCTTGCGGAATATTTCAAATCAAATTCGAGCTATTCTAGACATTTTTCTCTCCAGCCATTTCTCTTAAGACGCACTCATCTGGCTTTTTGTATATTCTATTAACGTAAAACAAGAACTGGAAACGTAAATACACCATCAGATGAGAAATTCTAACAGTATATGATGAAACATGCAAGTGAGTCGGGATGAATATCAAGCCTCAGAACAGTTTAGATGAACGGGCACACATCACACGGTGCGGAACACATCATCCAAGCCGCTTTGTGGTGAGATGTAAGGGGGTACGTATGGATAGGTGTAGGTCGAACGGAAGGCCAGAAAAAAGGGGTAGGGGTAGGCATGTACATTAAAGAGGATTTAAAACCATCGCTGATCACAGACCTGGAAAACATCAGCACCCCGGCTGAGGTATCGAAAGAAATTGGATGGGTAAGGATCAGTCTGAAAAACAAAAGTATTGCACTTGGGGTTGTGTATTGTGCGGTGGAGGGAAGCAAACCCGAATGGAATGATTCGATATACTCAACACTGAGGTCCAATATCACCGAATTACAAAACAAGGGGCTCGGTATAATTCTGATGGGTGACTTTAATGGCCACATAGGAACTGATGAAGAAGGCATAGAGGGTGGGGACAATAAAGTCAAGAGGAATGGAAGGAAGCTGTTGAACTTCACAAACGAGCTCGGTCTGAAGATTCTGAACAGGGACGCGAGGTGTAAGGGGAAATGGACCTGGGAGAGGAACGACAGAAAATCAATAATCGACTACATCCTCACAGATATTAATTTATGGAGGGAGGTGATAGGGGTAGAAGTGGATGATGAGGGTAAAATGGAGGTGGATAATGATCACAACTTGATTACAGTGACGATCAGGGCCAAAACTCTAGTAAAAAGCAAAGGAAGCTCTAAGGAGATTTGGGGACTCAAAAAAGATGCTGACTGGGCGAAGTTCAACGAAAAACTGAAACCAAAGCTTGCAACCGTACCCAAGAGGGGCAGTGTCCAGAAGATAGCCGACGTTATAGTTGCGAGCCTGGTGGAGGCAGGAAAGGAAAGTGTAGGAGAGGTCAGGGTGCCAACATGGGAACTTGGATACAGAGTGAACGAAGAACTGAAAAGGGCCATAAAGGGAAGAAAAGCTAAATGTGCTGCATACAGGAGAAGTAGAAGACGTAAGGGGCGGAAAGCAATGAGGCCACAGTTGCTAAGGAAAAATACCACCAAGCACGAAATAAAGTAAATAAGATTAAAGACGATAATCGGAGAGTACGAAATGGCAGTCTTATTAGGACGATAAGAACAACAGGGGGGTCGAGTTCGAACGTATTTTGGAAATGGGTGAATAAACGTAACAAAGGAAGTAACCCACAGAGTATTAAAGTAGATGGCAGAGTTACAGACGAGCAAGATCAAGTCGCATCAGAACTAGTCAAGCACTGGGAAAAGGTAAACGATAAGCGATGGGGTATGGGGAGCCCACCAGAGTGTCCGAATCAGGTCGAGGAAAACCTATCGAGCTTCATGTGCAGCGAAATTAAAACGGAGGACGTGCGAAAGGTGATATCAAAATTAAGTGATGGAAAAGCGGGAGGAGTGGATGAAATTCCTAACGAGTTTATCAAAAAAGGGGGAGAGGAACTCGTGAAAAGCCTAACTGCCCTATTCAATTTAGCCATAGAAAATCAAGAGATCCCAAAGGAGTGGAGAGAAAGTAAAGTGACATTTATTCACAAAAAGGTGGAAAAAGACGTTTTGGATAACTATCGAGGGATCTCTGTCAGTAGCAACATTGGAAAAGTTTTCTGTAATGTCCTGTATGGGAGAATAGAGGAGGTGATTGAGGAGAAGGGTTTTTTGGGAGAAATCCAGAATGGCTTCAGGGAGGGAAGGAGAGTTACTGACCATCTTTTCACACTATCCCAAATGATAGAATCCGCGAAAGCAAAAAAGAAAAAGATGTTTATGGCCTTTTTGGATATCAAAAAGGCATACGATAGAGTATGGAGGGAAGGTATGTGGCGCAAGCTGGAGGCTATGGGCTTAGGAGGCGAGTTTGTTGGAATTATGAAAGCATTATATAAAGATGTACAGAGTGAACTTAGCCTGGGAAACATTACAACGAAACGTGTGCCTGTGGAGATAGGCCTAAAACAGGGGTGTATCCTTTCGCCGATCCTGTTTGCGTTGTACATCAAAGGTTTAGGAGATGAACTCCTGCGTAGCGAGGAGGGGGTAGCAGTTGGGGACTTGAAGATCCCAGGGCTATTTTTTGCAGACGATATGGTTCTAGTGTCAGAAAGCGAAGAGGGGCTAATATATAGGGAGAAACAGTTTCAATAAGGTTTTCGTGGGGAAACCCATTTGGGAAATGGTGGGACTGCCAAGTATAACATACGGTACGGAAGTGAAGAAATCCTGCAGAACGATGCAGGCCGATGGATAACGGGGTCGAGTAATGCCGCAGCGCTAGAAGCAATCAGGGGTGAGCTTGGGTGGATGAGGATCAAGGACAGGATACACCTGTTGAAGCTCGGTTATCTTAATTATTTTGTAAATCTCCCCGACAGCCGATGGTGTAAAGCAATGTTCCTGAGAATTTTCAACTCAAATATCAAAACGGGGTGGATGGTCCAAGTGAGGGAGCTAGTAGAGAACTACTCATTAGAGATCTCGGACCTGGACGTTGGGGCAAACCAGGGTAAAAAAATCGTCAGAGAAAGGGTCATGGAGGATTGTAACCGTAATTGGCGAGAGGGAGTCAAATCAAAGAGGTCTTTGGGTGGCCTGCGTGATAAAGAGAAGCCAGGTTTTGAAGAGTACCTTGATGACACCGTTGGGGGATCACTGTTGTTCAAGCTGAGGTCGTGATCCCTGGAGCTGAGGGGAAAAATTGGGAAAGACTGTGAAAGGGAGTGCCAGGTGTGTAACTTGGACATGGTGGAGACCCTGGAACACTTTCTTCTAGAATGCCCAAAGTATCAGCCTAAAAGAATGAGATTCACTGGGAGTATAATGGGGAAGTGGGATGGGAGAATGAAGGACAAGGGATATCATCAAGCAGTTCGTCTCCGAGTGTTGGGAGGAGAGGAGAAGCGTGGGAATAGGGAGGCAGTTGGGTGTACAGGGGTAACCATGGCCTTCTCGTCCGAGAACCGCGACAAATCAGCGGCTGGCCAAAGTGTTATTATATTATTATGAGGGCACGATGGGGGCCAAGCATGAGAAAGGGATCCCCTTCCTCTTAGACGGGGGGGGGGGGGGGGGGGTGATATTCATTCTGATGAAATGAAAATGATTTCTCTCGTGTTACTCTCTTGAACAGAACGAATGTTGAGGTTTTTACATGTGAACTAGATATATACCACACAACCATGCATTCAGACTATTTTATTTAGCAATAGATCCTTGCTTAACCCTTTACCTAACGTAGAAAGCAGACGACACTTGCAAAAATAATTCTTGAATAACTAATTTTTTTCGTTTTTTGTCTCAAAAACATAGGTTATGACCCCTCGTTGGAACGAGCTCGACGAACTCGTTCCAACGAGGGGTCATAACCTATGTTTTTGAGACAAAAAATGAAAAAAATAATGAAAATTAATTGGCGATTTTTGAGAATAGCGCTGGCCGGTTTTGGCCGTTACGTTAGGTAAAGGGTTAAGACCTGAGGAGATGCCCATCAGGGGTTCACAACAGAGCCCTCAACAGTACCGGGCCCTGAGTAGCTATAGTACTTTTCTACCCCACTCAATGGAAATGGAAAGATGCACCCCCAATATACAATGCAGGGGCGGCGGAACGATTTTGAAAGTGGGGGCTGGATCGGGCGATGGATTGTCGTCGGTATGATGGGTCGACCATGGCTCGGCCCGCCGTACGAAAATTTTAAATTCCAGGGTCCAAAACCCCCATTTCCATGCATCTGAGCGGATATTTTGAGATTTTTCAAGAGATGTATTTGAAAGATTTCACACTTTGAGAGCCGTTAAAACGTCAGTAAAGCATACAGGTGAGGTCTATTTATCAACTTTGGTCGTTACGACCAAAGCTGATAAATAGACCTCACCTGTAAGCTTTACCAGACGTTAACAGCAATTATACTCTCTGTGGATTATCTGAAATCCATCCAAACTGAACAAGTACGAGAGAAACATAATAATAACACTTTGGCCAGCTTCACACTTTGAGAGCCGTTAAAACGTCAGTAAAGCATACAGGTGAGGTCTATTTATCAACTTTGGTCGTTACGACCAAAGCTGATAAATAGACCTCACCTGTAAGCTTTACCAGACGTTAACAGCAATTATACTCTCTGTGGATTATCTGAAATCCATCCAAACTGAACAAGTACGAGAGAAACATAATAATAACACTTTGGCCAGCCGCTGATTTGTCGCGGTTCTCGGACATAGCTGGCGAAAATTTGGGGGAGGCTCTGGATCCGGCCCTTGTTTCACCAGCCACTGGTTGTGTTAAAATAAATGCATACAAAAAAAACCTGGCGCGGCAAAAAAGTGTGGGGAGGGGGGGGGGGGGCTAAAGCCCCCCCCCCCCCCCCCTCACACCTTCCCGGTTCTGCCGCCCCCTGTATTACTATCACTTTGTTCCCATATATATCGAAGGCGCTTTAATCGCGGTAAAAGAAAATCAAATCAAATAACAAGATTTGCCGGCTCATTCCCACGAGACCAATTCCCAAAAGGCCAATTCCCCTTAGACCAACTGATATGTTCTATTTTTAAAATAATTTTATATCAATAATTTGATACATTTATAAATATTTATAAATGTATTTAATGTAATTGATATTTCATAGATGTTGGGCTGATTTTTTATAACAATTGTTATAGCAATCCAAACTTTCAAAGGATGTGATTCTTTTTTATTGTTTTATGGTTAACAGTTGTTGAGCTGATTTTTCATAAGAAAACAAACACAATCCTTTGTGTTATATGTGATTTTAATGAATGTGACCATGTTTATACATGTTGATAACAGTAATCACAAACTTTTAAATGATGTGAGCTAGTAAATGGGGAGGTCAATGCAGAATCATTTCTCAACCAAGTCAAGTATTTGTGCTCAGTATAAAGATCAGATCCGCAAGTATACAGAAGAAGTCTCCTTGGTTACGAATCGAAATTAAGTATTTTTATTGTTTACTAATCATATATATTTCATTTTCAGGTTATTTTATTCAACTTTGTGGGGAGTTAGTTTAGTATAGTAACTGGGACAAAGTTAGGAGGCCTTAAATAAAACTGTGAGCGCTAAGTTGTCGAACGGTTCGTCGTGTTGCCTTTTGTCGCGTGTTTACAATTTTCCCTGTCCGATCGCGTAATTTTGTCTTGATGATGGCGAGCAAGTCTGTTCAGACGGAGGTAAGTATGGAGGTAAATACGTGTAATATCGCGGTCCAGGTCAACGGTGCCAACGGAGTAAGTATTGGTGTGCAGACAGAGGTCACTGGGGGTGTCGGTCAGAGCCGGGTTGGTGGGGCCACCGATGGCGATATTGGGCTTGAAGTTTGTAAACAGTGTTCTATGATGTATGGGGACTGTCGCTCGATGGGATATGGAGAGGTATGTGCAAACTGTCAGGAAATCCTTCGCCTACTAGAGACAATTGTTAAGTTTGAGGGGGAGATTGCTGAGCTGAAGGGAAAACTTGGTAGGGCGGGGCTGTCTGGAGTTACGCCTGTGAAAGTGGCTTTCCGAGAAGGATGGAAGGTTGTCGGTGGTTCCAAGAGGAAACATGGGGGTAGAACCTTTGATGTGAATGAGGTAGGTGATGAGGTGGGGGCTGCTAGAAAAGTACGTAGGACAGATGAGGGGGGCCCAGGCCGGAGCAATGCTGTAAAGCGTTTGGCGTGGACTACCAAAAGTGGTAGGAAAGGGGGGCCAGAGAAGCAGGTAGATAGGGGTGTAAAGTCCAAAGGCAGTGGGAAGTGCAGCACCAGAAACAGATTTGATGTGCTCGATTCGGAAGAGACAGAGGAGGAGATGGAGGTAGTTGCAACAGATAGTAGCTTGGGGTCTAGGCCAGGAAAAAGGAGGAGGGATCCGGGGGAAGACCAGGGGAGTAGTCCAGGTAGCTCAGGGCCCGGAAAGAGACGGAGGGACAAGGATAGGAGTAATCCTAGGTCAAAGATACCGATACCGATATTGATTCCGAGTGGGGCTGTTGGAGAGGAAGAGGACGCTGTAAACAATAGGAGACTAGAGGAGATAAATAGGGCGAGGTCCAAAAGTAAGTTGGTGGTTGCGGGAAGTAGCATAGTTCGGGGGATCGACAAGGTTGTCTGTGGTCCGGACAGTAAAAATAGAACAGTTCTGTGCTTTCCGGGGGCTAAAGTGGAGGACCTGAGGGATAGAGTGGACGGTATTGTAGCTGGGTCGGGGCCTGATCCGGTAGTGGTATTACATGTGGGGTCCAATAACATCAGGGAGAGGAAATCAGTTCGTTTGGTGGACACATACAAGGACCTAATTAGTAAGCTACTTAGCAGGAATGCTCGGATCATCGTTTCAGGGGTGCTCCCCGTTATGGGTGGTGGGAATGAGAGGAACTCGCGGATTATGGCACTAAACGAGGAGCTGGAAGAGCACTGCAAAGACTTGGGAGTACATTTCATTGACCACTGGGATTCATTCTGGGGACAAGGAGAGTTGTATGGGCGAGACGGATTGCATTTAAGTAGGATGGGTACAGACCTGTTGGGCCAAAAAATCTTACAGGTGGGTGGGCCTTTTTTGGAGAAAAGGGGGGTAACCCAGAGTGGCACAACTGCTGGGAACATAGGAAGAACAACAAACATGCACAATACAGGGACATACCAGGGTTATAATAATGTGCCAGTGATGACAAAAAAACAAAGATTCATTAAGTTTCGGTACTGCAACATCCAGGGTCTGCGCAAGAAAGTAAGCGAAATATCAACAATGATGGACGAAGGAGACTTCGATATAATGGGTCTAAGTGAGACGTGGATACGATGGGATGAGCGGGTTGATCAGATGAAGGGTTGCGTGTGGATAGGAGCTGGGCGAACTGAGGGTCAGAAACGGGGTGGGGGTGTTGGCATCTACGCTAAAGAGGAATTACAGCCCTCATTGATTACAGATCTCACAGAAGCAAGGACTCAGATTCCAGTATCCAACGAAATAGTCTGGGCAAAAATCAAGTTAGGAAGCAGGAGTGTTGCCGTTGGTGTTGTATACTTAGCAGTGGAGGGAAGTAAGCCCGAGTGGAATGATTCAATATATACAACTCTTAGATCGAATATCACAGAGCTTGGGAGCAGAGGGTTCAGTATTGTCCTAATGGGGGACTTCAATGGGCACATCGGGGATAAGGAGGAGGGCATACAGGGAGGTGATAGGAAAATTAACACGAATGGGAGGAAGATGTTGGACCTATCAAAAGAGCTTGGTTTAAAGATCCTGAACAGGGATGCGAAATGTAAGGGTAAATGGACCTGGGAGAGGAACGATAAGAAAACAATAATTGATTATATACTCACTGACATTAGCGTATGGAGGGAGGTTATAGATGTAGAAATAGATGACGAGGGAAAAAATGACTTGGGTAGTGATCACAACCTGATAACAGTTAAGATTATGGGCAAAAAGACGAATAGAGACTGAAATACCTTCAAGGAAGTTTGGGGACTAAAACAAGGAGCCGACTGGAAGCAGTTTCGGGAAAAACTAAAACCAAATCTTGAATGTATACCTAGGGATGCAAATGTCCAGAGTATTTCAGATGGCATAGTAAATAGCCTAACAGAGGCAGGGAAGGAGTGTATAGGAAGGGTGAGGGTTCCAACGAGAGAGCTTGGATACAGGGTTAACGAGGGACTGAAAAAGGCTATAAAAGAAAGGAAAGTAAAATGCGCTGCTTACAGAAGAAGTAGGAAGCTTAAAGGGGTGGATATGACACGAGACTAATGAAAGGAGAATATGAACTGGCACGGAAAAAGGTGAATGAGATAAAGAATAATAATAGGAAGGAGCGCAATTGCAGTCTTGCCAGAACAATAAAGAAAACGGGGGGTTCGAGCTCAAACGTGTTTTGGAACTGGGTAAATAAACGGGGGAAAAGTAGTGTGCAGAGTATCAAAGTGGATGGGGAAAGTACAGAAGATAAAGGCCGTATCGCTTCAGAGTTAGTCAAGCACTGGGAAAAGATAAACGATAGGCGATGGGGCAGTGGGTCCCCACCAAAAAGAAATACACTGGTGGAGGAGAACCTATCCAATCGTGTATGTAGCGAAATAACGGCAGAAGAAGTGCGGAACGTGGTCTCGAAATTAAAAAATGGTAAAGCGGGAGGGACTGATGAAATTCCGAACGAATTCCTCAAAAATGGAGGGGAGGCACTTATTGAAGTCCTGACAAACCTTTTCAACCTGGCTCTGCGAAAGCAAGAGGTCCCCAGAGAGTGGAGGGAAAATAAGGTGTCGTTCATACACAAAAAGGGGGATAAGGAAGTTCTAGATAACTATAGGGGGATATCAGTTAGTAGTAACATCGGAAAAGTATTCTGTAAGGTCATATACGGTAGACTAGAGGAAGTTATTGAAGAGAAAGGTTTTTTAGGAGAAATTCAAAATGGTTTCAGGAAAGGACGAAGAGTCACTGATCACCTATTTACACTCACCCAACTGATAGAATCAACAAAGGCTGAAAAGAAAAAGATGTTTCTGGCATTTCTAGATGTGAAAAAAGCGTACGACCGAGTGTGGAGGGAAGGTATGTGGCGAAAGCTCGAGGGCATCGGACTGGGGGGTGACTTTGTGGGAATCATGAAAGCACTGTATACAGATGTGCAAAGCCAACTCAGTCTAGGGAGTATCACTACAAAACGAGTCCCTATGGATATAGGCCTCAAGCAGGGGTGTATCTTTTCACCGATTTTGTTTGCATTGTATGTTAAAGATTTAGGGGACGAACTAATTCAGAGTGCGGAGGGGGTAAATGATGGAGACATAAAGATACCAGGCTTATTCTTTGCGGACGACATGGTGTTAATGTCTAGAACTGAACAGGGGCTAGAGAAACTGCTGGAAATTGTTGGTAGATATGGGAACACTTGGCGGCTCGAACTAAATGAAAATAAAAGCAAGGTAATACCCGTTGGACGCAAGGTAGATATGACGAAGAGATGGAGAGTGGGGGAGTTCTCAATCCCCGAAGGGGAAAGCAAATAAATCACTGTAGGAGAAACGGGAGAGTATGAGTATCTAGGGGTAAGCATAAATATAACGGGAAGAGGGGTGTACAGAAATTACTCAGCCAAACTGATTCTGAAGGGGAAAAGAATTCTGAACCAACTAAAACTTTTAGGGAAAAATAGTTTCAACAAGGTCTTTGTGGGGAAAACACTGTGGGAGAGGGTGGGTTTACCAAGTATAACGTATGGCACGGACGTGATTCCATTAAACCAAACCGTTATTAAGAAGTTGGAAAATACTCAAAATGATGCCGGCAGATGGATAACAGGGTCGAGTAATGCTGCAGCTTTGGAAGCAGTAAGGGGGGAGCTTGGGTGGATGAAAATCAAGGACAGGGTAGATTTGGGAAAACTGTGTTACTTTAACTACTTGAGAAACCTGCCTGACAACCGGTGGTGCAAATTGATGCTCGATACCATTTGGAATTCTAATATAGAAACGGGGTGGTCAAAACATGTGAGGGAACTAATGGACAATTACTCTATAGAGGTCACAAACATAGAAGTAGGAATGAAAGAAGGCAAAAGGTTTGTCAAAGAGAGAGTCATGGAAGATTGCAATCGAAACTGGCGAGCAGGGGTTAGCGTGAAAAGATCACTGCAGGGGTTACAATATAAAGAAAAGCCAGTTTTTGAGAAGTACCTAGATGGCACCTTTGGAGGGTCACTGCTGTTCAAACTGAGATCAAGATCACTGGAGCATCGGGGAAAAATTGGGAGAGATGGGGAAAAGGGATGCCAAATGTGCCACTCTGGAGTAGTGGAGACCCTGGAACATTTTCTCTTGGAATGCCCACAGTATATACCTCATAGAATAAAATTTACTGGAAGAATAATGCAGAAGTGGGGTGAAGAAACAAAGGATAGATGGCTGAAGGGGGACACGAGGGAGAGGGTAGGAATGCTTATTGAAGAAATTGAAAAAGAGGAAGTGAGGGACACTATTAAGCAGTTTATATCTGAATGCTGGGAGGAGAGGAGGGGAAGAGGGGGTGGGGTGCAGGGGGAATGATGGCCTTCTCTTATGAGGACCGCGACAAATCAGCGGCTGGCCAAAGAGTTATTATTATTATAAATGTTACATGTATTGCTGTTGTTATAAAGCTATATTTTTGTATGTTATAAATATATTGACGGCAAAGTTAGTAGATGTTGGGTGTGGAATGCAGAAACACTCCAAAATCAATTGCGTTAAAAATCAACACAAATCAAGTGGGTTGGGTGAAAATGAACCTAATCTTGTTGATTCGGGTTGATTTTTAACCAAACTGATTTTAGAGTGTAATTTAATGATTTTGGTTTTTCAGTGGTTATGGTACAGGTGCATCTTCCCACATCATGTGTATCAAAGAAATGTCATGTTATAAATCTATATTTTTTTGTATTTAGGAAATTGTGAAATTTCCCAAATACAAAAAATATATTTGTATTAAATATATGTTTTCCTAATTATCCTTAATGTTATGCATATCATTTTTTTATCAAATAAAGTGCTTTTCAGTAAATAAATGTTTTCCTAATTATCCTTAATCAACCCATAATAACACTTTGGCCAGCCGCTGTTTTGTCGCGGTTCTCGGACGAGAAGGCCATGGTTACCCCTGAACTCCCAACTGACTCTCTATTCCCACGCTTCTCCTCTCTTCCCAACACTCGGAGACGAACTGCTTGATGACACCCCTTGCCCCATTCTTCCCAATCTCACCGATTAGCATATCAACCCTCTCCTTTGAGTCTCCCCCTCACCACATGTCCTTCATTCTCCCATCCCACTTCCCCATTATACTCCCAGTGAATCTCATTCTTTTAGACTGATACTTTGGGCATAATCAATAACAGTCAATAGTTGGTCTAAGGGGAATTGGTCTTTTGGGAATTGCCCTAGTGGGAGTTGGTCTAAAGGGAATTGATTTTGTGGGAAGACACCGATTTGCCAGGTATTGTCAATTTTTATACTTCCAAAAAGAAACTAATAGTGTAATGTTTCTTTAACGTAAATACAATTTTATGATCTTAATTAATGTTAAGTGAACTCTTTTTGTATTTTGATTAAAAATAAAAAGATAATTTTGTTCTGACCAAATTAGTAAAGCAATAAAAGCTGATATTTCTGTACTTTATTTCCAACAAGACGAATCCCTACAAGACGGATGTTTCTCGAATGTCGAAAATGGCTATCCCAACAAGACGATTTTAATTAAAATGACTATATAACCCATTTATTTTTAAGCATTTCTAGTTTTAAATTTTATTGGAATGGGATGAGAGAGTTCAGTCGATTAGCTGATTTTATGGTCAAAATACTGAAATTTTTATTTTATATACATTTACATGAAAATGGTCTTGTATCCTTTTTCATGTAAATTTACAGAAATAAGATGTCCCAGTTTGTAATCTAGCTATGTATCATTTTTATGCGTTGAAGAAACATAATTTACAGCAATTTTTGTTTTAAAGTCTCAAAATGTCAAAATATGAGAATATCTGCTAGTTGGCGCTAAGTTGCTTGCAAGTCAATCTCATCTCTGCTATGTTTTTTTCCAGCTTGTGATAATCATAACTGCACTAATAATTAATTCATTTATATCGCTGTACTTTCACAGATTAATCCAAATGTATTGTTCATGGGCCAATACTATAAAACGACGCTAAGAGGCCTTGGGGCACGATTGACCAAACCCCCTCTCCCATGGAGAATAAGAAGGCTAGGGAGTATGCCAGTTCTGACGATGACCCCGATTTACCTGATTTTTTTTTGTCGGAACCACCAACTCAACCTCCAAGCCGTGACGATCGAATGTGCTTGGCATTTTTGAAAGTTTTAAAAAACCCTTCTGTGCGCGAGGGTCTGAAGTCAATATTCTTGGAAGCTGCTAACGCACGGATTGACGAACTTGAAAGGACCGTTCAGGACCTGCATAGACAAATTCAATCGAAAGATAAAAAGTTAGAACAACTCAGTGACAAAGTAGATGACCTAGAACAATATGGGCGCAGAACAAATTTAAGGCTGAGTGGCATTGTCGAAAAGCCCGGTGAAAATACCGATGCCATTGTTATGGACATTGCAAGTAAAATAGGTGTTAAACTCACGCTGGATGAAGTCCCAAGGAGTCATCGAGTTGGTCCTAGGGTTGTGAATGGCATTCAAGTTAAAGACAGGCCAATAATATTTAGACTTGCTAATTATAGAATTAGAGACAAACTATTCAGGGCTAGGACTAAACTAAAGACAGCTAACGTCCAGTCTGGATCTGAACCAGGTGGCCACGATCGTAGAATATATATAAACGAGGACCTAACCAAAACTCGTGCACTCATAGCCCGTAGAGCTCGGATTCTAGCTCGTGACCGAAAGATCTTAGAAACGTAGACTTTTGACGGAGTCATTTTTGCTAAACTCAAAGATGGCTCCGTCCAAAGGATCACAACTTCCTGGCAGGTCGGTGAACTGGAAAAAAGGTTTAGAATAGTGCAGAGAATTCAAAATATTGGCCCAAACCTGTCGCAGTCTTCGATTTTGTAGTCTTCCGACCTGACACGAAACCCTTGGTATATTTATAGCACTTATCGGCTGCATTATGTACATAATTTAACCAACGGGTCTTCCATTCGTATGCTTCTTGTTTTCTCAATATCGACATCCCAACTGCACTTTTGTAGTGTGGATTTTTGGTCAAAATATTACCCCCACCCCACACGCATTTTACCTACATTACGTATTGGTATGATTGCAATCGCGTACATATAAATTCAACCGGGTGGCGCCTGTATCGCAATCCGATTGAAGTTATGTTTGCGCTTCCTACCTCAAATCGTTATGGCATCTTTGTTTGCGCTTCCTACCTCAAATCGTTATGGCATCTTTCCCATCAGTAAATTTGTTGTTCTCGCATCTTAACTGGGGCATCCCATATGCACACCTGTTGTGTTTTTTATAAAGGCATTAATATTATTCCGGCCATCCCTATCTTATTACGCAATGGTGTGATTGTAATCACGGATAGTTAGATTCAACCGGATTGCGACAGTATCGCAATCCACTTGAGTTTATCTGTCCGCTTTCTACCTGGTATCATTACGGCATCTTATGCATAAAAAATATTTTATTTTCCCAGAACTGTCACACCGTCTATGTAAAATCTTTAGCATGTCTTGTTAAGGCAGTGATTAATAATCCCCCCCCCCTTCCCCAGTAATGCGTTGAGGTGGCTGTGTCGCGATCCGGTCGAAGTTATCCTTCCGCATTCTACCCCGCATCATTATAGCATCTTGTTCATTGGTAAAATGTCACTGTATTCGCCCCCCCCCCCCACCCCGTGGGAATCCCGGGAAGGGAGGCAGTGCTTATTTACTGTGGTAAACAAGTTTTGTTTTACTGGTAAAATAGGACACAGTCACCAATTCTTGGGGTGGAAGTCCTTTAAAATGGGCAATATGGGATATAAACTATTGACTGAACTTGATTTTGTCTCCATGTTGCGGTCACGATTAGCCAGTGTGCATAAATATGTGACCTCAAACACCACTAAATAAATAACAATGTATTTGCCTACGAACGGTGACATTCCAGATGCACGTTTGTGACGTGTCATGTCAAAGAAATAATTTACCACTGCCACCTCCCTTATTCCTCCCAATTATGCATGGGCGTGATTGCAATCGCGGTCAGGTAAATTAAACCGGTGTGTCTGTGTCGCGATTCCATCCTACTAAGCATTGGTGTCTATATAATAGCGAACAGGTAAATCGAACCGGGTAGCGAGTGTATCGCGATCCGATCGAAGTTATATGTAGTCTGCGACTGTTCCGACCGAAGTTTAATTCCGGTCTGCAGTCTCGTATCACCTGGGCATCTTATCTGTCGAAAAAGAAATTATCGTATCAATATGCGAACTGTGAGGTCCCAATCTTCACATTTGTAGTATGGCTTGATGAGACAATAATACCAATCCCTCTACTACCCCACTCACTGTGCACTGGTCTGATTGCAGCTGCAGACAGATAAAATCGATCGGATGGTGACTGGGTTGTGATCCGATCGAGGTTATCTTTCCGCATCCTACCCGGTATCAATACACCATCTTCGTCATCGGATAGATAATTAGTGCACTTTGTAGTGAACTTGGACGTCCCAAATAGCGAGTTTATCGTCTCACATTCTACATTGTGTCGATACAGCTTCTTCGCCTGAGAAGATTCAATGGTGATATGTGAGCTGTGATAGCCTAATAGCACATTTGTAGTATGTCCAGACAATGCAATAATCCAACCACCCCATCCTTTCTATGCATTGGTGATTGAAATCGCCACCAGATATATTCGACCGGATGACGCCCTTGTCACGATTCTATCGGAATTATCATTCCGTTTTTTACCCAATAGCGAGTTTGTAGTCGGATGGTGACTGGGTTGTGATCCGATCGAGGTTATCTTTCCGTATCCTACCTAGTATCAATACACCATCTTCGTCATCGGATAGATAATTAGTACACTTAGTTGTGAACTTGGACGTTCTAAATAGCGAGTTTATCGTCTCACATTCTACATTGTGTCGATACAGCTTCTTCGCCTGAGAAGATTCTATGGTGATATGTGAGCTGTGACTGCCTAATAGCACATTTGTAGTGTGTCCAGACAATGCAATAATCCAACCACCCCATCCTTTCTTAGCATTGGTGATTGAAATCGCCACCAGATATATTCGACCGGGTGACGCCCTTCTCACGATTCTATCGGAATTATCATTCCGTTTTTTACCCAATAGCGAGTTTGTCGTCCCGCATTCCACCATGTATCATTACAGCTTTTTCTTCATCGGAAAAGAATACATGGTGATACATATATGTAAACTGTGATAGCCTAATAGGATATTTATAGTATGTTCAGATAATGTAACAAATCAACCGCCCCATCATTTCTATGCATTGGTGGTTGATATCGCCACTAGGTAAATTCAACCGAGTGACGACCTTGTCGCGATGCCATCGAAGTTTAATCCCGGTCTGCAGTCTCGTATCACCGGGGCATCTCATCTGTCGAAAAAGAATTAACGTATCAATATGCGAAATGTGAGGTCCCAATCTTCACATTTGTAGTATGGCTTGATGGGACAATAATACCAATCCCTCTACTACCCCACTCATTATGCACTGGTATGACTGCAGCTGCAGGCAGATAAAATCGATCGGATGGTGACTGGGTCGTGATCCGATCGAGGTTATCTTTCCGCATCCTACCTAGTATCAATACACCATCTTCGTCATCGGATAGATAATTATTGCACTTATTTGTGAACTTGGACGTCCTAAATAGCGAGCTTATCGTCTCACATTCTACATTGTGTCGATACAGCTTCTTCGTCTGAGAAGAATCTACGGTGATATGTGAGCTGTGATAGCCTAATAGCACATTTGTAGTATGTCCAGACAATGCAATAATCCAACCACCCCATCCTTTCTATGCATTGGTGATTGAAATCGCCACCAGGTATACTCGACCGGGTGACGCCCCTGTCGCGATTCCATCGGAATTATCATTCCATTTTCTACCCAATAGCGAGTTTGTCGTCCGGCATTCCACCATGTATCATTACAGCTTCTTCTTCATCGGAAAAGAATACATGGCGATACATATATGTGAACTGTGATAGCCTAATAGGATATTTATAGTGTGTCCAGATAATGTAACAAATCAACCGCCCCATCATTTCTATGCATTGGTGAATGATATCGCCACCAGGTAAATTCAACCGAGTGACGACCTTGTTGCGATGCCATCGGAGTTATCATTCCGCTGTGTACCTTTTCTTGCAGCATCCTATTCATCGGAAAGGGAGGTGTTGTATTCGCTTGCGAACCGCAACATCCCCGTTGTATATTTGGAGGGTGGCTTGATCAGTCAAGTATAGTACCCAATCCACGGCCCGCCCACTCCACTATGCAACAGTGAAATCGCATTCGCGAACCGGCTTATTCAACCATGGAAGAACATCTGCGTCCCGGCTGTCTACCTTGTATCACAGCACAGCACCTTTTAATCAGACAAGGAGTTATTGTGAAATGTGACCTCCCAATTGCAATCTGTAATGTGGTTTAATAAGGTTAATCATCAAAACCTCCTCCACCGCTCAACACTCCATGCATTGATCCGATTGCAATCGCTGTCAGATAGATATGACGGGGTGGCGACGGTGTTGCGATCCGGTCTGAGTTATCTTTCCGCGTTTTACCTTTTACCTTTCATCACTTCAACATATTACCCAATGGTGCAGAAGCTATTGTATTAACATATGAAGTGTGATACCTAATATTGCGACTGTCATAACCCAATCGAACATTCTTTTTTTCTTTCTCTTTTTTCTTTTTTTTTTCTTTTTTCTTTTTCTTTCTTTTTCTCTGTTTTCTTTTCCTACTTCATGTGTTGGTACAATATTAAGATTACCCCTGCTCTGCCTCGACCCACCAATATCTAGCGGAATAGTTGCAAAATCAGATAGAAAATTTTGAACGAATCTCGACTGTGTCGTGATCCGATCGAGATTCTATATCCGTTTCTCTACCGCAATTAGCATTGCAGATTCCGTCTTCTAATCTCCACACACTAATATCTAGTGTTATAGTTGCAAAATGTAAAACCTCCGTTTTTCCCCGCCAATACTGCTGCATGTTTTGTCTCCAAACCGTTTTAGGAAAATACTGTAAACAGATAACATTCTTTAAATCAAATAAAAAAGTATTGTAGGTTTGCGCCAGACTCATCAACTGCAGGTGGGACGCCCTTGATTTCTTCTTGCAAAAGCCTTTTTTTTTCGTTTTCATCCCTACTCACTTTAGAACATCTGTTGCAAGATGAATTTATCACCAGGGGTTGATCTCACTTCTCCATACCACTCTCTAACAAAACAATAGAACCCCCTTCCTGCCAACTTTCGACACTTTTCGTGGCATGAAGGATTTGTTTCTTCCTTTCCTGGCGATACGTTTCTGTGTTGATGGTATTTGACCCATGATGAATCCCGCGCAACACATACTTACTATACACTGACTGACAAATTGCCCTCAAACCGATACACTGAACATCCTCTACGTGTCAAGGGTAACCCTTGACTTTGCATAAGCAGAACTACAACACATACCTATATATAAACACTACTCAGTTATTTTGTATATATTTACTTACACTTATTTTTTTTTTGTTTTTTTTTTTTTTTTGTTTGTTTTATTGACTACTGTATCTTCTACCCTCAAGTCTAATACTTCAACACTTTATATTCTACACTACATCATTTCTTCTCAAGCTAACTTGAACACAGTTTGTTCCCAAAACCAAATTCATTTTCAATGTGCACAGTTGAACTATACCGCGCCAGAATTGGCAATTTCAACCTTACAGTCTATTCCAGTGGCTTAAAGCACTGTTTGCCAAAAGATAGATCTACTTGTATCTTAATTTACTTACTCTTGCGCCTCGTTGGTGTTGAGCTGCACTATAGCTTTACTGCTATGTCTGCTTTATTCTTTGAACAATCCAGCGAATCTGTTACATCCCTCTTAGTAAATTCCGCCGAAGCAATCCCAAACCGTTGCAGGTTCTTGAATCTCTCGAAGGCCACGTCGATAGTGAAAGCAGTAGCATCGGCCTTTCTTTTCACGTTGTTTTCCCTCTGTTTGATCATAATTTTATTATTGTCCGGTGACATTGAAACCAACCCTGGTCCAAACTCTCTTAATTCAGATCACGATCAGAATACCCTAAAAATTGTCCATCTTAACATCCAAAGCCTTAAACCTAAATTAGATATTATACAATGTGAATTCGCATCATTTGACATTTTGGCTTTGAGTGAGACATGGCTGCAAAGTGACGATCCCACTTCCGATGTTCAACTCCATGGGTTCCACCAACCACTGAGATTCAACCGCTCTTCAAGGGGAGGAGGGGTTGCCATTTACATTAAAGACGGTATTTCATTTCGACACAGACCGGACCTCGATACTCTGAATACGGAGTGCATATGGGCCGAAATATTCACAAGACGGAGTAGGTCATTATTGTTAGGCGTATTCTACCGTCCACCCAACAGTCCTCCGGATACATGGGATGCTATAGCAGCATCCATCGAAAAAGCCAGAGACACGTCAATTAGGAACTTAATTGTCACAGGAGATTTTAATGACAACCAAATGGCTCCCTCGAGAAGTAGCTTTTTCGAGCTAGCTAATTACTTTAACCTTAAACAGATTGTGAGTGAACCAACTTGTTTCACTGAGACGTCTGCTACATTGCTAGATCTCTTTGCAGTCAGTGACACAATCAACGTGAAAGCATGCGAGGTGCTTGAACCAATTATCCCAGACAGTTCACATTGAGAAGCAAAGAAACCCCAGCATCACTTTGGTGGAAGACATTAAAAGCACTCATCAGTAGCAGTAACACAACAGGAATTCCTACCTTGATCCATTCTAACAAAATATACTCATCAAGTCTTGAGAAAGCTGAAGTGTTCAACGAATACTTCAGTTCGATCTCAACAGTTGATGATTCGAACGCCTCCCTTCCAGACCCACTACTACATGTCTCTCAGCGTATTGATAGTATTACCCTACACTGCAGCGAGGTATATGCTGCAATGAAGTCGATAAAGGTATCCAAGGCGTCTGGTCCCGATCAAATAAGCCCGCGTCTCCTTAAAGAATGTAAATCCTCTCTTTGGAAGCCACTGTCATTCTTATTTAACATACTTCTGAATAGCTCATACTTCCCTTCACTCTGGAAAAAAGCAAATGTCTCCCCTATCCCAAAAAAACAACCCTCAAACTCAATTACTAGCTATCGTCCGATATCATTGATCAGGTGTGTTGGCAAAATATTCGAAAAATGCGTTTTCAAACGCCTGTGGCTGTTTCTAAGTGAAAATAATGTTCTCAGTCAATTCCAGTCAGGTTTTACACCTCCAGATTCAACCGTCCTTCAACTGACCGACATATATGATGAATTTTGTCGTGCACTCGATGAAGGCAAAGAAGTTAGGGTAGTTTTCTGTGATGTCAGTAAGGCCTTTGATAAAGTATGGCATGCTGGTCTTATCCACAAACTGGAGAGTATTGGGGTTTCGGGGGAGTTATTGCTATTTTTAAAATCATATCTTGTGATAGCCTCGGAGACATCTTCATGGAGGCCCATCAATGCCGGTGTGCCTCAGGGGTCGATACTTGGTCCCTTACTGTTCTTGATATACATTAACGACATAACCAAAGACCTACTTAGCTATATACGCCTGTTTGCAGATGATACTTCCTTATATCTCATCATTAGGAACCCAGAGCAAGCCTCAAACATAATTAATCATGATTTGGCGACAATTGAGCATTGGGCCAAAACATGGTTGGTTGAGTTCAATCCCAATAAAACAGAGAGTTTGCTTATATCACGTAAAAACAATCCCAACTCTCACCCACCCTTATATCTAGGGGGTTCACAGATATCGGAAGTTTCCGAACATAAACATCTGGGGGTCATACTAAATAGCACATGTACATGGAACGACCACGTTGACCACATTTGCTCGAAAGCCTGGTCTCGGCTAGACATGCTGAGGAGACACAAAAATTATCTCGATCGAAGTGTCTTAGAAAAAATATACTTTGCCTTCATAAGACCCCTTCTGGAATATGCGGGTACTGTCTGGGATAATTGTTCCGTATCCAATACTGCGGAACTAGAAAAAATACAGATTGCAGCAGCCCGAATCATTACGGGAGCAACAATTAGTGCCAGTAAGTCCTTGCTGTATTCTGAAACACGATGGGACTCCCTTCAAGAAAGACGCCGCAAACATAAATTAATTCAGTTTTTCAAAATGTATCACCGTATGTCACCTTCACATATTTCCAATAAAGTCCCCCCACTCGTCTCCGAGACGAACTCATCACTTAGTCTTCGATCAAGTCAAAACCACCGCGTTCCCTTTTGCCGAACCCAATTGTATCAGTCCTCGTTCATCCCAAGCGTTACAGACCTATGGAATAAGCTACCCTTACCTGTACGCGAGAACTCATCATTGATCAACTTTAAGACCTTCCTGAGCAATGGGAACCAAAGACCCCCAAGGTTCTACAGTGACGCGAAATCTCGAGCGGCTCAAATTTATCATTGCAGGCTTCGATTGCACTGCAGTAGTCTTAATTCTCACCTATATGACAATCACTTATCACCCAACCCCTCTTGTCAGTGTGGAGAGCGCGAAACTACTGATCACTTCCTCCTGCATTGTCCGGTGTTCTCAAACGCTCGCAACTATACGATTAATTTACTCCCCTTTGCAGTAGACTCATCCACGCTCCTGTTTCGCTCCGAGTTCTTGAATAATGAGGACAACCGTCTTATCTTTGAAACGGTACATGACTTCATTCTATCAAGCAAGCGATTCCATTGAGTTACCGCTCAATTACTGCACCCCACCCTGCCCCACGTGGGAACACCGTTCCTGAAGCATTGCTCTTTCTGTACCTCGGTAATCAAGTTCTGTACAACTGGTGAAATAGGACCCACTGACCTATGTCTTGAGTGGAAGGCCCACTCACGCCTCAACACTACTGAGTCTAGTATGCAAAACTCTTATCAAAGAAACTAAAAGTAAGAATCAAATACCGTACTTATTACGCTATGGAGTTTTAAGTTAACATATTTAGTGTTCAAGTTGGCCAAATTAGGTTTTGCTCTGTTATTTTTCTGAATCTTCTCCTCTCTTTCTTTGATCATCTTTTCTTCCGGCTCTTTCTTTCCTTACCCTATTCAATCTAAAGTTTAAACAATCTTACGTATCGTTGACCTGCGGTCGGGGTCGTCTTCCTCTTTTTCGTATTGGAGGGGGCCGGGCCTTCACGCAACGATACGTGAGCTCTATTACAGATGTATACCACCTGAAGGAGTAATTTTTCAAATGTGCTGGGGAGACGACTTACATAAGCTGTAAGCTTTCTGTCGAATCCCTTTTCTACTCAGAAACCTGTTTTCTTATATTTATTGCCTTTCTGTATACTACTGTATCATGTACGTTGACGATTTACTTCTTCGAACAATTATTGTGAAGTGTATACATTGAAACAAATGCTTTAATAAATACTGTTTAAACTAATACTATAAAACTTTTACAATTGTATTTTCAAGAATTGTATTTTCTAGTGATCACTTTAAATGGGGTGAAATGAACCATTAGCATTTTCAAAGATCTGACAATTTGCCTGTTGGCAAATTGCCATATCTTTTAAAATGCTAATGATAATTTTAGTCAGTTATATTAATAGGTAGAATATATAATTCTCGAAAATACAATTGTATAAGTTTTATAGTATTGGTTTCAGGCCTTCACAAATTAAGCAAACGATCGCTTGATTCGCGTTATCGGGTGAACATTTTTTTTTCATTCGGCCAGATTGCTATTCTACTGACAAAGAGTGAGAAAATTTTCTACGTGAATTGCCATTGGCACTGACTCTTCTAAAACACTGACTTATTTTACCAAGCCGACACATAAACACCTTTTGTCGATGAAATACTGAGGTGTAATCCACTTTTGAAGGATATCCAGAGGTCTTTCCAACAGGGCCTAACACTACAGCAGCTTCATTAAAGTGACTAGTGTTCTGGGTTTTTCATATCATTCTATGCCAGTAATGGTAAGCAAATTTATATTGACATGTCATTGCCTTGAAACAATTCAGATAACCCATTTCTGGGTTGCCTTAATTTCAAATTTGCGCAGGCCTAATTGTATTCTTTGTGCCAATTGTCACATGTGATTACAAGTAACAAACTATAAAAAACATATTTTTTAACGAAAGTTTTGTACAATACATATGGTTTGTTTTATTTCAAATCAGTTATATTTTGAAATAAAAGCAATTATTTTTGACACTTTCTTTACACTTTTATTACCAGTTGAAATGGTGAAATACCTGAAGTACTTAACAGGATGGGGGTTTGGTAATTTAATTGAGAGAAAAAAAGACCACCGCAATGAAGCTTTGCTTACATCATTTTGTTACTTGTTCTCTGTTGAAACACATCTTAAAAAATCCCCACCTTTTGATGTTCTGTAGCTTTTTCTCTCTTCATTATATCAACAGCGTCCGTACCGCAACATACAATACACACAACGTTCTTTCCATTAATTTAAAAGTCTCGGTGGTGATATTTGCAACATTTTTGGGAAGAATAAAAACTTACAAATTACGTTATAAACACATTCGCTAAACAAAGAGTCAAAAGGGACACTTACTTAGTGTTAGTAGGTGTAATACTGATAGATATTCTTAATGACAGATTATCTGTGAAGTAGTTGTTTCTTACTATCTTGCATAAAAAGCCAAGTTTCATTTTGTAACTTTTAATAAACGAAAACAACACACAGCTCTCAGAGTTGTCTGTTGTTTTGGTTTGTTAGAAGTAACAGAAAGAAACTTTGCTTTATTTTCTACTGATGCCATAGGTGTTTTCTCAACAAGTACTTGCTTCTCAATTGGACCTTACTCGCCTGTCTAATAATTTGAAGGGCGATCACTTTATCGAACGTTGATTTCAATGACGATAAAAGCCAGGGATGCCTACTAACCCGACACAAGCAGGGTTATCATAGGTTTAAGGAAGGTATACATCGTCGCACCCTACACCCTAGTACGCAGCACTACCGCGCCCTGTATACACAGTCAGGATGAAATATCTTGCACAAGGACATAACCCAGTTCACGGGGTTCTAGATCGAACAGCCAACCTTTCGATCTCAAATACAATACTCTAACGAATTGGGAACGGGGCACCCTAAAGAAGGGGTGAATTATGCGAATATGACAATTACAGCAATAATGACTATTCCTCGATGGGAAACCGCCATGTTTCTTTAGTTATCAACATCAGAAGGTTAATAAGAACAGCTAAAAACATGATAAAAACCAGCCCAATTTGATATTTTTCCCCTTGGCGAGTGTAAGCGTAGTGGCCCCTATAACCCCCCCCCCCCCCCCCCCCAAAAAAAAATTATTTGGTTCATTGGGCAGAAGTAGGGTGGAGTATTATTTCCTAATAGTTTAGCACGGTGGCTCGGTGGTTACGACATTGAACTTCTAGCCGAAAGGTCCCGATTAAATCCCAGCCTTGGGCATGCCAGTTAATCCCGATTCCCCAAGTGAGAGCACGATACGGAGGCGCTCTGTAATAACGCGAACGGTACATCGATGGTGCCCTTGCTTGTGTGGATTTAGCATGCTGGGGAGCTGGACAGTTGCTCGCCGCTGCTCGGTGGTTGTCTCCGGTTACTACGGCTCCCTCCACCCGTAAAACTGTCGGACGTGAGGTGACTCTTACTGTCAAAAGTGTCGTTAAACCCCTCAAAAACAATAAAAAAAACTCGGACTAGCACTAAATATTGGCAACAGCAATCGGCAATGGAAGGGTTAAACTCATACAAGGCTGCCACTACTTTTTCAACGACATTATAGATTGTCGTTTGTAATAGTGCAAATAGTTTATCAACAAATCGTCCCCTGAGTTCCAATGTGTTCTATCTGCCGATGCCAGTAGGCACATAGAACACATTGGAACTCGGTGACGAAATGTATATATATTTACATAAGAAACGCCAGGCAAATTCAAATCGGTCAAAGATGGGTTGCGCCCCCCCCCCCCTCCCCCTCTCCTCCCCATCCCCACTATCAATATTTATGAGGGTGCCTATACACAAAAATAAAACAGTAATATTTATATACGAAATATAATAGACCACTAAATTATAACTAAGACTACTCACCTTCATATTTGATTTCTATTTCACCAGACTAAATACTGTGGTGTTAATAATAATAACTCTTTGGTCAGCCGCTGATTTGTCGCGGTCCTCATAAGAGAAGGCCATCATTCCCCCTGCACCGCACCCCCTCTTCCTCTCCTCTCCTCCCAGCATTCAGATATAAACTGCTTAATAGTGTCCCTCACTTCCTCTTTTTCAATTTCTTCAATAAGCATTCCTACCCTCTCCCTCGTGTCCCCCTTCAGCCATCTATCCTTTGTTTCTTCACCCCACTTCTGCATTATTCTTCCAGTAAATTTTATTCTATGAGGTATATACTGTGGGCATTCCAAGAGAAAATGTTCCAGGGTCTCCACTACTCCAGAGTGGCACATTTGGCATCCCTTTTCCCCATCTCTCTCAATTTTCCCCCGAAGCTCCAGTGATCTTGATCTCAGTTTGAACAGCAGTGACCCTCCAAAGGTGCCATCTAGGTACTTCTCAAAAGCTGGCTTTTCTTTATATTGTAACCCCTGCAGTGATCTTTTCACGCTAACCCCTGCTCGCCAGTTTCGATTGCAATCTTCCATGACTCTCTCTTTGACAAACCTTTTGCCTTCTTTCATTCCTACTTCTATGTTTGTGACCTCTATAGAGTAATTGTCCATTAGTTCCCTCACATGTTTTGACCACCCCGTTTCTATATTAGAATTCCAAATGGTATCGAGCATCAATTTGCACCACCGGTTGTCAGGCAGGTTTCTCAAGTAGTTAAAGTAACACAGTTTTCCCAAATCTATTCTGTCCTTGATTTTCATCCACCCAAGCTCCCCCCTTACTGCTTCCAAAGCTGCAGCATTACTCGACCCTGTTATCCATCTGCCGGCATCATTCTGAGTACTTTCCAACTTCTTAATAACGGTTTGGTTTAATGGAATCACGTCCGTGCCATACGTTATACTTGGTAAACCCACCCTCTCCCACAGTGTTTTCCCCACAAAGACCTTGTTGAAACTATTTTTCCCTAAAAGTTTTAGTTGGTTCAGAATTCTTTTCCCCTTCAGAATCAGTTTGGCTGAGTAATTTCTGTACACCCCTCTTCCCGTTATATTTATGCTTACCCCTAGATACTCATACTCTCCCGTTTCTCCTACAGTGATTTGTTTGCTTTCCCCTTCGGGGATTGAGAACTCCCCCACTCTCCATCTCTTCGTCATATCTACCTTGCAAGCGGTTGTGATATATCACCTTGATGTGTGATCGTGTCATCAACAAATAAATTTCATACTCCTATGTGGAATGATGATGTTAACGAACTGAGTGGTATTGAATGGGTTCCTAATTATATGAGACCATGCCCAATAATTAAATGTTTTGTCGTCCATTCGATATTATCCAGTAGTTATAAAAATTACTGAAATCATTCATTTGTTCAGAGCGAGACACGAAAAAGCCTCCTTTGGGAGAGCACAGGTGCGGTAACAACATTATTAAAAGTTTATTAGTAATATTGTGTCTCTTGTTTCGGAATAAATTAACAGCTTTGATTACCTGTTTATATTTGGTCAGCACACTGTACGGATAGAGAATATGCACAGAGGGAATATTTGCCATTCTCAATCAGGTGAAAATATTCGCTAATTAATCAATTTAGACAGAATTTCAGTAATAATGAACAAAATGGAAACTGTTTAGCATTCGCCATCGTGGAATTAGCCATGGGGAAACAACTGATTAATTAAGTGTATATGGACACAAGTTAAACAGTGATGCATGCCACAGAATACTCCCCCCCCCCCCCCCACACCCCCACAAAAATAAATTGCTGTTCCATTTTGTTTTGTTCATCCGTACGAATAAATAGTTCGTTATATATTCGTCCACATTCTTGACTTACCCCCAATATATTGTAAGATAAAATGAATATTACCATTATGTGGATGTACAAAATATGTATCCGAGCCTCGCTCCGGATTCTAAGGGTAGATCACGACTCATCGATTTATTTTTTGTACATCCACATAATGGTAATAATCTCTATTTACATCCACGTCGTTCCCAGAGAATTGAACACAAAATGCTTGAATATTGTACAAAATGAGACACCACTCGGTCTCAAGTTAAGAAAACCGGGCTAGGATTTAACCTGATATTTAAACTTTTCACAGTAAGTTTTTTGAGTAGATATTTCTGCAAAACAAAAAGTGTGGAAACTTCCAGAAAAAAATCGTCCCGTTTTTTAAGATGTAAAGGCCACGGAATTGTGGAGGAATTAGTTAAAAATACATTTTTCCCTTATTAAGGTAACCAGAATGGCTAAGGGTTAAGCCTGCTGTCTCCAATTACAAAAGAAAGATTATTCAATTTGCTATTCGTTATAAGAAACAAACAAAAGTTTGAAGTTAACCCTGTTGCAACCGCCTGAAAACAGCAACCAAAGTATGCAAATTTTGAACAGTTTCCATGTTAGGGTCCTGCGAATATTCGTCATTCGATTCGATGTCGATACCATTCGTTTGCTTCGAGATCGATCCCGAATCAGTCTCAGGATTCGATTTTTCGAGTATCTCGTACTAACACCAATTTGGTACATTTCCAACAAAAAATGGATAAAATTGACATTAGACAGTTCATTTATATAGGCTCAATTCATATTTAATTGAGTAATTGACAATGGTTTGATAAATAGTGAATTTTTCCAAGAACATTATCCATAGTTTTAGTTTTTGAAGCTTTAACATGTTACTATTCACGTTCTTCAGAACGTGAATAGTAACAAGTTAAGCCTTCAAAAATTAAAACTATGGATAATAGGCCAAGCTATTTCAGCTACGGTGCTACAGTGAATATTGATTTATTGTTGTTTACGGTGTCAGTCTGTCTTGTAAGGGTCATCACAGTGTACCGTAACTTCCGTTTGGTACAATATGAAATAACTTGTCTATTATGATTCGATTCGAGATTCGATTCGATATCGATATCAGAGACACGATTCGATTCGAGATTCGATTCGAAAAAAAATGTGTGATTCGCAGATCCCTATTCCATGTCCACTCAGATGGTAGAGGCTTTGGGTTAAACATTTCAAGGTAACTTATAACAGAAAAAATATTCGTAATTTAATAATCTATACACCTGCATGTGCAACAATTTACATCTACGTCGTGTCCAATACTGAGGAAGTGAACACAACATATGTGAATAGTGTACAAAATAAGAATAAGACACCACATGTATTCAAGTTACAAAACTGGCTGAGGGTCAAGTCTGCTATTTAAACTTATCACAGCAATATCGTTGAGTTGACATTTCTGCACATGGTAAAAGTAAAATAAATGTGCGAACTTTTAGAAGCAGTCGGCCCGTTTTTTAGATCTACAGGCCGCAAATGGGGATGGAATTTAAGTATATGACTTGTCTCCCTTATTGAGACAACCAGAACGGCTAAGGGTTAAGTCGGACGTCTTTACGATCAAAAGCAAGATTGTTTAGTTTGCAATTCTTCACAAGAAAAATAAAAATTTGGAAGTTAACCCTCTTGCAACTGCCCGAAAACAATAACCAAAGATGCAAATTTTGATATTTTTCGAACAGGTCCCACGTGAACGCAGGCAGAAGAGGTGGGTTAAAATTTTCAAGATAACTTGTAACAGCAGAAAGGTTTGTCAGTTAAGGATGTATACGCTTGTACAACTAATTTGCATCTACGTCGTTTCCAATAATCGAAAAGTTAACACAAAGTGCGTGAATTCTGTATAAAATAAGACACAAATCGTATTCAAGTTACAAAAAACAGGATGAGGGTTAATCCTTTACCCAACGAATTGCCCGCATCCGCCCGCGTAATATTGAAATTCAGCAGTTGAAAAAATATTATTTTTCAAAAAATTTCAACAAAATCATATCATGTGACCCCTCGTTGGAACGAGCTCGTCGAGCTCGTTCCAACGAGGGGTCACATGATATGGTTTTGTTGAAATTTTTTGAAAAATTTGAAAAAATGATAATTAAAATAATAAATTTTGATATCGTCTGCGTGGGTAAAGGGTTAAAGTCTGATATTTAAAGTTATCATAGTCAGTTTGTTGAGTAGATATTTCTGGATATGACAAAACAAAAAGTTTCAAGTTAACTCTCGTACAACTGATCGAAAACGGTAACCAATGTTTGCAAATTTTCATATTTTCATATTTTCGAACAGTTCCCAAGTTCATGCGGACAGAAGAGGAATTGAGTTAAAAACTTCAAGATTACTTATACCACGATAGTCAAATTTGAGTTTGAGTTTGAAGGATATCTGACATAATTCATGGCGACTCTAAGGGGTAGAGAGGTTAACTATCCACAAGGATTGAGGTGTGAATATACTACTGTTAAATAAACAAAAAGCTTTACTTTCAATATTGAATGGAACAGGGATATATAGAATATACCCATAGTAGCTTGGTGTACCAAATGTTCACCACGACTGGTGAATTGGTGTTAACACCACTTCACCACGAGTGGTGAACATTTGGTACACCAAGCTACTTTGGGTATATTTTATTTATACCATGATCGTAAGATTATTAAGAGTTGTGATTAATTTTTCGCGATTTTACTGAGCAGCAGACGAACATACGTCCAAATCTGTTTTTGTTTACATGAGCACCGGTGGGCGGTACTTCCGCTGTCAATATTATCGCCGAAACGAACTGCAAAAAGAAACGCGCAACTCACAGGGATTTTTTCATTTTAATAACATAATAACATACCATTTCGAGTTATGGATGCTCTAGTTTAAACAATATTTATTTCAAATTTCAAATAACTGCATACATAAATATAACAGGCGTGGATTCGACAATAAGCTTAAAGCTTTTACAAGGTCGTTTGCACTCAATAAAACAGAACTTATAAACTCTCGAGATGGCTTCTACAGTATGTTACAATCCAGATATTAAATTTTAGTACATTGTACAGCTGGTAATCATGGTTATGATGTACAGATCATTTTATGCAATGTACTGGTTGAATTAGATATTGTATTAAACAATACAGTAAAGAAAAGAGAAGAATTACTCCAAACCCAACACGAGCACGGGACAACACTCAACATAGGACTGCCTTAAGTAATGGCCTCAAAATGCTGTGTTTGCTCCCTGTTTACACCGAGCTATATGAGTGGCAGATAGCAATGTTTAATAGTTCAAGGATGGAAGTTGGCTGATCAGATTGAAATAGGCTGGTAGCCGTCACCGATGCTTTATTAACATGAGACAACGTATGTTTGTTAATTTTTGGTATCTTCTGACGTAAACGCTGTTAAAACGTAATAAGTAATTGCTGCTTTCATTTTACTCTTCCCGAGGCGACGAGCGATCAATTTAGACAAGTTTGCATTCAGGTCGAGGTCACCAAAGGTTAACTTGGATGCAGTTCCAATGTAGGTGTAAATTTTAACTACTGAAATCTGATTGATGGTGTGTTCATCATGGTTGGTGAGTAAAGCTAAAATTTATGTCATAGGCTTTTTATATAAAGTAGAATAGGTAATCATGGTATAAAATAGAATAAATGCTCAGTTTATCTGAAAAATACTGAGAGGTGGCCAACTTCCTGTTAATTGAATACTCCTGTTAACTGATTTATTTTCAGTAATAATGTGACTATTTCATTGACAACGTCCCACTGTAATATAAAAATATAAATATGTATAAATCAGCAAGGATCCATAATATTACACATAACTACACGGTACTTGGAATATATCACACCTAGCTTTGTTTTTAAGCCTTTGAAACCTAGCAACGCTTTTCCGACCAGGAACATGATACGCCATAACGTCATTATATAGGATGGCTGTTTAGAAAATGCGTGGGGTAGACCAATCAATATTTTCAACGTGCAGCCTCTTATTGATTGGTCTACCCCAAAATAATGAATATGGACTCTTCCAACTGCTGCCATTGAACTGGTAAATGCTTCCTCCTATGTTCACATAGAATTCCATTTCATACTTAACTATCCGAGGATCTGATTATCACACAAATAAATAAATAAATAAATAAATAAATAAATAAATAAATAAATAAATAAATAAATAAATAATCTGCTCATCATTTAAAATAGAGTTATTAAAAAAATACAAGTTGAAGTGGAATAAAATTGTCCCATTTCAACTTTGGGAGAACATGTCCCACCTGATATTTTGTGTGGGAGAAAATATCCTGGGTGGGTGGCATATCCTACCTAATATTTGGTGGGAGAATGTCTAGGAAGGGGGGAATATCAGTGACCAGACACCACCATTTATACCTCGTTATCGTCACTAATAGAGATTTTACACAAAAGTCTGCGTGTGGTTGAATGGAGGGTGGGGGAGGTGCCTGATTTGTGCTTCTTCAAACAATTCATGTAGAAAGTACAAACCTTTGCCCCTTTCCCACCTCAGCACCCACTGCAGTTTAACCGACGCTAATACCTCCGAAAAACGCCCAGAGATTGGTCATATTCTTGTAATTTCGGGCCGTGATAATCCTTGTGAGTCTCGGCATCACCTCCTACAGTTAAAACTAGAAATCCTGTCACGAACTGTGCGCTTATCTAAGCTTAATTGCGCGAAGGGATTGCGCGCAATTGCCATATCGAATGGCATCCGAAGCATGGCAGGCTCTCCTGGTTACTCATAGCAAACACGGGCAATGTTTCTGCCAATGGACCTCCGGGTTACCCGGAGGTCCATTGGCTGAAACATTGCTTGTGCACAGGCCATATGTGCAGAATTTGATAGCCTTACTATGGTCATAACGCGTAGATTAACGCGCAGATCGACGTACTATTTGTGCGCATTTCATGACAGGACTTCTAGTTGTAACTGTAAGTAACACCACATGCAGAATAAGGAATTATGTTATTTTGAACAATCAATTCTGTTGGTTGAATAAATCATCCCAGGCAATACATAAAACGGAATCCAAGAGAATCCAAGCCTCAGTGAGAAGTCACACATTCACCATCCCGATTTTTTCCAGCCTCATTTCTCTTGTCATGTGACTTGAGAAATGGAAGTGTAGAAGTTTGTAGGGACAAGGGATGATTGGGTTGGAATGGTCTAGTGCCCCCCCCCCCCCTTCTCCTTGTCGGGAGGTGCATTTGATACCAAAACTCTGCATGAAGGTTTAAAACAGCTACACTCAATTATGGTGCCAAAATATGCGTGTCGTTCTATGTTTATTACACGCCTTCATGTATATAAAAGCAATTATTAGAAGGACAATCTCTAATTCATTCAACTGTCAATAAAAAGAACATATTTTATCGCCAATGAAATTTGCGAGGGGAACCCGTGTTACTATTTCGTCCCCTGAGTTCCAATGTGTTCTATGTTCCTACTGGCAAATAGAACACAGAGGAACTCAGGGGACGATTTTTAGCTATCGCCAGCAATTTAAACTGTAATTGCGGTGCACGATTTGTAGAAAAGTTCAGTGAAATTGTGGGGGTCCGGGGAAATTTGTGAAATATGAACTACTGAGAGCTCATTTCCTCGCTTCTCAAGCGAAAAAATCAAGGTATCGTTGCTGTTAATTTTTGGTGTGTATAGGAGGATGTATATCAGACAGGAAGATGTTAACCTGTTGAGCGTCAAATCAGTCAGTCAGTTACATCGGCTACCAACTTTTCTATCCACTGCAAATGGTGTAGATCATACAGTTTTTGAGAAAGTAATTTTGAAGAAAGGAGATTTTCTTCCATCTCCAAAAGATATGTGATGTATGTGGTTATTTTCGTGTAGATACTAGATATGATTTACAAAGTTTTGGAACTTTTTAGTGGTGGGGGGGGGGGGGGGCGAGACGACTTACCATGACTACCGGACTGTGGCTGTAACTTATGGAAGGACCCCACCCCCCCCCCCCCCTCCCTCATGCCTTTCCCATTCCAGTCTTTGGTCTACGAGATATGGCTATGGTATATCCATTGCTGACACCCCATAATATACCTATTCCCAACTAACAACTTTCGATTCCTCGTCTTCGGTCTTGGAACAATTAACAATTCGGTGGGTATTTGTACCCCTCACCAATCGACTGAACGTTTCCGTTTTCTTTTCAATATTTTCTTATGTACCTACAACCAGTTTTCCAATTTTGTTCTTTTAAAACAGGTCCACCTCTCAATATTCCTTAGCACTTTATGTGCAACAGAAGAGAAAAACGGATATTGGCGGAATTTTTTTCTTTGACAACGTACATAAAATGAACAACGCCCGTTTAAGTGCTTTTCAATTTGGGTTTTATCCAGTTACGATTCCAGGCTTTCCGGATCTCGTTTATGAATATCAGTCCGAAAACCCGGGAAATTCATAGGACAGAACCGGGATCAAAGCTTGCGTTTTCGCGTATTGAGGCGTACTGTGTGTCAATGGTTCACTTGTCTTCAACCACTGCTAACCCTGCTGGTGCGGAGTTCGTGAGTTAGGGAGTCTGACAGGTGTTTGCCGTTGCTCGTTGGTTCTCTCCGGGAACTCTGGCTTCACCCGTAAAAACGTCAAACATGAAGTGACCATGGCTGTCCACAGTGCTGTTAAACTACAATAAATAAAGAAAATATGTCGGATCTCGTGGTACATGTAGGTCTATTTAAAGTTGACTTTCCGGGCGGGGGTTTGGGTTAAATTTCTTGGACTGTAGGGTGGAGTGTCAATATATTCCATGTAAATATAGAATATACCCATAGTAGCTTGGTGTACCAAATGTTCACCACGCGCGGTTAACATCACTTCACCACGAGTAGTGAATATTTGGTACACCAAGCTACTTTGGGTATATTTTATTTATACCATAATCGTCAGATTATTAAGAGTCGCTATTATTTTTTCTCGATTTTACTGAGCACCAGGCGTAAACGTGCGAATCTGTTTTTGTTTACACGAGCATCGGTGGGCGGTACTTATCGCCGAAACGAAATGAAAAATGAAACGGGGCTTTTTTCATTTTAATAGCATAATAACATACCATTTCGAATTATGGATGCTTTATTAACATGAGACAATGCATGTTTGTTAGGTTTTGGTGCCTTATAGGGTAAACGCATTTAAAAACGTAATAAATAATTGTCAGGGGGCGCGGTGGCTCAGTAGGTAGAGGTGCAGTCTGCATGCAGAGAGGTCCTCGGTTCCAATCCAACCTGCGGCAACCGCGTTGTGTCCTTGGGCAAGACACTTCACCCCTATTGCCCACGTGTGGGCACGGTGACGCTGTGTACTAAGGCGTACTGCCCGTCGATGGTGCACCAATGCTAACCCTGCTTGTGTGGAGTTAGTATGTTGGGGAGCTGACAGTTGCTCGCCGTTTCTCGGTGGTTCTTTCCGGGTACTCCGGCTTCCTCCACACGTAAAACTGTCATGGTCATGTTTAGCCATTGTGCAGAAATATGTGACCTTAAACACCAATAAATAAATAAATAAATAATTGTCACTTTCATTTCACTCTTCGTGGGGCGACGTGCGATACATTTAGACAAGTCGCATTCAGGTAGACATCACCAAAGGTCACCTTGGATGTAGTTCCACTGTAGATGTAAATTTTAACTATTGAAATTCCATTGCTGGAGTGTTCACCACGGTTGGTGTATAAAGCTAAAATTTATGTCATAGGCTTTTCATATATTGTATAATAGGTAACCATGCTATAAAACAGGAGAAGCCTTTTTAGAAATCTCAATGAAAAAGAATGATGCGGTGTTGTGCATGGTGTCTGATAAAATAAAACAATAATCACAAGAATACGTGGTATCATCGGCAACCTTGACGGTATCACCCTGATTGTCCCACTTTCTAATTATAGGAGGTAAAGAGAGTGTGACAGTCGGGATTTTGTAACTTAGTTTTCTAGCGGCCAGATCAAACACTTTCTCTTATAGTTTGTTTCACGTATTTTGCTGTTTCATTGGTGAACAGAACAAGAAGTTGGTATTTGTTATACAGCATCGATAAACTATGCTAGATATTTTTGTTCATCAAAACACTGATCAATTTACAAGATATGTGTGTACATCAAAACAGTGACTTATTATTAAATTTTAATACATAGACAAAACTACATGTATGTTTCAATGAGTCAGATGTGCGTAGGAAGAAAACGTCGAGACCGCACATCTGACGAATTGAATACAAAACGACTCATTGAAACATACATGTGGTTTTGTATTTATTACATGACCCAAGCACCTACTGACCTAATTTTCTTTTCTATCAACGGTGGTAAACACCATGCACTTTATGCAGTCGCATTGCTTAAAAAAAGTCCCGTTTGGAACAGGTTGGTGTGCAATACGGAATTCCGTATTGCACAGCCGTATTGCACGCCGTATTGCATAAGAGAGACCGCATGGGCATGTAATAAATGTTGAAAGCAGACGCATATTGTGTAATGTTTGTTTCGCCATTCTACGATCTCTTGTCCCCTGAGTTCCAATGTGTTCTATGTGCGAGTAGGCACATAGAACACATTGGAACTCAGGGGAAGCCCTGTTTCAGGACCTGTAGTCTACCTTGAATGTTTCTCTATCTCCTTCTCTTTGCTGGAGAGGAGGATTTAGGACATAGAGAAATATTTTTTTTATCTCATTATAGCGAAATACTTTCTCGTTATAACGAGAAAACATCTCGTTATAACGAGATAACATCTCATTATAACGACAAGACATCTCGTTATAACTAGAAAATATCTCGTTATAGCGACTTACCTGCACTAGCTAGTTTCATTGGTGAACAGAACAAGAAGTTGGTATTTGTTATACAGCATCGATAAACTATGCTAGATATTTTTGTTCATCAAAACACTGATCAATTTACAAGATATTTTTGTATATCAAAACAGTGACTTATTATTAAATTTAAATACATGTTGAAAGCAGACGCATATTCTGTAATGTTTGTTTCGCCATTCAACGATCTCTTGTCCCCTGAGTTCCAATGTGTTCTATGTGCCAGTAGGCACATAGAACACATTGGAACTCAGGGGAAGCCCTGTTTCAGGACCTGTAGTCTACCTTGAATGTTTCTTTATCTCCTCCTCTTTGCAGGAGGGGTCCCACCTGCACTGAGCTGCATTTGCGTGACTTCACTGTAGGCCTGGATTTCTTGGAGGTGGTCAATTAAATGGAAAATGTTTGGATGTGCGGTTCGTATTTTTTTTTTATTTTGTTGTGCCAGCCTTCCAGATACACTATCACAATTGCTAATCACGAAAAGTAAACACTCATAAAAATACTGATAGTTGTTTTAATCATGATCGATAAACAGTGGTGAGTTGTGTTCAAATTATGATAACGACTATAACTATTTTCAAATCCAAGAGTAAGAGAGTCGGGACATCAACTAAAATCAAAAAGTGGCACAATCGGGATTAAACCAAACTGACATTGTCCGTCCAAAAGCAGACCCCCATTTGAATGGCTTATAGAAAATTTCTCCAAGATGAATTTGGGATATATTATTTCCTAACCGAAGTGCATACGCCACTTCACAATCAACTTATTGAATGAGTATAAATTTATAATTTATATTTTTTGCCTCAAAAACATAGCTTATGTCTCCTTTCTGCCCCCCCCCCTCCCCCCCCCCCCAAAAAAAAAGAAAAAAAGAAAGAAACGAAATGAAAACCTTTTTGTAGATAGCACTGGCCGATTCTGGCTGTTATGTTGGGTAACGAATTAAGCGACTGTATGAGAGAATAAAATATTAAAAGCAATTTTTAAAAATCCCGACCGAACAAACAAGATTTTTCTATCTCATATATGGTGGCTGATTTAGGACACAGGGAAATCTTTTTCTTATCTCATTATAGCGAGATACTTTCTCGTTATAACGAAAAAACATCTCGTTATAACGAGATAACATCTCGTTATAACGAAAAGGCATCTCGTTATAACGAGAAAATATCTCGTTATATCGACTTAGCATCGTTATAACGAGAAAGTATCTTTTTATAACAAGAACATATCTCGTTATAACGAGAAAACATCTCGCTATAACGAGAAAGTATCTCGGTATCACGAGAAAACATCTAGTTGTAATGAGAAAGCCTCTCGTTATAACGACTTAGCATCTCGTTATAACGAGATAACATCTCGTTATAACGAGATAACATCTCGTTATAACCACTTAGCATCTCGTTATAACGAGGAAGTATCTCGTTATAACGGGAGTATATCTCGTTATAAAGAGACAAATCTCTTTATAACGAGAAAGCATCTCGTTATAATGAGAATACATCTGCCTCACAACAGTCGGAGGCAACTTGAAAGGATTAATTCGTTTTTTCACATTCAACCTACGGCCTTGTTGGAACAAATAAATTTATTTATCTGACATTATTAAACCTTTATCTATAACTCTAGTTGTAGAGGACAGTATACTTTTTCATAATTACTTTATTGTTTTCCTTCCAAACCATAGCCTATGACCCCTCATGGGAATGAGCTTGTTCCAATGAAGGGTCAAAGCCATGGTTTGGAAGGACAACAAACGGAGAAAGGGTTCGTTGAGGCGTCTTGAGCTATGGTTTGGATGAAAAATATTGTTTTCTTCTTAATGATAAGAGATATAGGAAATTGGAGACCATAGGGACACGTGCCTCCAACTTTCTTCCGAATTGAGAGAGAGACAGACAGAGAGACACAGGGGAGAGAGACAGACAGACTGACAGAGTGAGCCAGAGAGAGAGGGGCAGGGAGAGAGAGAGAGAGAGAGAGAGAGAGAGAGAGAGAGAGAGAGAGATTAGATTAGGCCAATACTATCTTTACCAATATATATTTTTTGGAAAACCAAACCTTTTAATTTTTTTCTCAAACCATAGCCTTTGACTCCTCATTGGAAGGAGCACAACGGGCTCGGACACACTAACTCGAAACAGTAAGGATTATAATCGTCTGAATGTCGGTATCCCGTCGTCGTGTCTGGCGTCTTAGTACACAGTGCCCCCATGCCCCCACATGGCAGTTACGCAGATACAGGAGGCCGAGTCCTTGGGCAAGGCACTTAATACCAATTGTCCACGTGGTGACTGGGGCGTGGTGTACTAAGGTGTACTGCAAGTGCCTTCAACAGCTGTTAGCCATGCTTCTGCCGGATTAGTAAGTTGGAGATCTTGACGGTCGTTCGCCGCTTCTGGGTGGTTCTCTCCGGATTCTCCGTCTCTTCCACTATCCGTAAATTTGCCAAACTGGCATGGCCCTGGCTGTTGAAAGTGTCACGAAACCCCCGGTAAAAATAAACAAATCATAAAAAGCAGGAGGCCAACGGGCGACGGCTCCACACAAAATTTGTCGGAACATTTTTGGCTCGACGGAAAATGTTTTAGGCTTTTTCTTGGTCAAATTTAGCAAAATGGAAGAAGTATTGATATCTTAAAAAACTGTACGCCCCTACCACTAAGCTCTTTACCTAACGTAACGACCCAAACCATCCAGCGCTATTCCCCAAAATCACCATTCATATATTTTGTTATATTTTCATTTTTGCTTCAAAAACAAAGTTTGTTAAGCTATCGTGGTAAGTTTTATTATCGGTGCGAAACAATGACACACAAGTTCCCACAAAATTGGAAAACAAACCTTAACCCATTCTTTCCTCTGTGAGAAATCCTCGAGGGGACCCAAGACGCAAACACTATTGTCTATGTTCTCGCAAAGTGACAGACCCCCACTCCCAATCAAACACCTATCCACACCATTTACCCTAGAACAACCAATACTACACGGGAATGTTACACACGGGTCTACTGTTTCAAACAAAGTCTTGCAATGATATTGAAGTGGTTGTCACGTTGTGTAATCTTTGCTTGCACTGACAGAACACTGGGCTATTTTCGTTTTTTATTCAGTCAAAATTAGTTAAAATGGATATTTATCCAAGGTTTATCATTGATTGAGAGCTCAGTGGCTCAGTAGTAGACTGTTGGACTTCTGTGCTAGAGGTTCCGAGTTCGATCCCGTCCGGGACAGGCACTTTATCCCGGTTGTCTACATGGAGGCACGATGACGCCGTGTTCTAAAGCGTACTGCACGTCGATGGTGCACATGTCTTCAACCGCTGTAACCCTGCTTGAACGGAGCTTGAACAGTGTTAGAATGTTGAGGAGCTGACAGTTGCTCGTCGATGCTCGGTTGTTCTCTCCGGGTAATTCGGCTTCCTCCACCCGTAAAACTGCCACAGTCACGATTAGCCATTGTGCATAAGTATGTGACCTTAACCACCAATAAAAAAATATATTCATTGATTTATGCAAACATCGTATACGTAGAAAGGCGAGAAACTGCTCCCGCTTCCAAACTATGTGACTCCTTATATAAATATACTACTCACATTTTGCTAAGGATCACTCCTACCCATCCATGTATTTGATACATAAAGGGTCAAATTATGTGTATTGTTTTAAGTTTGTTTATTTGTTCATTAAGGTTTAATACGTCTCCCACAAGCTTTGATCATATCATGTCAAACAATTTTACGGGTGGGGGAGTCGGAGTACCCAGAGAGAACAACAGAGCAATGGTGAGTAACTTTCGGCCTCTCTAATTTACCCTCCTGACACAAGAGGTTAGCATTGGTTAAAGGTAAGTGTTACGTTGACATGTACATCTATGGTCGACGCACAGTATTCCCACGGGTCACCTGTCTTCAGGCAGTGTTAACCCTGCTTGTACTAAGATGATAAATCAGAGAGTGCGACAGTTACTTGGCATTGTTGAGTGCTATACTATGGAAACTCAAGCTTATTCTACCCGTAAATTTGTACAACTTGATATGACCCAGACTATTAAAAGTGTCACTGCTCCCCAATAAATAAACAAACAAATAATGTACCCATATTCCTTTCATGTCCAAATTATGTTTACGAATGGGATGTGACCCTTAGCAAAATGTGAGTAGTATATTTTCTCGTTATAACGAGATGCTAAGTCGTTATAACGAGATGTTTTCTCGTTATAACGCCCTGATATTTTTTATATTTTCACAGGAATTATAACGGTTCACCCGTTTTCCTGGTTAGGTTTTCAATTGTTTGCGTTCGAAACACCGTCACTCAAAAGGAATCAAAGTTGTCAACTGATAACAATGACATGGACTTGGAGCTGATAAGGCATGGTGTGGAGAAGTGAGATGGGGTGGGGGGGGGGGGGGGTGGGAACTAATGGTAGCGTTTACGTAGAGGAGACCTACACCAGAACGATCGGGTATTTTTGTTAACAAACACCCCTCTCCCTCTCCCCCACACACAAACAAGGCCTCAGAAATACCCATCCTCGCACACTCACACTAAAACCACCAAACCCACGACGACCATCGCCAATATCTAAATTTAGTTATGAAGTGCATCGTCATAGATTTGGCTGGGACGTATTCGTTCATTTGTGTGATCACTCGAATTCAAGCACACAAATGAACTAGAGGATCTGGGACACTGAGACAGTACAATTCATTTTAGTGTGGATAAACAAACAAAAAATCCTTTGGCTGTGTTAATGGATATTTGAAGAAGCTAATGCTTAAAATGGAGATACCGATACAACTCATCAAAATGGTCTGTTTTTGTCTCAAACGAAACATTTACACCAAACAATACATACACTCTAAATCGGTTGGGTTAAAAATCAACCAAAATCGACTGGGTTGAGTGAATATGAACCCAAATTGGGTTCATATTCACTCAACCCAGTCGATTTGGGTTGATTTTTAACCCAACCGATTTTAGAGTGTAGCTTCTGTGCGATAAAAAAGTCTCCGAAAGATAATCTAGTGACTATCTTGGAATAAAAATATTGACAAATAGGCAAAACAAATCCCATAGAACAAGGGTAAACAAATACAGATATTATGAGGGACGTTCGTAATGAGAATCAGCAGTGGTATTCACCCTTATGAACTCACGGTATTAATGAGCTATAAAATATACATGACTTTAGTTAGAACAGTTTGTCTGAAGAAGTTAGTAATCTTGACAAAACATGTCGATTCTGCCTGAAAACTATCCAAACCTTACCAAACAATGCAAAACAGGCTCAGCTTTAGACCTTTTAGGGGTTATACTTTTACTGAATTTAATAGATGAGAAGCAATTGGGGTTTCTCAGAAATATTTGTGACGAGAGTTACAAAAACCTGTAAAGAAGTATTTTATACAGGTCACTCTCCCTTATCACTCATGATGGTAACTCGCAAGGGGTTTCTTAGCAGTTATAATGGATAAATATAATATAGAAGTGCATCTTATTATTCTCGGTCGTCAAGCAACTTTGTGAATGGAAGCAAACTGTGAGGTTTCGTATTCCATCTGCACCCGTCCAAGTGGAAAGGCAGATGAAAGTACCTGAAAGTTTTGAATTTGAGTGATTTTCACAGTTGTTATGATTATATTGGCCTACATGTACTTTGAGGGAACTAATAGAGAACTACTCATTGGAGATCTCGGACCTAGACGTTGGGGCAAATCAGGGTAAAAAAATCGTCAGAGAAAGGGTCATGGAGAATGGTAACCTTAATTGCTGAGAGGGGGTCATATCAAAAAGTTGTGTAATAAAGAGAAGCCTGGTTTTGAAGAGTACCTTGATGGCAACTTTGCGGGATCACTGTTGTTTAAGCTGAGGTCGAGGCCCCTGGAGCTGAGGGGGGAAATTGGGAAAGACTGTGAAAGGGAGTGCCAGATGTGTAACTTGGACATGGTGGAGACCCTGGAGCACTTTCTTCTAGAATGCCCAAAGTATCAGACTAAAAGAATGAGATTCACTGGGAGTATAATGGGGAAGTGGGATGGGAGAATGAAGGACATGTGGTTAGGGGGAGACTCAAGGGAGAGGGTTAATATGCTAATCGGAGAGATTGGGAAGAATGGGATAAGGGATATCATCAAGCAGTTCGTCTCCGAGTGTTGGGAGAGGAGAAGCGTGGGAATAGGGAGGCAGTTGGGAGTACAGGGGTAAACATGGCCTTCTCGTCCGAGAACCGCGACAAATCAGCGGCTCAACTAATAGAGAACTACTCATTGGAGATCTCGGACCTAGACGTTGGGGCAAATCAGGGTAAAAAATCGTCAGAGAAAGGGTCATGGAGGATGGTAACCTTAATTGCTGAGAGGGGGTCATATCAAAAAGTTGTGTAATAAAGAGAAGCCTGGTTTTGAAGAGTACCTTGATGGCAACTTTGCGGGATCACTGTTGTTTAAGCTGAGGTCGCGGCCCCTGGAGCTGAGGGGGGAAATTGGGAAAAACAGCGAAAAGGAGTGTCAGATCTGTAATTTGGGCGTGGTGGAGACCCTGGATCACTTTCTTCTAGAATGCCCAAAAATACCAGTCTAAAATAACAAGATTCACTGGGAGTATAATGGGGAAGTGGGATGGGAGAATGAAGGACATGTGGTTAGTGGGAGACTCAAAGGAGAGGGTTAATATGCAAATCGAGAGATTGGGAAGAATGGGGCAAGGGATATCATCAAGCAGTTCGTCTCCGAGAGTAGGGAGGAGAGAGGAAGCGTGGGAATAGGGAGGTAGTTGGGAGTACAGGGGTATCCAATGCCTTTTCATCCGAGAACAGCGACAAACCAGCGGCCGGCCAAAGTGTTATTATTATTATTACGTAAGTTGTGGCAAAAGCTTTCCAAGCGCGCAACCATTCTCCATATTATTGTAAAATTAACCACTCCTTACAGTGGAAATAGAATGTATAGTGTCTATCGGAAAGTTAGATCTCGTTCATGGACTTCCTACTATCTGTTGGTAATTGCGATATTGTAAACATTACGACTCGATTTGATAGCACACTGTCAAATACTTCCTTAACCCTTTGAACCCTGGTGGTATCTCCCATGTCAGTTCAATGGAAGAAATTGGAAGAGTCCATATTTATTATTGGGGGTAGACCAATCAATATTTTCAACGTGCAGCCTTAGGGCTGCTCGTTGAAAATATTGATTGGTCTTCCCCACCCTTCACTTAACAGGCATCCTACTTAATGGAAGTATGATATACCATGTCTCTTGGCCGGTAAAAAGGCCTCTGGAGTTCAAAGAGTTAAATAGAACGCCCAGGGACCCCTCCACCAACCTATCCCAGTCGGGGTGGATTGGTGGAGGAGGTCCAGGGGTGCTCTCTCCTAAAACAAATGTGCATGACTAAACAATATGACATAACAATCAATATAGAGCTGTACCCTGCACATAACAAAAAAGCAATCGGTGGCACACATGACTGTTAACAATATTTTTGGTGTGATGATGGTGCAGAATTAATCACTCGGTGGTAGGTTTTACCAAAGTGTGGTCACAGTGTTGACAACGCTATCCAGTAGAATCACAATGTAAGCCAATCTTCGCTCTGAAACAAATAATGTCGCATACCAACCGGAAGTAATTTATAGCCTCCACGTCACAGAAGAGTTCGTGGAATCGGGTGGAGAAAATGTATTTATCGACAGAGATGCAGTCTGTGTTCAGAATAAGCCTCTTTCGAAACTGCCATCTTGTCTTTTAATCTATGCAAAGTCGAGGTGTAAACATTTCAAGAAAACACGTTGTAAGCAATGGGAGAAGAAAGCGGTTGAAGTGCTTCGGATCCCATTACGTTCGTTAGTGCGAATTCAAAAAAAAAAACATTTAACCATGGTAACAATTTGTTTAAGACAATGGTAATATTGTATGAGAACTTTCATCATTCCGGCTTGAGTTCCTGTCGACTTGAATGGCGTTTGAATGCACGCTGTGTCATGACTGTGATCGTGGGCGCTGTTTCGACAACCTTCGAGGAATCCCGAAGGTTGTCGAAACAGCTCCCACGATCACAGTGCGACGAGTGTTTTCATGTTGCAACTCAAAACAAGTCCTCGCCTCCGTAAAAAAGATCTTTAAACCTGCGGTATCCCATCGTTTAATGTCGTTTAGGGTTCCCAATCCAGTTAATTCGAATGATGACATTCTACGAATTTAAACTTGATATTTCACAAGAACTAGTTGTTTTGGCTGACACACAGCTCAACGCGGGGAACGTGGAAATCGCTTTGTTTACATCCCGCGCGACCTGTGACCTTGCATACATTAAAAGCCAAGATGGCAGTTTCGGAAAAGGTTTATAGTATGATGACACTACAGCATATACTTTCTAAATGTAAGATGCAAAATGAAACACGAAATATGTTTTGGAACACGTGTTGTGACAAGTTCTGTATTCATGTGCATCAATACATTGAGTCCTTGAATCAAACAAACTTAGCTTTGACATTCATAGGAAAGGTAGATAGAGAGTTAGAATCTTTAATCACCCAAATCCCTCCCGATATATTACCTTTCATCAATTATTGTCATAACACATTAATATTAATATGTTTCTCTGGTTTGTCAAGATTTCTTTTTAAGAAAACGAAACTGACTTCTCGTGCTCAAATTGTGGTACCGTCGTTTCATTGGCGACTTCATGACAAATTTGTGTTCATTTATTATCAAAAGTCTGTGTCCAATCACATGTTCACAACAATCAATGGGTCGGCGCTTTGATCTATTCGAAGAGGCTCGTGGGCTGATTTATTCGTTCTGGTCGTGGGATAGAAGATTTGAATTGGCGTTCTGTTCAACTACAGACTTAATTATTCTGTTATTTTTATATCTGTTTAAGCTGGGCTCGCGGATTTTTAGCTTTGGGGGGAAATTGAGAAAGACAAAAAAAAAGCAGTGCCAGTTATGTATTGTAGGCGCAGTGGAGACCCGTGAACACTTTCTATTAGAATGTCCAAAATATCTGTCTTGTAGAATAATATTAATTGGGAGTATAATGGGAAGTGGGATGTGGGATGGGAGAATGAAGTATATGTGGGTAATGGGTGACACAAATGAGAAGTTTAGTATGCTTATCAGAGAGAATGGGAAGTACTGGGTACGTGATGTCATCAAATAATTCATTTCCGGGTGTTTGGATTAGAGACGTGGCGATAGAGAGGAAAATGAGAGCACAGGGTTAATTAAGTAAGGTCTTCGCGCATAAGAACCGCGACAAAACAAGGGCTGGCCAAAGTGGCATTATTATTTAATGTACACATATAGATAGAACGCGATGTGTGTTTGAATCGGTGGGTGTTTTACATAACGAGTTGGAATGACGTAGTCATATTTCGCTCGAGCCGTAGGATCGACGGAAATATGATTACGCCATTCCAACGATTCCCCCCCCCCCCCCACCCCCCATCGATTCAAACACACATCGCGTTCTGTGTTTATTACACAACCCATGCATTTAAATTCATTTAAATAAACAAATTTTAATTCCATGTTTAAACCCAAAGATGAAGAGTCTGTTTGTTTTGACTGAAGCTGTACTGGTCAAATGGATCATAAAAAATCAAAACAACCTTTTCGGAACCAGTGTTTGTTGAAATTCGTATCGCCGTTTCTCTTCGGCTGGTGCCCATTCACGCCACACTATCTGGTGGCTATTACTGTTAGTAAAAATATAAGTACAAATTTGTACAGATTTGCAAAACAGCTGGAAGAAACATTTTTAGCAGAAATTCGAAGCATCTCAAGATGTACGACGATTTACCAAATAAAGTTGACCAATTAGATATAACGGATCCACAAAACAAGACGGCCACGGGACTGGGTTAATTTTCTGGTTGGAAATCATTGGGGTTTTTTTTTAAATATTATCCCATTTTTGGTTAACTAATTTTATGTGAACCGACTTCATTTTGCTTTGGACGTTTTCATTTTCACACTGTGCGACAGACTGTCGATAATTGTATAAAGAAATTTGGAACTTTTCGAAGTGTAACTAATGACGCGATGGGAAAGGAACTTGTAGTATGAACGGTGCTGGGAAAAAGGTACTGGTCTGTACATCACCCATTGAATACAGAATCATTTATGTCATAGCGGCCATTCCGTTAAATACAAGGGCTTAAAGCTGAATGGATGTGTAATAAATATATTTATACCACATATATATTTGTTTTTATATTCAAATAGTGTGTTGCTAAGCTATTGGATTACACGGTAGGGTTTATTTTGGATGTATCTTTGAAGTTTTCTTGAATCTTTTTTTGCTCTTCAATTTGTGTTTGTTCGTGCTTTGCTAGTTACACTCTCCGTTCAACTGGAGGAACGAAAGAATACAATCAAACGCAAATGATATAAAACTAATTAATTGCTATTTTAGATTGTTGTCCAATTGATTAATTCCACGTTTTACTAAGACCAAGACAGTGAGGGAGAATTATTGTGTTTTGTACTTATCTTCACAAGACAGGAGAAAGTGAAAAGGTTAGCGGACGGGGGGGGGGGGGGGGGGGGGGGATAGGTAGGGCATGGGATATCTTGAATCGCTGTATGAATGGAAGCAGTTTACTAATTACCACCCGTCCAATGGGGGTTTCAAATCATAATCTCCAGCCGCACCCGAAAAAAACAGTCCTTAAAAATGCCAATTTTAAGTCCAATTTTCTTTATCAGGCAGTTTCTAAAACTACGGGAGCCTATACTAAAAAGCTTTTATAAATGTATCTTCTCGAATTGTATTTCTACATATTGATATAACTGACTAAAATGAATCATCATCATTTTAAAGATATGGCAATTCGCCAGCTGGCATATTGCCTGATCTTTGAGAATGCTAATGGTTCATTTCAACCCATTTAAAGTCATAACTGGAAAATACAATTCTTGGAAATACAATTGTAAAAGTTTTATAGTATTGCAGATCGCGCGTGGGTTGTCACTTTCTCTTTTGTTGCTACAAACAACTCCCTCTCTGTTTTATACACAGAAACATATACTTATTCTTCTTTGTAATATATGCAGAATTTCTGAAGGGGTTTGGAGGTTTTTCACCCCAAATAAAGAGGATTTGGCAAAAAATATTTCGGCAAGTGAGGGATAGTTTTCGCTATGTCTTGTCTAACAATAATTAGTGGGAGAGGTTATCGCTCGCTGAAGGAAAGGTCAATTACGAAGTAGTTGACAAAAGAAGGGATGGTGTTTGTGATATGACAATTTAACTCTTAGAAGCCGGGAGTTGAGTTTTCTTGCCTCTGACGTAATACGACAGGTATCTGGCTGTGACAGTTTGGCTATCTTTGGGCTGGGAAGAATTAAACAGTGGGGGGGGGGGGGGGGGCGGTGGCTCAGTAGGTAGAGGTGCAGAATGCAAGCCGAAAGGTCCTCGGTTCGAATCCCACCCGCGGCAACCGCATTGTGTCCTTGGGCAAGACACTTCACCCCATTGCCCATGTGGGGGCACGATGCCGCTGTGCACTAAGGCGTACTGCACGTCGATGGTGCACCTGTCTTCAAACCAATGCTAACCCTGCATGTGTGGAGTTAGTATGTTGGGGAGCTGACAGTTGCTCGCCGTTGCTCGGTACTCTCTCCGGGTACTCCGGCTTCCTCCACCCGTAAAACTGTCGTGGTCACGATTAGCCATTCTGCAGAAATATGTGACCTTAAACACCAATAAATAAATAAATAATTAAACGGTGAGCAGGTGCTCCTAGCCAAGTGTCGTCTGCCTGAATAGGCAGACGACACTTGACTAGAAGCACGTGCTTACTGTAAGTTTCTGGCGGTATGTGATGTTCAATAAATTGATTAAATTCATTCTGATTCCCCTGGCTTCTAAGAGTTAAGCGATAAATACCGTTCAACAGTTTCCAGTTTCAGAGGATTCAATAGGAATAAATAAAAAAAATGATAAAAACCAGCACAACTTGGTTTATTCCATTGTTCAAGTTCCAGCACAGGCTTACCGAAATTTATATCACTCAAAAATATTAATACATTTTATGATGCCCAATTTGACGGACATTTCCCTGCTTTGTCACACTGCCCCACGAAATGCTGGAGGTGTGGATGAGGTACACCGCAACCACCTCCACCCATCCCTACAAAAGAATCGTCGTCTCGTCCGAGTGCGGTTCAGCTGAGAGGTTATATCCAGATAGATGGCATTTTCAAAATACCTGCGCAAAAAACTGTCAGAGGTGTCTTCAAGTTTGGTGATATGTGAATAGGACACGCAATAGAAATTAGCTACGAAAATTCCGTAGTATAAGTCGTGAAAGTATTGTCAATTCCATGACTAATTGCGGTGATCGTATATTCCTAGTCTGAATAACTTTCACGATGAAAGGGTACAGTTGAAGAATAGAAACTCTGCAATTATTTAAAAATATTGGTCTCCTCAATTTTTCTGTGTTTCTTGTAATTCCTTATCATTTTCCAACAAATAATAGCTGTTTCGGGCCCAACAATATCCTATTTATTAGTTAGTTTATCCCCTTTTGTCCTGTAAAAATAAAATACTGCTAAGCAGAATCTCCATCTTGAAGTTGACTAAAAATGGTTTTGGATCAGTACAATGACCTGCAAACCGTTACTTCACTGACCCTAATGATTTGTCCCAAATTTTAACATTTTTTTCTAGCAGCAGGTGGTGATCTATAATTAGAACATAAGAGAGGAGGAAAGTATGTACTATTGTCATATAACCCCCAAACTCGGCATGTAAAAGTGACACAAAAGGGTTAATTCCAGTAGTTTTTCTCTAGTATGACAGAGAGTAATGAAAAATGAAAACAAGTTGAGAGGACCAGATATTTATAACTCTTTACCTAACACGGTATTTTAAAAAAATAAATTAAAATTTCACAATTTTCGAAAACAAATTTCCCAATTTTTCAATAAAACCATACAAATAAGGATATCATCAGAACCAGCTCGACAAGCTGGTTCTAATGATATCCATTTTTGTATGGATTTATTGGGGCATTTCTGAGATATGTTAGGCCGTGGTAGACGTATTCTGGTAGATTTTCTGGCCGTTTTCGTCCGCTGTGTTAGGTGAAGGGTTAAAATAAATTGCACATTCCACTATTTTTCAACTTTACCGAAAAAGGTGTTTACATAGGAGCCGTCCTTAAATTTATGATATAGTGTGTCAAACATGAGTCACCCATATCCCCACGCCCAGATTGGAACAAAAGTTACGTAAGTACCTGCCAACAACAATTTTTATAAAAGTAATATTTCAACACATTTTATAATAATAAACCACTGATAGTAGTTAAAACCACTTACCTTCAAATTTAACTTCTGTATCAAAAGGCAAATGATTCTAGACTGAGCGTTGTGATTTATCACCGTTGTGTGTGCCCGGTTCTTCACAAAATACTCATTATTATCTCATCAACTGTCCTGATGTAAAAGATATCAGTGCATCGATTGGGTTGCTAATTACCTGTGGTCATGGCATTAATTGTTTGTCAGCAATTCGACATTATCCAGCAGAAATCAAACACACTGATGTCATTCAGTCGCTGTATCAAGGCACGAAAACGTGTTCCTTCGGGAAACACAGGTTACAATGACAAGCGTTACAGTATCGTTAAATATACACCTGGAACTTAATTAAGCATATCCTGTTTTTCGCCCCTCTCCCCGATCCCTACTAGCTTCGGGCCTGCATTACTTTCATGCTATCTTTCAAATGGCCAAAAGTGATTGTTTGCGGAACGAATGGCCTATTGACAAATGAAAGACAACACAATGATGAAAATATGTAGTATTTTAATGGTGCAAATTACACATATCTGTCACTAATGTTTTTGATGAAAAAATGTTTTCTTGACAATTATGGTACTGGAACGGTCCATAATGAAACAATGCCGGTAATTACTGAGGAAAACTGTAACTTGTGATCTCCTGAACATATTAGGAGTGTCTGATGTCATAGCGAGTGTATCCACCACGTACCCAGATGGCAGCCTGAACCCTTCTCCTAATGCTACCAGAGAGCCTTCTGATACGGTCCAGAACTCGCGCCACTTCTCATGCAACGCAGCTTTCAAATCGACCAAATTCTGTACAGGCGGGCCCCTTGTTTGCATACGACATCCAAGAAAGTTTCAGATGTGTTCTAAGGGATTCAAATAAGGGTTCATTGCAGGCCAAGGCAGTGTTGTATTAGCATTGTTCTGGTGGAATCCTCTCACATCATGGGAACAATATGGTCATGCATTGTCATCCATGAATACAGGGCGAGTAGCCAATGTGTGCGTTGTCAAAATGAGGCACAACAACCGGATTGAGAATGTCCCGGATGTTCTGATGATCATTGATATTCCCACGTACAGTCACCAGATCAAGTTTACAATCATGAGAGAGGCATCCCCAGAGCATTACTGATCCTCCACCCTAAGGAACAGTAAGTCTGATGTTCCTGGGCATGTAAGTAGTATTTCTATGACTCCAAACTCTCATGCGACCATATGTGACTTGAAGTAGGAACCTTCTCTCGTCTGACTAATGGACTCTCCTCCACGTCCCGAGATTCCAATGTTGTGCCATACACCACACCAAACGTCGTCTTTGTTGCTAATCGGACAGAGCTGGGCGCTTGATAACCCTTCTTGACCTCATTCCAATTGTTTTGAGACGGTTCCGGATAGTTCTGTTGCACAAACGCCTGTTGGGGAGCCAAAGGCGTTTCAAAACCCCAGTTGAAGAAGGTGATTCACGCCTAACGAGGCGTGCCGGACTCCGATCTTCCCGAGGAGAGGTCTTTTGATGTTGTCCAAGTCTTGGTCGGTCCTTAACATCGTTGGTGTGCTGATGTATTTGGACAAACCACCCGATGACAGAATGACTATAGCCAAGTTGCCTTCCAATAGCTTTGAATGACATGCCTGTTGAATACATGCCAATGATTTGCCATCGTAGTGCCTCTGATAGTCTCCTCCTTTCCATGTCAACATTTATTGATAAAAGAAGAAATTTTCTTGTTTTATACCCAGATATTGCATGTGGATGATAATGGGGTTTTTACATTCGTGGGAAGCATGCCTCACGTGAACGAGACGATGTGTTTGGGGTTCGCTATCAACCAGAAACATACTGTTTCACGAGATGAAATATACTGCAAGACATAGCAATCATTAAAACATGATAATCGGTAACAGCAACTTCACTGTCATGAAACCTTTCAGGGGGTGCTTAATTAAGTTCCAGGTGCATAGTAGCCGAGTGAATAAGTGAACTGGTCTCTCATGTCAGAGATCCAGGGATCGACCCTAGGTCCGGGAAGTTCTCGAGGTGTTTGAACACTCGCTATCATCATCAGTTGTGGGGTTGATGCTGCCACAACGTATCGTCCTATCGGGTGAGGATGTTAGATGGCTGTCATCAGTCCGATGAGAGAAACACTCCGTACAGGCTAGAGATTCTTTCGTAGTTTTTGAAAATGCGAGGCAACGAAATTGCCGCTACGAAGGTCTCCCCACAGACATGTGACATTGGGGAAAGGAGAGGCGTTAATATAAGTTGCTTAACTTGCTCGCATAAAGCAAATAAACTTTAAAAAGGCATTTTTTTAAATTAACAACTGTTATCACATGTTAAAATCCTGTTACAACAGTGTAACGATAGAATATATCCACAGGTCTCTTGTTGATAGAAGAAGATTTCAAGGAGGTTCCGCTTCCGAAACTAAAGCCATCTCACATGAGAACCGCGACAAAACAGTGACTGGCCAAAGTGTTATTATTATTTTATGTAGATACATACATTTATCTACCACTTACCAAAAAACGCAATCGTAAACAGCAATATCAGTAGCGATAAAAAATCGGCGATAAAAGATCTTGTATCGCTACAGCAGTAGCGATGAGAGTCACATGACATCGCAAGAAACGAACGCACGCGCGACTGACGGACTATTTCAACGGTACTGGCAATCAAAAGTCATTTCCTTCAAAAACGTATAATGCAGCAATGAAGGATGCATCACGATTGTCTGAACATACATTCTACTTTGCAGAGAATTGCACGGTGTATTACACAACAGGCCTGAAAATAAGCCGTCTGACATCTGCAGAATGAGGTCCCCAGAGGGTGAATTTGATGATGATATCCCACACAGTTGGCCATTTATCCTCTGGGTACCTCTTTCTGTTTTGTTTTGGGACCCTGATGCAGATTGAGGTTCACAGAGGGTAAATTTAGTGATGCTACCCACTGCGGACCTCATTTTGCAGATGTCAGTCTACTTATTTTCTGGCTTGTTACAAACAATCCTCCATGCAAAACACCCAAAAAACATGGAGGTGAATCACAAAAAAATTAAAGTTATAGTGAGAAAATTCTGAAACGGACCTCATTTTGCAGATGTCAGTCTACATATTTTCTGGCTTGTTACAAACAATCCTCCATGCAAAACACCCAAAAAACATGGAGGTGAATCACAAAAAAATTAAAGTTATAGTGAGAAAATTCTGAAACGTAACGTCAGTCTCATTGTGATCTGATCCCTTCCAAAAATTATGAATGAAGTAATGTCATGTATTTAAAGAGATTCTTGCGCACTACAAAAATATCATTCCCTCATTCTTTCCATAAACAAGACATCTGTGCTTTGGGTGACCTCATGGACTGAATTGAATGTGGTTAGAAATATCATGCTCGGCGGAAAATGCCTTTTTTATTTTTCTTCACAATATACAATTTCATTCATGCTGAAGGAATTTCTTCACGTGCCGATGGGTTGAGAGAATTGAAAATGGAGATCTATTATGTTGATCAGTGGAGTGTGGCTTTTTCCCCGTCTTCGTGCCTTTGGTCGAAGTTCGGTTCATTGAAAATTGAGTTGTTATCTTGGACAAATCTATTTACTTTTACCTTAAAATCGTTGTCAAATCTGTTCCCTTCTTGTGGACGATGCGCTTTCCAGTAAGAGTTTTAAATGTATCCCGGAACCTCTTAGGTTCTCTCAGCCCATTTAGGTTTTCTGTTGCTTTTTCTTATCTCACGCGGTTGTCGTTAGCTATTGCATTTTTTATTTCTCCGTATAGGCGATTATACGCGGTTTTAAGGTCTGCTCTTTTCATTCTCTGATTGGTAAGCCCGGAAGACTTTTCTTTTTTGTTTAATTATTTGAAGAGTTGTTTAGGTTATTGTGTTGATCCTCGTCTTTACTATTTGCTTGGGACAAATTTCATCTTGTGTACTGCTGATAACCTCGTTTAGATGGGCGCAGGCTTTTTTTAGTTCATGAGCCTTTAAGAGGTCATTTGCCTCTCATCGATAATGTTGCTGAAGAGGTTCCAGTCAATTTTTGATAGCTTCCCGGGGGCGCGGTGGCGTTGTGGAAACCGGTTCTCGTATGATCACCGAAGTTAAGCAACGTCGAGCCCGGTTAATCGTTGGATGGGTGACCGTCTGTACTACCGATTCGGACTCCCGCGTTCTGTCCTTTTGGCAAGGCACTTAACTCCGATTGTCCACATGGTGGCACGATGACGATGTGTGCTAAGGCGTACTGCACGTCGATGGTACGAATATCTTCAACCAATCTAACCCCGCCCGTGCTGCAGTGCGGAGTTACGATGTTGGGGAGCTGGCAGCTGAGAATTCAAATTCTTTACTGTCTACTGTTGCTTGCGACTTGTTATAACATGATATGATGGCCACGTGTTTGTGGTAAATTTCAATTTCAGTTGCAATCACTTCAGCATTGGGGTGGTCGCACAGTATTGTTCTGTATTTAATCTCCTGCCTTATTAGCAGAGCGACGCCGCCACCTTCTTGGACGGGGCGATCTCTTCTAATAACATCAAAACCGCATAACGAAATTTTTTTGTTTGGTTTATTAAGCTATGTTTCGCTAATTCCAGTTATGTCCAATTTTTTTAAATAATGTGACATTTGCAAGTTTTTCTGATTAACGCTTCGAGCGTTCCACTGGACTATTTTTAGTATATCAGAGAATGGTTTAGGAATAAATGTACCAAGTTTATTAAGTTCAATTACTATTTGAAATATTGTTACATAATTATATTTTGTTAACGGCCGTTTCTAATAGCGTGTGAGATATTTTAGTTTTATAAAACTTAGAGGCTGTTTTACTGATCTCTTTACAAACGTCCGAAAGACTGGTGTCTATGTGCTTCTTCATTCAGAATAAAATGGTATGAACAGTCTACATATATTGGGATAACAGAACAATATGTGGCTGATGTGAAGACTAGATATCATTGTGTTTGATGGCTATGGTCAGTGTCCATTCACCAAAGACCATGAGCTTCGAAGGAGGGTAGGAAAGACGTGTGCCGATATCCACTTGCATGGAACAATGGAAACGCACAATAATCAAGAGATATTTCTATACTTCAAAAAAGAAAGCACAGTTCATAGCCTTTTTAGCTTAATCATTGGAAAGCAGTAGCATTAGTGTGTACATCAGTAATCGTGATGCCGACATATTGATTGTTGAACGTGTCATTGGCCATGCATAGAACAGTGTCTGTGTTGTCATTGTAGCCAATAACACTGATACCCTGATGTTTTTAATATACCAATGAAGTAGTGAAACCATGTCAGATATCTTTTTCCCAACATTAAGTAAGCGTCCACGTCGGTTCTCTGTTTATCGCATGTGTTTTTTCAGTAACTGGCAAATGTTATTATTTCTAGGAAAAGTATAATTCTGCATTATGTGTCACAAAGTGCACGGTGTTGATATAATCAGCAGAAAATAAATTTACATAATACCAAAAGATGACGAAAAGGCCGTTTTATTAATTTTAAATGAGTTTCTACAAAGACAAATGGTCAAACGTTCAAACTTTTGGGGATAAAAATTGTAAACATTCAGCTTCTGTATTTTTAAACTATTCTACATGCACATCGATTATACAAATTCGTTAATATTTCGAAATTTGAAATTTCAGTTTTAGTGTCATTCTCACTCATCCGATAAGGACTAGTTCATTAATGTACTGCGAATGGTTATAGTCTGTTTCAGATTAATTAACAATCCTTTCTCACCCATCACGGGAGTTGCTGGCAAATGTTATTTTAGTGTTGACGCACGCTACGCCAACGGCTGAACTTTAAACTCTGATTTCCAAGCAGTAACAGAAACATTTCCTTCATCAGTTTAGTAATGATCAAATTGCATGATTACCAATAAGTAACATAATATTGTTGCTCTTTGTTTAAGAACAAAATATGTTGTTTTCGAAAATTGAGCCAGAGGTACATATTCACTATTCAACAATCTTGCAGGTGGAAAGATAGAAATTAGTTTCACACCAAATGGTTGCAGCGGAGAATTTTTACTCTTTGAGGAATACAAGTTTTGTATCAAGTCTCGGAGGGGAGAAAAGGGGCTTAAGCGTTGTTGCAAAAAAGGCTGTCCAGTAACTTTAAACACAACGAATAGAATCTTAGCATCATATCGAACTGGACAGAACCACTCAACAGATATAGGATAAATCGCTTCGAGTGTGTTTTTGGAAGAACTGAAGAAAATAGACCAACATGATTCTAGACCTATAACTTCGATTTACCAAGAAGAACTACCAAGTAAGTACGTAAGTAAGTAAACATAGATTTTCAAAAACTTACCTTAACCCATTACCCAACGTAACGGCCAAACCGGTCAGCGCTATTATCAAAAATCGCCAATTAATTTTCATTATTTTTCACTTTTGTCTCAAAAGCATAGGCTATGGCCCTCGTTGGAACGAGCTCGTCGAGCTCGTTCCAACGAGGCTTCATAACCTATGTTTTTGAGATAAAAAATGAAAAAAGTAGTTATTCAAGATTTTTTTGCCTGAATCGTCTGCTTTTCATGTTAGGTATAGGGTTAAGAAATGATATTATAAATGTTTGTTTGTTTATTAGAGTTTAACGACACTTTCCACAGCCAGAGTCATACCGAGTCGGACAGTTAACGTGGTATTAATTAGCATGAGAATAATAGGACGCTCAACAGAACAGAGAGACACGAGTGATTTTCCTGTTTTTGTGGAAGGAAAGATGTGCTTTCTTATTTATGGATTTCACCCTGATAAAAAAAACACTTTATGAACGATTGTTTCATTTAGTGCCAAATATTTGTAGTAGACAGAATATTCGTCCGAACCCGGCGATTGTATTCACAAATTCGAAACCGCCGTGTGGAAGGCTGTGCGGAGCAATTTTCCAGACATTATATTTAAAGGGTGTTTTTTTATTAAGGTCAGGCCCTTTGGAACATGTTCAAAAGTGTGGTTTGCAAATGCAATACAAGGACAACGAGGATGTAAACGTATTGACCAGGCGAGCTATAGCTCATCCGCTTTTTCCTGTATCAATAGTGAGTGATGCTTGGTGGCACACATTAGAAGCTCCAATGAGTTCAGAAATTCAGAAGTTTACTGGCTGTGTAACCGAGAATTGGATCGAAGGAAACTACAGCTAGTTTACATACATAGAGTCATCGTGAAACAGTGGATCCACGGACAACAAACCACGTTGAAGTGTGGCTCCGCAAGTTAAGTTTCTTTATTACTTTCCAAAGTGTGATTTACTGGGATTTCTGGGTTTGATTATAAACGATAACTTCACAAGTGAATTATGCAATTAATATTTCGTCACCTGATTGCTAGAATGTCCTATGTCCCGTAGGGGACATAGGACATTCTAGCACTCAGGCGACGATTTGTGTCATGCACCCGTGCGCGCAAACGAAGACGCTTTGCCGTGGATGTAATGGGGACTTCATTGTTTTTGAGGGGTTTTTTTTAACCCTTTACCTAATATGAAAAGCAGATGACACTTGCAAAACAAAATCTTGAATGGCTATTATTTTCATTTTTGGTTTCAAAAACATAAGTCATGATCCCTAATTGGAACGAGCTGGACGAGCTCGTTCCAATCAGAGGATCATAACCTTTGTTTTAGAGACAAAAAAAATGAAAAAATAATGAAAATTAATTGGCGATTTTTGAGAATAGCGCTGGCCGTTACGTTAGATAAAAAGATAAATAGTATAATTATCGTTAATAATGAAAAGTAATAAACAGAGTAATTGCTTGACTGGACTGGTTACGTGAAATAATCCATTCGAGGCGAGGGGCTATATTGTAAAACACTCGTGCGCATTCGCGAACTCGTGTTTGTACAACGTCCCTCACCTCTCACGAATTATTTCACGTAACCAGTCCAGTCAAGCGACTAGTCTCTATTTATTGCAAGTTCTCATCAAAATATTTTTAAAATGGTGGACTTTAATCAAATATACTTCCTATCAGTAGCGGAGAAAAAGTTGCCCCCAGAAGGCAAAAATGCAGAAAATAGACGATGTGAACTTGTGTCACATCTAACAGGATTTTAATAAATTTGAATGTAACAGGTAATATGTTGGCTCTCAAAGAGATATTTAACTTTTTTTATCTACTTTATACGTAAAAACAGTAACGTTTTATCTTTTATCGTTATCGAAAACTCGCCGTCAATAAAAAATCTTTTATCGTTACTGCAGTAAGAATAAAAGTCACGTGATATCGCGAGAATACAACGTTCACGCCCATCTCATTTGCATGACGTACTATTTCATTCAACACTTTGAATAACCAATTATCGCTGCCGCGGATCGAAACAAATAAAACGGGGCGTATTTATCGAAATGTATTGAATAAAAAAGAAGGCCATTAATTAAACTTACTGAATTGTAAAAATAAAATTTGACGGAAAAGAGTAAATAGAGGATATTCACGAAAATTTGATGAATACCGAAAATATCTCGTGAGTGGCTACAAAGAAATATGAGGATCTTCACGAGCGACGCAGTCGCGAGTGAAGATCCTCATATTTCTTGTAGCCACGCGTCGCTCGTGAAGATCCTCATATTTCTTAGTAGCCACTCACGAGATATTTTCGGTATTCATCAAATTTTCGTGAATATCCTCTATGTATTTGGGACTCTGGAATTCATTACTGATGTGCTGACTCGTTTAAAGTACATGTGATTCGTCATCCGAACCTACGATGAAATATCGATTTCTAAATATCATTTTGATATTTCGTTTTGCCGACCGACAGGGGAATATGACTTAATTTTTCAGCGTGAATTGATGCCTGAGCATTAAATAAAAATTAGTAACTTACACTTTTTCAAATGAGATTATTTCACCCTTCGAGACTTTAATTATCCTGACGTTCAAACGTCACTGGGAATTCAGTTTCTTCAACATTTTTCAAAATGTGACGTCAAACGTCAGAAAGTACAAATAACCAGATATTTTTCACATTAGTGATTATCTGGTTGAAGGCTAGATTATTTTTAGTGGTCTGCATTTGTTAATCAAAACTTGTTTTATTACGGGAGTGGGGGAGGTGGGGGTGTAGATAAAAGGGTTTGCGCGACTCGTAGCTATATATGCCCCCGAAAACGCTCTCGTCGCGATAAAAGATTTTTTACAAACACCATGTGTATATAACCCATATTTATCCCATAAATGGACGTTTATTCCAACAATAAAAGTCTTGGATAAATTTTTGCTTCATTCATCTAGTATCAGCTGCCAGTAGGATGATAAATTTCCCCCGTAGGTTTAACACTTAAAGAATTTATTCTTATAGTAGAGACGGACTTGTTGACCTCTGACCTCCACCGCATTGGTGTTGTCATGACCAGCTTTACGTTTGTGGGGGAAGTAATGAACCGACGTTTATCAAACGTTGTGGGGGACATAATGAACCGACGTTTATCAAACGTTGACCGTCGCTGAAATGTTTAGTTTTAGAGTATATGGCACATTTCAACTCTGTTTAACAATAAAACGAACAACAATTAACAAAGAAAACACAAAGTGAATCAATCGAAACCAAGCATTGGAAAGCATACAAGTTTGAGCGCGGTGGCTCAGTTGATAGAGATGCAGGCTGCAAGTTTAGAGGTTCTCGGTTCGAGTCCCACCTGCAGCAACCGCGTTGTGTACTTGGGCAAGACATTTAATCCCAACTGTCCGGGTGGGGGGGGGGGGGGGGGGGGGCACGGTGGCGTTGTGTACTAGGGCGTACTGCACGTCGATGGTGTACATGTCTTGAACAAATGCTAACCCTGCTCGCGTGGAGTTAGTATGTTGAGACAGTCGCTCGTCGTTGCTCGATGTTTCTCCGCACTGCAGCACAGACAGGGTTCGATTGGTTGAAGACATGCCCACCATCGACGTGAAATACGCCTTAGTACACGGCGTCATTGGGCCCCCATGTGGACAATCGGGGTTAAGTGCCTTGCCTAAGGACACAATGCGGGAGTCCGAATCGATCGCTCAGACGGTCACCCACCGAGGATTAACCGGGCTCGACGTTGCTTTACTTCACTTCGGTGATCTGATGAGAACCGGTTACCGCAACGCCACCACGCCCCCAGGGGCACGATGACGCCGTGTACTAAGGTGTACTGCACGTCGATGGTGCGCATGTCTTCAACCAGTCTAACCCTGCCTGTGCTGCAGTGCTGAGTTACGATGTTGGGGAGCTGGCAGCTGCTCGTCGTTGCTCGGTGGTTCTCTCCGGGTACTCCGGCTTCCTCCACCCGTAAAACTGTCAAAGACACGATATGACCTTGGCTGTTAATGTGTCGTTAAACCTTAATAAATAAATAAATAAATAAATAAATAAATAAATAAATAAATAAATAAACGTGGTTTGTCGTCCGCGGATCTACTGTTTCACGATGGTTCCATGTATGCAAACTGTAGTTTCTTTCGATCCTATTCCCGGTTACAAAGTCAGTAAACGTCTCAATTTCTGGACTCATTGGAGTTTCTAGTGTGTGCCACCAATCATCACTCACCATTGATACATAAACAGGCGAAAGAGCTATAGCTCCCCTGATCAATAAGTTTACACCCTCGTTGTCCTTGTATTGCATTTGCAAACCAACCACACTTGTGAATATGTTTCCATAGGGCCTGGCCGTAATAAAAAAAAACACCATTTAGCGTGGTGTTTGGAAACTTGCTCCGCACAGCCTTCTGTGTGCGGTCTCAAAGTTTGTGAATACAGTCCAAACGAATATTCAGCCTACTGCAGTTATCTGACACTAAATGAATGAAACTTTCATAGAGTGTTTTCTTCTTATCAGGGTGAAATCCACAAACAAGAGGGCACATCTTGCCTTCCACAAAAGCATGAAAAGCACTCGCGTCTGTCTATCCTGTTGAGCATCCTCTCATTCTCATGCCAATTAATACCACGTTAACTGTCTGACTCGATATGACTCTGGCTGTGGAAAGTGTCGTTAAACCAACATAAACAAACATTTATAATATCATTTCTTAACCCTATACCTAACAGGAAAAGCAGACGATACTTGCAAACAACATTCTTGAATAACTATTTTTTTGTCTCAAAAACATACAGTTAAAACTAGAAGTCCTTTCACGAAATGCGCAGAAATAGCACGTTTATATGCGCGTTATTGTACGCGTTATGTCCATAGTAAAGCTATCAAATTCTGTACATATGGCCTGTGCACAAGCACTGTTTCAGCCAATGGACCTCCGGGTAACCCGGAGGTCCATTGGCAGAAACATTGCATGTGTTTGCTATGAGTAACCAGGAGAACCTGCCGTGCTTTGGGTGCCATTCGATGTGGCAATTGTGCGCAATTCCAACGCGTAATTAAGCCTAGATAAGCGCACTATTCGTGACAGGACTTCTAGTTTTAACTGTAGGTTATGACCCCTCGTTGGAATGAGATCGACCAGCTCGTTCCAACGAGGGGTCATAACCCATGCTTTTGAGACAAAACTGAAAAAATAATGAAAATTAATTGGCGATTTTTGATAATAGCGCTGACCGGTTTTGGCCGTTACGTTGGATAAGGGGTTAAGGTAAGTTTTTGAAAATCTATGTTTACTTATTTACGTACTTACTTGGTATTTCTTCTTGGTAAATCGATGTTACAGGTCAGGAATCATTCAGTTCTTCCAAAAACACACCCAAAACGATTTATCCTGTATCTGTTGAGTGGTTGTGTCCAGTTCAATATGATGCTAAGATACTATTCGTTGTTTTTCAAGTTACTGGACAGCCTTTTTTGCAACAACGCTAAAACACCCTTTTCTCCCCGCCGATACTTGAATACAAAACTTATTTTCCTCAAAGAGTGAAAATTCTCCGCCGCGACCATTTTGGTGTGAAACTAATCGTCTCTTGAGTTCCAATGTGTTCTATGTGCCTACTGGCTGCCTACTGGCACATAGAACATATTGGAATTCAGGGGACGTAATGTCTACATTTCTACCTGTAAGATTGTGGAATATTGAATATATCCCAATGTCTCCGTTTTCATAAGCTACATATTTTGTTCTTAAAGAAAGAGTAACAATATCATGTTACTAATTAGTAACCATACAATTTGATCATTACTAAACTGATTGATGATATGTTTCTGTTACTGGTTGAAAATCAGAGTTTAAAGTTCAGCCGTCGGTGTGGTGTGCGTCAACACTAAATTAACATGTCGTCCCCTGAGTTCCAATGTGTTCTGTGTGCCTACTGGCACATAGAACACATTGGAACTCAGGGGACGATTTGCCAGCAACGCCAATGACGGGTAAGAAAGGATTGCTAATTAATCTGAAACAGACTATAGCCATCCATTTGCCGCACATTGATAAACAACTTCGTGTCGGATGAGAGAGAATAACACTGAAAATTTAAATTTCAAATTTAAAAATATTAGCGAATTTGTACAAACCTCATTCATTTACTAGAAGATTAGTATAAAAATACAGAAGCTGGATTTTTACAATTTTTATCCCTAAAAGTTTGAACGTTTGACCATTATTCCTTGTAGAAACTCATTTAGAATTAATAAAACGGCGTTTTCGTCATCTTTTGGTATTATGTAAAAATTCATTCTTGGACTCTGTTCTGTTCAAGGTGGGAGCTTCAGGCCCCGTGAGGCCTCTTGTTTAGGTTGATTCAAGTATTTGCTGGTGACTCTGGTATATAGGTACACTAGTCATAGAAACAAAGAGCTTTTATCAGAACCCGTTAGCAGGTTACTCTGTGTAGGATGGTGGTAACCCATAGGAAATGGGGGACCTTCTGATGTTTCTCAGACTTCCCTGTTTTTACTAAGCCAGTTACGCTGTTTCATATTTCAACAGGATTTCCTTGTGGTGGGTAAATATCAACACCAAACTCACGATCTCACCAAAGCGAGATCACACGTTATTTGTTGCTATTTATTTTTAGGATGGAAACAGCGTACCATTCTGTTCATACTGCATAGTTCAGGACATTTCTGAAAGATTGTCAATACTTTCAGGTTAAACATGCGATATTAGTAATTTAACCCTTTACCTAACACGAAAAGCAGACGACACTTGGAAAAAAATATCTTGAATAACTAGTTCTTTTCATTTTTTGTCTCAAAAACATAGGTTATGACCCCTAGTTGGGGTCATAACCTATGTTTTTGAGACAAAAAAAAATGAAATAATAATGAAAATTAATTGGCGATTTTTGAGAATAGCGCTGGCCGGTTATGTCAAATTACGTTGAGTAGAGGGTTAATAAAGTTATGTTGTATTACTTTGTCATAACCAGCAGTTTGTTCGCGTACTTCACAATTGACGTAACCCACACGTAACCTAAACGATCATTCGTGGGGTATTTCCGGGTCTGATAGACTCGTGTTTACATATGTTGGTTTGCATTTCTTTTAGGTTTAATAAGATTCACACAAGCCGTAAAGATCTATGAAAAGCAGGACTCTGAGGTTTTACAACTCAATCAAGAATTAAAGACAGTCTTAATTCCTCCACTAGGTGTGGCACCACCTACAGCTAAAGAGAATGGATCCTCCTGACATATCCACAGTGCTTGTGTACTATTTGACATTGTGAATTGAAAAACCTTTTCGGCATTTTAAAAGGTCATCATGTATTTCAGGGTTCTGCCCAGACGGGTTTGAGTGCCATGTAACAGGAGACCTCCTCTGTGGTGCTAAATGAGATTCTGGGAATTCAAAAATTTAATGGTGGTTAAAATGCATTTTTATCTTTGGTGCAAGTCAGAGATGAAAGAATGTCAAATCTCACCCAACTGGAGTTGGGAGGTCTTGAGTTTTTATATGCCCGTTTTATAAACCAGCTGTATTATGTTATGGCGCGGGCATCCGTCCATCCATCTGTTGACTTTTGGTGGAGTTACTGCCCTTGAACTTAGTTACCATTTTCGGGACTTTTTTTTGGTTATGGATTGACATATTGAGAAAAAAGTTTATCTATAGCTTTGTTATGGATAGTTACAAATTCAGTTCGAATTTCGTTCCACTCGGTTGATTTTTGGTGGAGTTACTGCCCTTGAACTTAGAATTTTTAGAGTTTTCCGAATTTTTTTTCATTTTCCAGACTTTTTGAATAAGTATAATTAACTAAAATGGAGAAACTGACACTAAAGTGCAATTGGAACATGAATAATGTTTTATAATTTCTGGCAGTGTGGGCATATTATGCACTGTCCGGTGATGTCCTCTGGTTCAGATTCTTTTCGATATTGGTTCAGTTTAAGGAAAAACCTCCATTTCAGTTCAGTTTTTCTCTGTGTTAAGAACATGAAAAAATAGTAAATAACACTGCAGGCTCCTCAACCTGAAAAAAACGCAATAGTTTGTATGACACCATCCACAATATAAAGCCCTGTCAGTAACTATCTAAACTGCGTTGAGTATAACTTCCCAGTAATCATTCTTAGGGGATCAGTTCCTAGACCTATAGAACAGAAAAAAACGTGAATTAGAGTAACAAATGAATAAAGTTTATCTAACTGACATTGTGTTCTCATTGTTAGATTTCCTTACTTATTAACTCATCTGGTGAATGAGTCAGTAAGAGAGAAAATATGACAATGAAAACACAAAATATTCTTCTCCCTTTATCAGATAAACTTAGTGATGAGAGTCCATTGGTGTCTCTAGTGCACTTCCCTCCCAGTAAGATATTTAATGATGAGAGTCCATTGGTGTCTCTAGTGCACTTCCCTCCCAGTAAGATATTTAATGATGAGAGTCCATTGGTGTCTCTAGTGCACTTCCCTCCCAGTAAGATATTTAATGATGAGAGTCCATTGATGTCTCTAGTCCACTTCCCTCCCAGTAAGATATTTAATGATGAGAGTCCATTGGTGTCTCTAGTGCACTTCCCTCCCAGTAAGATATTTAATGATGAGAGTCCATTGATGTCTCTAGTCCACTTCCCTCCCAGTAAGATATTTAATGATGAGAGTCCATTGGTGTCTCTAGTGCACTTCCCTCCCAGTAAGATATTTAATGATGAGAGTCCATTGATGTCTCTAGTCCACTTCCCTCCCAGTAAGATATTTAATGATGAGAGTCCATTGATGTCTCTAGTCCACTTCCCTCCCAGTAAGATATTTAATGATGAGAGTCCATTGATGTCTCTAGTCCACTCCCCCCCCCCCCCCCCCCCAGTAAGATATTTAATGATGAGAGTCCATTGATGTCTCTAGTCCTCTTCCCTCCCAGTAAGATATTTAATGATGAGAGTCGATTGATGTCTCCAGTCCACTTCCCTCCCAGTAAGATATTTAATGATGAGAGTCCATTGATGTCTCTAGTCAACTTCCCTCCCAGTTAGATATTTAATGATGAGAGTCCATTGATGTCTCTAGTCAACTTCCCTCCCAGTAAGATATTTAATGATGAGAGTCCATTGATGTCTCTAGTCCACTTCCCTCCCAGAAAGATATTTAATGAAGAGAGTCCATTGATGTCTCTAGTCCACTTCCCTCCCAGTAAGATATTTAATGATGAGAGTCCATTGATGTCTCTAGTCCACTTCCCTCCCAGTAAGATATTTAATGATGAGAGTCCATTGATGTCTCTAGTCCACTTCCCTCCCAGTAAGATATTTAATGATGAGAGTCCATTGATGTCTCTAGTCCACTTCCCCCCCCCCCCCCCAGTAAGATATTTAATGATGAGAGTCCATTGATGTCTCTAGTCCTCTTCCCTCCCAGTAAGATATTTAATGATGAGAGTCGATTGATGTCTCCAGTCCACTTCCCTCCCAGTAAGATATTTAATGATGAGAGTCCATTGATGTCTCTAGTCCACTTCCCTCCCAGTTAGATATTTAATGATGAGAGTCCATTGATGTCTCTAGTCCACTTCCTTCCCAGTAAGATATTTAATGATGAGAGTCCATTGATGTCTCTAGTCCACTTCCCTCCCAGTAAGATATTTAATGATGAGAGTCCATTGATGTCTCTAGTCCACTTCCCTCCCAGTAAGATATTTAATGATGAGAGTCCATTGATGTCTCTAGTCCACTTCCCTGCCAGTAAGATATTTAATGATGAGAGTCCATTGATGTCTCTAGTCCACTCCCCCCCCCCCCCCCACAGTAAGATATTTAATGATGAGAGTCCATTGATGTCTCTAGTCCACTTCCCTCCCAGTAAGATATTTAATGATGAGAGTCCATTGATGTCTCTAGTCCACTTCCCTCCCAGTAAGATATTTAATGATGAGAGTCCACTGATGTCTTTAGTCCACTTCCCTCCCAGTAAGATATTTAATGATGAGAGTCCATTGGTGTCTCTAGTCCACTTCCCTCCCAGTAAGATATTTAATGATGAGAGTCCATTGATGTCTCTAGTCCACTTCCCTCCCAGTAAGATATTTAATGATGAGAGTCCATTGATGTCTCTAGTCAACTTCCCTCCCAGTAAGATATTTAATGATGAGAGTCCATTGATGTCTCTAGTCCACTTCCCTCCCAGTAAGATATTTAATGATGAGAGTCCATTGATGTCTCTAGTCCACTTCCCTCCCAGTTAGATATTTAATGATGAGAGTCCATTGATGTCTCTAGTCCACTTCCCTTCCAGTAAGATATTTAATGATGAGAGTCCATTGATGTCTCTAGTCCACTTCCCACCCAGTAAGATATTTAATGATGAGAGTCCATTGATGTCTCTAGTCCACTTCCCTCCCAGTAAGATATTTAATGATGAGAGTCCATTGATGTCTCTAGTCCACTTCCCTCCCAGTAAGATATTTAATGATGAGAGTCCATTGATGTCTCTCTAGTCCACTTCCCTCCCAGTAAGATATTTAATGATGAGAGTCCATTGATGTCTCTAGTCCACTTCCCTCCCAGTAAGATATTTAATGATGAGAGTCCATTGATGTCTCTAGTCCACTTCCCTCCCAGTTAGATATTTAATCATGAGAGTCCATTGATGTCTCTAGTCCACTTCCCTTCCAGTAAGATATTTAATGATGAGAGTCCATTGATGTCTCTAGTCCACTTCCCTCCCAGTTAGATATTTAATGATGAGAGTCCATTGATGTCTCTAGTCCACTTCCCTTCCAGTAAGATATTTAATGATGAGAGTCCATTGATGTCTCTAGTCCACTTCCCACCCAGTAAGATATTTAATGATGAGAGTCCATTGATGTCTCTAGTCCTCTTCCCTCCCAGTAAGATATTTAATGATGAGAGTCGATTGATGTCTCCAGTCCACTTCCCTCCCAGTAAGATATTTAATGATGAGAGTCCATTGATGTCTCTAGTCCACTTCCCTCCCAGTTAGATATTTAATGATGAGAGTCCATTGATGTCTCTAGTCCACTTCCTTCCCAGTAAGATATTTAATGATGAGAGTCCATTGATGTCTCTAGTCCACTTCCCTCCCAGTAAGATATTTAATGATGAGAGTCCATTGATGTCTCTAGTCCACTTCCCTCCCAGTAAGATATTTAATGATGAGAGTCCATTGATGTCTCTAGTCCACTTCCCTGCCAGTAAGATATTTAATGATGAGAGTCCATTGATGCCTCTAGTCCACTTCCCTGCCAGTAAGATATTTAATGATGAGAGTCCATTGATGTCTCTAGTCCACTTCCCCCCCCCCCCCCCCCCCCCAGTAAGATATTTAATGATGAGAGTCCATTGATGTCTCTAGTCCACTTCCCTCCCAGTAAGATATTTAATGATGAGAGTCCATTGATGTCTCTAGTCCACTTCCCTCCCAGTTAGATATTTAATAATGAGAGTCCATTGATATCTCTAGTCCACATCCCTCCCAGTAAGACATTTAATGATGAGAGTCCATTGATGTCTCTAGTCCACTTCCCTCCCAGTAAGATATTTAATGATGAGAGTCCATTGATGTCTCTAGTCCACTTCCCTCCCAGTAAGATATTTAATGATGAGAGTCAATTGACGTCTCTAGTCCACTTCCTTTCCAGTAAGATATTTGATGATGAGAGTCCATTGATGTCTCTAGTCCACTTCCCTCCCAGTTAGATATTTAATGATGAGAGTCCATTGATGTCTCTAGTCCACTTCCCTCCCAGTAAGATATTTAATGATGAGAGTCCATTGATGTCTCTAGTCCACTTCCCTCCCAGTAAGATATTTAATGATGAGAGTCCATTGATGTCTCTAGTCCACTTCCCTCCCAGTAAGATATTTAATGATGAGAGTCCATTGATGTCCCTAGTCCACTTCCCTCCCAGTAAGATATTTAATGATGAGAGTCAATTGACGTCTCTAGTCCACTTCCTTTCCAGTAAGATATTTAATGATGAGAGTCCGTTGATGTCTCTAGTCCACTTGCCTTCCAGTAAGATATTTAATGATGAGCGTCCATTGATGTCTCTAGTCCACTTCCCTCCCAGTAAGATATTTAATGATGAGAGTCAATTGACGTCTCTAGTCCACTTCCTTTCCAGTAAGATATTTAATGTTGAGAGTCCGTTGATGTCTCTAGTCCACTTCCCTCCCAGTAAGATATTTAATGATGAGAGTCCATTGATGTCTCTAGTCCACTTCCCTCCCAGTAAGATATTTAATGATGAGAGTCAGTTAACGTCTCTAGTCCACTTCCTTTCCAGTAAGATATTTAATGATGAGAGTCCGTTGATGTCTCTAGTCCACTTGCCTTCCAGTAAGATATTTAATGATGAGAGTCCATTGATGTCTCTAGTCCACTTCCCTCCCAGTAAGATATTTAATGATGAGAGTCCATTGATGTCTCTAGTCCACTTCCCTCCCAGTAAGATATTTAATGATGAGAGTCCATTGATGTCTCTAGTCCACTTCCCTCCCAGTTAGATATTTAATGATGAGAGTCCATTGATGTCTCTAGTCCACTTCCCTTCCAGTAAGATATTTAATGATGAGAGTCCATTGATGTCTCTAGTCCACTTCCCACCCAGTAAGATATTTAATGATGAGAGTCCATTGATGTCTCTAGTCCTCTTCCCTCCGAGTAAGATATTTAATGATGAGAGTCGATTGATGTCTCCAGTCCACTTCCCTCCCAGTAAGATATTTAATGATGAGAGTCCATTGATGTCTCTAGTCCACTTCCCTCCCAGTTAGATATTTAATGATGAGAGTCCATTGATGTCTCTAGTCCACTTCCTTCCCAGTAAGATATTTAATGATGAGAGTCCATTGATGTCTCTAGTCCACTTCCCTCCCAGTAAGATATTTAATGATGAGAGTCCATTGATGTCTCTAGTCCACTTCCCTCCCAGTAAGATATTTAATGATGAGAGTCCATTGATGTCTCTAGTCCACTTCCCTGCCAGTAAGATATTTAATGATGAGAGTCCATTGATGTCTCTAGTCCACTTCCCCCCCCCCCCCCCCCCCCCCCCAGTAAGATATTTAATGATGAGAGTCCATTGATGTCTCTAGTCCACTTCCCTCCCAGTAAGATATTTAATGATGAGAGTCCATTGATGTCTCTAGTCCACTTCCCTCCCAGTTAGATAGTTAATAATGAGAGTCCATTGATATCTCTAGTCCACATCCCTCCCAGTAAGATATTTAATGATGAGAGTCCATTGATGTCTCTAGTCCACTTCCCTCCCAGTAAGATATTTAATGATGAGAGTCCATTGATGTCTCTAGTCCACTTCCCTCCCAGTAAGATATTTAATGATGAGAGTCAATTGACGTCTCTAGTCCACTTCCTTTCCAGTAAGATATTTAATGATGAGAGTCCATTGATGTCTCTAGTCCACTTCCCTCCCAGTTAGATATTTAATGATGAGAGTCCATTGATGTCTCTAGTCCACTTCCCTCCCAGTAAGATATTTAATGATGAGAGTCCATTGATGTCTCTAGTCCACTTCCCTCCCAGTAAGATATTTAATGATGAGAGTCCATTGATGTCTCTAGTCCACTTCCCTCCCAGTAAGATATTTAATGATGAGAGTCCATTGATGTCCCTAGTCCACTTCCCTCCCAGTAAGATATTTAATGATGAGAGTCAATTGACGTCTCTAGTCCACTTCCTTTCCAGTAAGATATTTAATGATGAGAGTCCGTTGATGTCTCTAGTCCACTTGCCTTCCAGTAAGATATTTAATGATGAGCGTCCATTGATGTCTCTAGTCCACTTCCCTCCCAGTAAGATATTTAATGATGAGAGTCAATTGACGTCTCTAGTCCACTTCCTTTCCAGTAAGATATTTAATGATGAGAGTCCGTTGATGTCTCTAGTCCACTTCCCTCCCAGTAAGATATTTAATGATGAGAGTCCATTGATGTCTCTAGTCCACTTCCCTCCCAGTAAGATATTTAATGATGAGAGTCAGTTGACGTCTCTAGTCCACTTCCTTTCCAGTAAGATATTTAATGATGAGAGTCCGTTGATGTCTCTAGTCCACTTGCCTTCCAGTAAGATATTTAATGATGAGAGTCCATTGATGTCTCTAGTCCACTACCCTCCCAGCACGATATTTAATGACGAGAGTACATTGATGTCTCTAGTCCACTCCCCCCCCCCCCACCCACCCCAGTAAGATATTTAATGATGAGAGTCCATTGATGTCTCTAGTCCACTTCCCTCCCAGTAAAATATTTAATGATGAGAGTCCATTGATGTCTCTAGTCCACTTCCCTCCCAATAAGATATTTAATGATGAGAGTCCATTGATGTCTCTAGTCCACTTCCCTCCCAGTAAGATATTTTGAACAGTTTATGCACAAACACATTAAAACATTTTGGCAGTTTTTTGGTGTGTCTTGTAGTTCGGTTTTCTGATTTTCCACAGAAACCAGAACCAGCCAGGGAAACTGGAAAACTGACCGACTCTACACCCAACTGGCCACTACTACATATGCATCAGTGGTGCAGCCGTGGGGGTGGGGGTCAGTTTCAGTCATGCCTCAGCCCCCACCCCCATGTTAACGCATATAGGGTACATTAGGTAAGAAATGTTAATATCTAGAAATTTCCTTGATTCTAAGTCTGTTTGTGTCCATAGTTTATAAGTTGTGAAAGGCATCAATAATTAGGCCACATTGTGACCTAATTATTGCTGCCTTTCACAACTTATAAATTATGGACACAAATGGATACTAGAGTCAAGGACATTGCGTTTTTGTGTCTCGAATCAAAAAATTCCTCCTAGATCCCCTCCAACGCAAGGGGGACAGTTACTCTTGTGCTCGCCCCCATCTTGCCGCTGTGAGGCTCGGATGATGCGGCGAATCGTATTCTGTATGCACCACACCCCTAGATATTACTCTTGCCCCCTTAACTTTGATATCTAGGCAACGTGCCTGATATGCATGTAATGTAAGCAAAAACCTGGTGTATTTTTCTTTTCCTCCCTAAAGAGATGGCCACTCACTGCCACTGGAATGACATTTGTTTTATGAAGGATACAATAATATGTGATAAAGAATAGTTTGGGCTATATGGGAACAACATTGTTTATGACCAATTGTGGCTTTACATGTTTATATTTTATTCTGTCTGTTACAGTGGAACCCTGTTAATAGAATAGCTACTTTGCCAATGGAAATTTTTCAATTAACAGATGTATTCAATTACCAGGAATTGTGTCACTTTCATGTATTCTAGAGATAAACTTTGCATTTATTGTAGTATATCTTGTAGCATATCTTGTTTGATAGAGCTCCATGATGTCTCTAGTCCACTTTCCTCCCAGTAAGATATTAAATTAAATTCTGTATTGGATGTACTGAGGCCAAATAGGCCTATAAACAAAGGAAAACTGTGGCGATTCAGGGTAATTTCTCAATAGGTTACAAGATTTTTTATTCAATTAACATGAGTTTATAACCTATATTCAATTAACAGGTCAAATTTGTACTCGGGGTATGGTAAATGGTTTTGTGTTGGGAAATTATATTCAATTAACAGGGTTATTCAGTTAAGAGGTATCCAATTAAGTGGGCTCCACTATACCCGTGTTGGTTCCTTCAGGGGACTACAATCCAGGCAATGGGTGTTTTAACTCTGTTTTTAATCATTTGTTTTTTGGCTTTGCATGTTGATGTTTTATTGTGATTTTACCTGTGTTGGCCTCTTCAGAAAAACTTGCACCCAGGCAATACATGCAATTACTACTAGTTACTACATCCTCTTACAGAGTAAATTTATTTATTTATTTATTGGTGTTTAAGGTCACATATTTCTGCACAATGGCTAACCATGACCGTGACAGGTTTATGGGTGGAGGAAGCCGGAGTACCTGGAGAGAACCACCGAGCAACGGCGAGCAGCTGTCAGCTCCCCAACATACCAACTCCACACAAGCCTGGCTAGCATTGGTTGAAGACAGGAGCACCATCGACGTGCAGTACGCCTTAGTACACAGCGTCACCGTGCCCCCACGTGGGCAATTGGGGTGAAGTGTCTTGCCCGAAGACACAACGCGGTTGCCGCAGGTGGGATTCGAACCGAGAACCCCTCGGCTTGCAGGCTGCACCTCTACCAACTGAGCCACCACGCCCCCTACAGAGTAAATACTAACTTCTTTAGAACAGTTGTCAAATAGTGCTTTGCTTATCAAGGTTCTCGGAGCGTGATGGCTCAGTGGTTATGGCATTGAACTTCAAATTGAAAGGTCCACTATTTGGTCCCTGCCAGGGGTAACTCCATTGTGTCCTTGGGCAAGGTACTTTAGCCTGATTGCCCATGTGGGGGCATGGTGGCACCGTGTTCTAAGGCCTACTCCACATCGATTGTGCTATTTTCTTTATTAATCATTTCAAACCCTGCTTGTGTGAATTTAGTACATTGGGGAGTCTGACAGTTACTTGTCATTGATTGGTGGTTCTCCCAGGTACTCTGGCTTCCTCCACCTGTAAAACTGTCGACACGAGGTGACCCTGGCTGTCGGAAGTGTTGTTAAACTCCAAATAAATAACAAAGTTATCATAGGGGTGGTGATGATGATATGAAATTGAATCATTTTCATATCCGAGAGAAAGGGAGCGCGGTGGCTCAGTAGGTAGAGGTGCAGGCTGCAAGCCGAGAGGTCCTCGGTTCGAATCCCACCTGCGGCAACCGCGTTGTGTCCTTGGGCAAGACACTTCATCTCCATTGCCCGCGTGGGGGCACGATGACGCCGTGTACTAAGGCGTACTGCACGTCGATGGTACGCATGTCTTCAACCAATCTAACCCTGCCTGTGCTGCAGTGCGGAGTTACGATGTTGGGGAGCTGGCAGCTGCTCGTCGTTGCTCGGTGGTTCTCTCCGGGTACTCCGGCTTCCTCCACCCGTAAAACTGTCACGGTCATGGTTAGCCATTGTGCATAAATATGTGACCTTAAACATCAATAAATAAATAAATAAATAATCCGAGAGAAAGTTAATAATCAGAGGAATCTCATTTTAGTTCTTTTAAATTTGTACCACTTGTGATTTTCAGTTAAACTATGATTTTGTCTTCAATTCTTAAGTCCCCAAACAATGTATAACCACAAACCACAACCTTTCATATTGCTCTGAAAAAGTTGCCAAAAGTGTATTCTGAGCAATTCACTGGCAGGCGGCATTATCTTGACCGCGCTTTACATCATTGTTGGCTGTCTTATAAACAGCTCAGCTAACAATAATGTAGAAGCACTGTTAAGTCATCTGCAGCTGAAAATTCATTTATATATTTATTGGGGCTTAATGACACTTTCGACTGCCAGGGTCACCTCGTGGAGGACAGTTTCAGATGTAGAGGAAGCCAGAGGACACGGAGACAACCACCAAGCAATGGTGAGCAACTATCAAGATCCCCAACATACAACTAACTCCACACAAGCAGGGTTAGCATTGTTTGAAGACAATTGCTCCATTGACGTGCAGTATGTCTTAGTACACAACACCACCGTGCTCCCACGCGGGCAATTGGGATGAAGTGTCTTGCCCAAGAACACGACGCGGTTGCCACAGGTGGGATTCAAACCGAGGACCTCTCGACTTGCAGCCTGCATCTCTACCTACTGAGGCACCGCATTCCCCTGCAGCTGTATACTATAAGTTACTGGATGTTTAGTGTTCGGATATGGTGTCATGTGATGCGAAGTGAGAACAATATTAGGTGAGGTGTTAGTCTCGCCTAATATTGATCACACTTTGCCTAACATGACATCATATCCGACCACTACACGGCCTGTAGCATATTTATTATGTCAGTGGATAAAATCCAGAATGTCCCTTTAGTTAATCGCATGTTAATTTATTTTTTGGTGTATCGTATTTGTGAAAATGTAAACAAGTTGATGTAAGTTTGCAATGTAAGGGGAGTAACTCTATCTAGCAATCGTTTCATGCGGAAGTGTTCATCGATCAGAGCTATTAACTTGAATGTTGGGCGTGTTTCGATTTACATTGAGCTATCGGATTGGGTTATCGATCGAAATAAGTTTCTCAATTTAGGACACATATTATAAACATATTATTTCTTTTTGTTTGCTGTGAGATGGCTATTTTTGAGTCCAGACAGTTGTATTTTTGTTTCCAAAAATGATATGGTGGACACACACCTAATATTGATTTCATATGGGTCACTGATTATGTCATTATCGACCTGATATAGCTTCATAGGTCGTCACTGTTTATCCACGCTGATTGGTTGATCCCAAGAGTTGACATAATAAATGTATATATGGTAGTTATTAACGCAATATCAATCTGGGGACTTACATGTAAGGGTTAAGAAATAAAAAAGTATTTCCTCTTTGTTTCCGCTTCACACATGTAGCTCATCACATCTCTTTGCAGCAAGCTTGATCAGCATCTTCGATTGATTTGTCATTAGGATAAAAAAAGAGCACGCAATTAAACCTCACTGTAAAAATCATTATCTCATAAACTGTTTGAGTGCTAGAAGCCAGTATCATGTCTCTATTATAAAGTGCTGAAAACCACTATAGTGGCTTTACACTTTATTACACATCCATTAAACTTTAAACCCTTGTATTCAACGGAAACGCTGCTATGATATAAATGATTCTGTATTCAACAGGTGATATACAAGCCGGAACTTTTTTACCACACCGTGTAGTTACGCTTCGAAAAGTTTCCAAATTTCGTTATACAATCATCGACCCTCTGTCGCATAGTGTGAAAATGAAAACGTCCAAAGCAAAATAAAGTCGGTTCACAAAAACTTAGCCAAAAATAAGATACTATTTTTAAAAAACCCAATCATTTCCAAACAGAACATTAACCCAGTCCCGTGGCCATCTCGTTTTGTGGATCCCATTATATCTAAATTTGTCAACTTTATTTTTGTAAATCTTCGTACATCTTCACATGCTTCGAACTTCTTTTAAAAACGTTTCTCGCAGCTGTTTTGCAAATCTGCACATATTTGTACTTATATTTTTACTAACAGTAATAGCCACCAAATGGTTAGGCGAGAATGGGCACCAGCCCATTCACGCCTAACCATTTGGTGGCTATCACTGTTAGTAAACAGCGATACGAATTTCAACAAACACTGGTTTCGAAAAGGTTGTTTTGATTTTTTATCGATCCCTTTGATCACTGCAGCTTCAGTCAAAACAAATTCTTCACCTTTGGGGTTAAACATCGCAATTAATTTGTTTATTTAAATTAATTTTAATGCATGGGTTGTGGTTACGTCCTTACCCTAGAGGTGTTGGGTCGTTTGGGTCGTTTGGGTCATGCATCTTCTATCCGATGTATCGTTTTTTCTTCATCTGAAGATCTTGCTTTACATCTGGTAGCTTTACTGCTTTAAAATCTGTTACTGACTTTGGGCCTTTTTTATTCAGTGCCTGGGGTCTTGTTTCCGTTTTGTTAATTGATATTGTTTATATTTAAGGGGACGTCCAACCTAACTTTGGTCAAATTTCATGTAATTTTCTTTCAAGTCTAAAAAAGGCCCAAAATGAATAACCCCAATAAATTATATATCAAAATGCTTGGAATGACACATAGAACATGTGGAAATTGAAATTTGCCATGGAACTGCTGCCATGTGTAAATAGCACCACCTGAAAGTCTGCTATGGCATAAGTAAGAGAACAAATTTTTTACAATAAAATACCTCAAAATAAAATAACAGCTGTATTCTATAAACATTGAAGTACATACTCGAAGAAATCTTTTCCTAATTCATTAAAGAAATAAAGATTGAGACCAAATGTTATAAGTGGAGTGCTCACTGATTGAAGGAAGACATTTTCTTTTGTTTATGTTTTGATTTGGGGAGTTCAACAAAGGTCAACTTGAAGGAGTCCACCAGAAGAAGTATGGAAGGACAAAAGAGTGTCTCCCAACATAAAGATGTATGTGTCACTGTGGTGGTTTGGAAAGAAACTATGATATTCTCCTATGTAGAATGCACTGCAAAGTCAAACATTGTAGTTGAATAAATATATTTACAACCCCCTTGCACTGTAACCCGTTTTATCCCATGCATCAATTTGATAGTGATTAAATTGTTAAATTTGTCTGGTTTATCAATAAGTATAATAGCTCTGTTTACTCGTGGACACCAATACACTCGTGATATCTGTTGGAGAAGAAATAAGGGTAACTGTAACCTGTCACTGGAATAAACCATCTAATGTACTTAAAAGTACATTGTTATTCAAAACACATCAAATCAACCTTACATAACCATTATTGCATGTACTTTCCCCAAGGAGGCTTATTGGCATATTGCGATCAGAAGGGCACATCCAGAGGGTCTCACATATTTTTTTCAAGAACGCAGTGCACAAAGCAATCCCCAAAAGGTGACAAGTGAGCTCCATTTGACACAAAAACAATACCGGGGAGGGGCTCTCTAACGTGTATGACTCTACCTCTGGCACTCAAGGTAAGTGCCTTTTTCTCAAAGTTTAAGTCTTTTTTTCTTTTTGAAGATCCTGGCCACACATGTTCCAAACACTATCAGACAGGTAACCCTCCAAATAAGTGTACCTGCAAAAATCATGTTACACTGCAAAACATTCTTTTTAGACTTTTAGTTCTGGACCTTTCATGCTTCTTACTTCCAACTATAACACTTAATTTATTGGTTAATGGGTGAATAGAAAAGTCCTGCCATAATCAACATTTTGAGTTACATAAGCCTTCAAAACCGCTCTGATAAAAGTGTCAAACATCAGATTGGTGGCTTTATACAGAATATTCATTAGGTTGTTGCTTGATAAGTAATAGGAACAAAATCTTCACCAGAAATATTTTGTAGCAATACATTTGAGGGTATCAGCAGGCACTTTGTAACAAATTGAAACAAATCAATTAGTTATAAACAAAATTTTCTAACTCAAAAGAGTGAAAAAGTACCACAACTCTGAAAAAATGTGGGAAGAAACACATGCTACAGCAGCTACACAGGCATTGTTTCTCCATGATGCTCGATCACACCAAATATCCTTCAAATTGGAGTAGCAATGGTTGAGATACAAGGGAGAATGTTGGTACATGTAATGATGAATGGGTAAGAGGACAGAGGTCTCCACTGGCACTGCACGGCCCTAGATGCACCTTTGATTTTCCAACTTCCAGGTCTGGGGCATAATAATCGCAACACACCCACCTTATCAATTCATAATTTCAGTAAAATAAAAGGAATTATCAATTTTAATTAATTTATAGATGATGCTATTGATGGGAAGTATTTGGAATCTTTCGCCTTCTCGTACTATTAATTACCACAAACAATATCAGTTTGATGCCGTCAAACGAAACTGAACGCATGGGGTCTGGTTAAAAAGTTACTCGGCATGGATAATGAAGAAATTGCGAACATTTCGTGTATTTCATTTCTTTAAAAGCCAATTGCAGCTAATTTTGGCTGTGGATTCGATAATAATTCGTTTCGGTTTTGACCACACGGCCATGGTGACAGCGGTTATGTTTATTGCGATATGCAAATTGGGAGATAAGTTTCCGGTGAAGGAGATTTGTCACATTTGCCAGTGTAAAACGATGACAAAACACACTGGTCGACGCTTGTGTTAGTATGGTTGGTTGCAAGAAAAAAACTAAATTCTCAGCATCGTCCAAGCGCACCTTATTTAAAAGCACGAATGCATCATTTTCACCCCATCTTCAATCGGTCCTTTGCAGACATCAAACACACCCGCCTCAAATTCCATGGTTAATAGGAAGTAAATAACTTCACACCATCGGGGGAAATCAACACGCTCAATATAGTTCCAGGTCACTTGGAAAAAACTTCGTGAAAAAGTGATTTCTGAAGCATTCTGCTTGCTTTGTTATGAATATTGCCTTATTTTATGTGTATCGTCCCGATTTTATACACTCGGTTATTTTTTTACAAGTGGTTCATGTCTTTCTAGTGCGCAATAATTCAGATTTTTTGTCGACAAAAAAGTTCAGACGGCCTGTAAACACGAGAGGGAATTTCGAACCATATTTTGCAGTTATGACATTAACAGCTCAAGTATTTGCTGTCACCTGTTTGCAAATCCGCTCATACATTGTCTCGAACAAATAAAGGGCGTGATCACGTCCTTGCATTCTTACGATTGCCCAAATTGAGTAGTTCTGCACGAAAAGATCGTAATCACATGACCGGAATAAACATCATTGAAACATGGCCACATCCGGAACATCAAAAATTTGTGTTGGTGTTATTACATTCAAACGTCAAAACCCACCAGAGTGTGTGTCAAAAAAATGCTTTCTCCGAGTCTGTAGTATGTTATCATTATATTGAGGACAAGGCTTTCGAATTACCGATTATTTTGTGGTTTTACCGGTTCGTTACTTATGCCATTTGCAAATTAATTTTCTTCAAAATCATAAAATTTACTGTTTTTTCCTGAAAAAAGTTATATGTACCTTTTCTATGCACTTTACTCATTAGTTTGCTATATAATTTGCCTTTCCTTACTTCTCTTATCTGTTTCTGAGGCATTGGGAAAAATGTCAAAAAATTGACCAAAGTTAGGTTGGACGATCCTTTAAATATATGTAGTTTCAACTTATTATTACTGTAGGTTTGTTGTAAGATACATGTTTTAATATTCCGGTAGTGTAGCAATAATGTTTGGATTTTGTCCACACTTAGGCTCTATTGGGATACCCTTGGGCTCTTCACGTTCCCTTTGGGAACTTGGGCTTTTGTCAAAATGTTTTCGAAAGATTTTTTGAAATTAATTTTTCGATTTGTATTTTGATTATTGATTATTATGTATCTGTATCATATATTTATTATGGAGTTGGTGGGAGTTCAATCGACTTTGATTAATTATGAAAGCTTATTGCTCAAAATGCAAGGCGAGGAAGTCTTCCTCACATTTACATGCTTGTTGCCTTGCTTATGGTCGATGTACTCCCGCGAGTTCTTGTCCTAGGTGTGTTGATTGGGATGACAAACGTTCGACACGGGTGTCAAGATATGTTGTAAGCGGTGAGAGGTCAATGCCGGTCCTCTCGCCGCAGAGTCATTCAAGTTTGTCAGTTTCCTTTTCAGAGGAACAAAAACGTGGTGATGGTTATGTGACACCTACCAAAAGTGTGCTACCGTCGTCGCGCTCTGCTGAGCAAACAGAGCTAGCTGCTAAGGTGCTCCTGAATATTAGGAAGGGGATAAAGCCACTGGCCAGTGGTTTTAATCCTTTGCCAGCAGCTAGCTCGACCGGTGGGAGCCGTGACGCCGTGTATGTCCGTTGCGCTCGAAGGAAGTGTAGTGGGTAGAGCGAGCACCTTAAAATCTAAACATGCTCATCCAGTGACGACGGAACTAGGGAAGAAGCCAACAAGTGTTTTGGGAAGCGAGGCGAGGCGAGGCGAGGTCTGAAAGGGCCGCGTGCGGAAGAGGCCCCTCTCTATCCCAACGACATCTGGGGCCAGATGTTGTGATAAAGACCTTGCGTGGGCCAGAGCATCCGTCCACACCTGCCGTTCGGGACGCTCCGTATAGATTGCAGCCGGCTCCGTATAGATTGCATCCTAGCTACCCGACTTCGGATATCCACGCTGCTGCGTGAAGAAGGGACCACTCTTCACCCGAGAAGTCAAACCATCCGGTAGCTAGGGGGACGAGGCCTCGATCATCGGGACGTTCGGAGAAGAGATCCATCTCCGATACGCCGTCCCAGGAGCAGCAAGCGGCTAAGAAACAGAAAAGAGCTGCTCCTCAGGCCTCGATGACGGACTTGATGTTGCATATTGCGCATCTGATCGCAGCAAGAGCAGGTGCAGCCTCCCTCGGACTCAGAACCTGAGCTGTCGGGCAATGCTGGGTCGGTCCAGTCATCTGTTCGCGCAGAGGCAATGGACCGAGATTCGCAACTGATTCTGTCGGATGGGGAAAGGGATAAGGAAGAGGATTACCCTTCCCTTTCGGAACAGCACATGGTTGTGATGGATTTCATCCATCAACACTACCCTGAATTTGTTCCGACGAATCAGAATGCTGCGACAACAAGAGAGAAACCGTTGGCGTCGTTGGGCGCAGACTTCATGCGGACAAAGGAAGAAGTTCCTTCTTTTCCGGTTCAGTCTAGGCAGGTGCCGCAGGCCTTCGGCCATGTAGACGAGGCCATATTCAACCTATCGGGTGCAAGGAGAAAATGCGGTTTCTTAACTACATCTTCCATAAACATACCATTTCTTGGACCACGTTCATTTAAAACGGTCGAAGAAGATGTTCAGAGAGCTCCTCGGCGTTTGGATAGCAGGCCGGGGATCTAGATGTATCCTTACCTGCATCATTCACTATTCGCTCAGACACAATTGAAACGGCACTTTCGCCAAGTAGATCACCATATGAGAGCTATGGCACAACGTCTCAGTGGGAAGGAATTTGCGGACGTTCGTACCTCTCTTAGAGTTCTTTCCAGGGCAATTATGTATACCACGTATAACTCCGCCCTACCAGTGGCTAATCTGGAGTGAATTAGACGTAATACTGCCCTTGTGACGTCATCACTTATAGATGACACGGTGAAAAGCTCTCTCCGGGTTGTTCCGTCCTCCGAACATACTATTTTTGACGACAAGCTTTCGTTGGGCTATGAAGAGGCTACTAAGAAAACGCCATTTGCTCTGCTATTGAAGTCGGCGTCTCAACAACCCGCTTCAGCAGGCAAGAGTAAAGGAGGACGTTCCAGATCTAAAACATTTAAAGGCTACAAGAAACCCTCTTACAATTACTCTGGAGGTCGTCAATATAGCGATGCGAGAAAGGAACGGAGGTCTGATCCGCACTATCGGTCAGACGCTCCTAGGCCGACGGGACGAGGTTCTTCGCGAGGAGGACGTAGTTTCTCCTCCCTTCTGCCTCGCAGGTCATACAGGTGATGTTCAATACCTTTATTGCTTGCCAGTTGGCGGCAGGTTATCAAACTTCGCGAGAAACTGGATAGCAGTCACGGAAGATCAGTGGGTGAGAAGTGTAGTCTCAGACGGCTATCATTCCGAGCGAAACCCCCTCTAACAAGATGTAAAACAAAGGGTTCAGATTTGGGCAGATTTTCAGTGGTTAACTCACGGAGTTCCGCAGCAACTGCCGGATCTGGCTTTCACGATTATGGCGGATGTGAGTCAGATGGATTGGGACAAAACCCTAAGTCCCGCAGACTTGAAGTGTCAGGGTCTTTGGGACCCGTGGTTCCTAGAGAAGCACATAAAGAGATGATGTCAATATGGCTAGCTCTTCAGCATTAGATTTACATAATAGCGAACATCCATGTTCTGATTTTGTCGGACAATTCGACAGTAGTAGCTTACATCATGAACCAAGGCGGCACTCATTCAATTACATTATGCGAATTAACGGAGATGATTCTCCTATACGTCATGAATCATCATGTTCATCTTTCTGTCTGTCATTTTCCGGGACGTCTGAATGTACTAGCAGACTCGCTTTCTCGGAAAAGTCGCCTGTTGCCATCGGAGTGGACTCTCAACAAGCGAATATTCAGACAGATTTGCTACCAGTGGGATCATCCCATGATAGATCTGTTTGCGACACACCTGAACAATCAGTTACCGACGTTCGTGTCGCCATGCCCAGATCATCGAGCGTAAGCTGCAAACGCTCTGTCGATCTCATGGGACTGAATGATAGGATATTCGTATCCTCCAACTCCGTTGATTCAGCAGATTCTATTAAAGATCAAACAGTCTCGTTGCAAAATCCTGCTAGTAACACCTCTGTCGTCACAGAAACCTTGGATCAATCTTTTCAGGTGTCTGGTATGAGACGTTCCCCGGAAGCTTCCTCCGCGAGAGGATCTTCTTTATCAGGGGAAGTCACGCACCCTGCATCACAACCCGGAAGGTCTCAACCTTCACGTATTTCCATTGTGCTGTCCTTCTTGCACGGAAAACAGTCCTTCTTGCACGCAAAACAGTTCACAGGGCGCACACTGAACGCAATTTCTAACTGCAGGAGGTCCTCATCTTCGTTGAACTACGCAGCAAAGTGGAGGGTTTTCTTCCGTTGGTGTCAGGATCAGTCGATAGACGTTTATGATCTGTCCATACCAAATATTGCCAATTTCCTGTTCTACTTGTTTGACGACCTCAAACTGCAGCCCGTCACTATTAAGGGCTATGGGTCTATGTTATCAGACACTTACGCTCATCATGGTAACTTGGCTACTGTATCAAATACTTCATTGTCCAAGCTGGTTAGAAATTTCTCTATTAATAGACCTAGAACCCTCAGATTAATTCCTAAATGGAATTTGGTTTGGGCTCTGTTGACTCTGTTGAAGCTCAAAGAAGCTCCGTTGGACGTTGTAGAGTTCAAATTCTTGACCTATAAACGGTATTTCTCTTAGCCTTTGCATCTGCTAGAAGAGTCAATGAACTTCATGCTTTATCTGTTGATGAATCTCACTACCGTAGTGTGGGTAATACCATTACCCTTACTACGGAAGTGGGATTTCTGGCAAAGAATCAGATTCCAGACAAGCGGCCTGAGCCTATTGTCATTAAGGCTCTGCGGTCCTTGGATAACCGTAGACCTTTGCTGTGTCCAGTCAGGGCTATGCGCATTTATAAACGTCGATCGAATTTTATTAGAAAAGGAAGAAAACGTTTCTTTCTTTCATTGATTCCTAACAGAAAAGATAGTTCTGTTCATTCAGTCGCAAGATGGATTCAGTTGACAGTACGCATTGCCTATGAAAATCTATCTTCCGATCTACGTTCGGTTAATAAGATATCAGCGCACGAGGTAAGAGCGCTGTCCGCTTCTTGGGCTTTTCTAACAGTATAGACATTACTGATCTCATGAAGGCTGCATACTGGACACAGCCCTCTTCATTTACAAAGGTTTACCCGAGAAATTTAGAGTCCATCTCCGGTGACCTTAGATCTTTAGGTCCTCTTTCTGTTGCTCAGAATGGCGTCCATTAATGGTTACATCTATAGTTATTCAGGCAATCCATTCCAGCATTGACGCTGCACCGCTGCCCTCTTCGTTTTGAGGACATGTACCTCAGAACAAGGGGAAGGGGGGCAGGGACGGATTTCTCCCTTATGATCAACTGGCTTTATAGTGAAATGCAAGGGAAGACCTCCTCCGGTGTCAGTAGTCCTGAGTCGGTGCTAGGATGGTTTTAATGTGTAGCTCGGTGTGAAGCAATAACTATGTCTCATTTATGTACTGTTTTTAAAGTGTAGCTCACTGTGAAGCATTTGTATATGTCGCGTGTCAAACAGGCGTTAATATACAATCCTCGGACACTTTTAAATGAGTATAAAGAGTCTCATTCTCTGGACTATCTTTATATATTGGTTTCCCTTCACCGAATTAGCATAACGGGTTATGCTGGTATTAAATGGAGAATTATATATTATGTAATACTCAATTACATTGCTGGTGTTATGCCTTTCTCTTTTCTCGAAAAGGAGAAAGACGTACATAATTCCTATCTTCTCCCATTCTTCTGTAGGAGATATCCGTTACTGAAGTAATTAAGAGATTGGATTTTCCTTTATGTCCTAGGTCCTCCATCCTTTTTACTATTCAGCTAGTCTGGGCCGTTGGTTGTTGTATAAAAATATTATAAATTTTAAGTAATTTGTATATTGTTTATACTTACCAATAGCCCAAACGGGTATGGCCCTCCCATGAGTGGGCACTCAAACCTCCCCGCTGTTTATAACATTTAACAGGCAATCTGTAGAAAGAATGATGGTTGGCGCCAATTTTGGTGTCTTCCTAGATTCTGCACATGCACAGATCCGAAAAGTATCGAGGACCAGATAGAACATCAACTTTTCGGTTTTGCATGCACATTTTGGAGATTGGGGGGGAAAATTTGTGTTTGGCCCTGGATTAATTTTTGAGTTAGCACTAGCTAGTCTGAGCCATTGGTAAGTAAAAAAAATGTACAATTTACTTAAAATTTATAATTTTTCCCCATGGAAGTGAAGCAGTGCTTGTTTACTATGCTAAACATGCTCTGTTTTACTTGTAAAATAGGACCCAGTCACCAATGCTTGGGGTGGAAGTCCTCTAAAATGGGCAACATGGGTACAAACGATTGACTAAACTTGACTTTACCTCCATGTTGTGGTAATGATTAGCCATTGTGCAGAAGTATGTGACCTTAAACACCAATAAATAAATAAATAAATTTCAATTCAAACATAATATGAAGCACACCCATAGAACATGAAGTTTTAAATTGAGATACGTGCTCTTCTGAACAAAGTCCAAATATGGGCTTCCAGCACTCACCCAGCTAATACATGACATGAATTGGGGACTCTGACAGTTGCTCGCCTTTGCTCGGTGGTTCGTTTTGGGTACTCCAGTTTTCTACACCCATAGAGCTGTCTGACACAAGGTGACCCTGGCTGTCAAAAGTGTAGTTAAACTTCAGTAAATAATTACATGACATGACTACCAGACAGCACATAAAAAAATCTTAAACCCCACAAAGTAGATCTTCTGTTTCTCGTGCCAGTTTGTGTTGTGATATTACATATACGATGGTGCTTTTTTTAAATTTTATTTTGTATTATTGTAATTATTTCTTTGCCATCAGAAGTTCATGTTCTTAGTTTGTTTTATGTTTTAGGCCATCGGCAATTCAATTTCCCATCTGATTTCCGACTCGAGAAAGTCACGTGTCGTCTCATGGTACACTGGCCCACTTTTGCGAGAAGTGGTTCAACATTCGAACGTTTTGGATGCCATGAGCTGTTATCATGATAACAGTTGGGCACAATCCTTTCCTTATATTACAACATTTACAGGAGTGGTAGATGCTCAATGAAAGTGTCGGTGTGCTGGAGGCGGCGTCTGGCCATTGTCCAAGAACCACCGGAAATAGAGCGATCGAATGTGGAATTCATTTATAACAAAAGTTTTTGTTGTATTTGCATTCAATATAATACATGAATCGTACGGGCCGATTTTTCGTGGGGTTGGGGACAGTTATACCGAAAAAACATTTTGAGATCACCCGAAAACTGTAGTGAAAATTTTACCCTTTACATGAATTTTGGGTACCATGTCGATGTGCTGTGCACGCTTCAGCTGGGGTGAAAATCAAATCATACTCCGTTTAGATGGAAGATGTGACTTTTCACCCCCACTGGAAGGCGCACTGCATACTGCCTAAAGGCTAAATAGTCAGATAAAAAAAAGCCCCGGCTTCTATGGGAATATATCACGAGCTGCTCCCGCAAAAGTCTGGGTAATGAGGCATGAATCGTCCCTCATGTACTACTAACACTGCTTGAAAAATTATTTTCACTAAGTCGATCGATCGAGATAATAAGTCTCCCGATCGAGATAAAAAAAGAGTTTATCAATCGAGATAAAAAGTCGATCGATTGAGATAATACATCTCTTGATCGAGATAATACAAGAGAACTAAAATATGATGTTCTTTCCCATTCGCTGTACCCAGCCACCGTAGATTATTTATTTATTTATTTATTTATTTATTTATTTATTTATTTATTTATTTATTTATTTATTTATTTATTAAGGTTTAACGACACGGCCATAATGTGTCGATGACAGTTTTACATGTGGAGGAAGCCAGAGTACCTGAAGAGAACCACCGAGCAACGACGAAAAGCTGCCAGTTCCCCAACATTGTAACTCCGCACCGCAGCAGAGGCAGGGTTTGATTGGTTGAAGACATGCACACCATCGACGTGCAGCATGCCTTAGTACCTGTTGTCAACGTGCCCCCGTGTGGACAATCGGGGTTAAGTGCCTTGCCCAAAGACAACGCGGGAGTCCGAATCGATCGCTGAGACGGTCACCCATCCAAGGACTAACCGGGCTCAAAGTTGCTTAATTTCGGTGATCTGTCGAGAACTGGCTTCCTCAAACGGATCAGAGACAACCCGCTCCAGTCCTATTTTGGGGCGGGTTGTCCCATTTTTTGGGGCGGGTTGTCCCATGTTATGGGGCGGGTTGTCCCAATTTTTTTTTCTGATTTTTGAAGAAAAATATGTTGGGGATAGCAATCTATAAAACAGATTTTTACTCACTTTTTTATAAAAAATTATCCACAATCCACATTGATCATATTTACACATCCCAGAATGACTGATTTAAACAAATAACAGTTATATTCTGAATTGTTAGCATGTAGAGACCAGTCAGAAGTGGCGTGTTGTTTTAGTCATGTTGTTTCAGTCGGGTATCCTCTTGAAGGAATGATATTTGTTTGATGCGCAAAAATCAAAAATATTTTTCCATAAGCGACCATTATAACGTTCAAGTGAAAAACAGTTATGATCGCATCACTTTAATTTCGGGATTCAGATATATTTGTTAAGTATAGTGCTTCAGACAACTTTGTCTGACCGGAAAACAGGGGGGGGGGGGGGGGGGGGGCAGGCAACAAATAAACAAGAAAATCTGACCGGAAGGGAAGTACCGGTCACATGCAGCTATTTTCCAGGGAATTCCCAACAAAACCACACCAAAAATCTATTGTAATTTTTAGGGACCAGTCATCAAATCACCGTCTTTTTTCATCTGGAATATTCAACAGTAATGCAAGATGTCATTAGAATGTTTCAAATGTTTATTGAAACAATATATTTTTCCAAGATGCTTATTTTTAGAGATTGCATCATTTCCGGGCAGCTAACTCTAATTCAAATATTTACTGCATCGATACCATAAGTATATTTAACTTTGCGTTCGACAACTATTTTCAGTATGGAAAACTTAAAATCACCACATCGAATAATTCCAGATTTTCTAGAATTTTGTTAATTTAGCAGATCATTCTCTTTCTATGTAATGCTTACTTTTCTCTTGATAAAGCTTCACACGATAGAGAACGTTCTAAAAAGGTTTGCTTTTTTGGCCAAATGAGAACATTCAAATTTGTATACATCTCTGTTGGCCATGAATTGGGAATGACGGAGTTTTTCTGTTGCGGCATGCGGAGTGGAATTGTAATTCATCAAAAAGTCGTAATGTATACCCTTCAAGAGCACCCCTCCAACTGTGCAGTGTGAAGACAATCTTTAACCTTTTACCCAACATACCGGCCAAAACCAGCCAGCGCTATTCTTAAAAATCACCTATTACTTTTCATTATTTTTTTTATTTTTGTCTCAAAAACATAGGTTATTACCCCTCATTGGAACGGGCTCGTTCCAATGAAGGGTCTTAACCTATGTTTTTGAGACAACAAATAAAAAAATTAGTTATTCAAGAATTTTTTTTGCAAGTGATAGCGTGATATGGATTCATCACAGCGTTGATCTCATTTCCTTTATCTAAGACTAAGACAATAAATGTGTTGTTTTAGCAGTTAACAATCATCATTTTGCTTTTCATTGTATTATACCGGTTGGCAGTAGTGAAGACTAAATATAATCCACTGCTTCTGACTTTCTTCATTAAGGGTCGAAAGGGGCTTGCGGCAAACCGTCCCTGCGCGCCTTCGGCGCGCGAAACCATTTCTCCTTCTTCATTCATTCAACAAACATGTTTCCTTGCATTCATTGTGATCTTGAAGTTCCATCAAAGCAGCATGCAGTTGACTGCGACGTTTGTGGGAGATGGCAACATCGTTCATGTAACACAGGCGGAAACCGTGTGGAATATCTGAGTGCAAACAACCATCCAGTTTATTTGCAGACAATGCGGAGACCAGTCCAGTGAGATTGATATGTCTGTTGACTCAGATGAAGCCATGGACACGTCCGAGAACACAAACAGTCAGGCCACTGAAGCATCCATAGACACTTCCACAGATACCATTACCACAGACACTTCTGAAAATATCACACTGGCCACGGAATTGAATGCTGAATTTGATCTGCCACACAGACACGCTTGTATTTATATGTTATTATTTATAATACCATCATAATTAAGTCCAATAACAAATCCATTGTCCCCTAATTAATAATGATCGTATTATAAGTAGTAACAGCTGAATAGTTCATTTGTTATTACTTAGAATCCGATCATAGGCCAATATCGTAGTCAAATAGCTGATAACTGTGGCTCAGTAGATAGAGGTGCAGGCTGCAGGCCGAGAGGTCATCGGTTCGAATCCCACCTGCGCCAACCGCGTTGTGTCCTTGGGCAAGACACTTCACCCCATGGTCCACGTGGGGGCACGGTGACGCTGTGTACTAAGGCGTACTGCACGTCGATGGTGCACTGTCTTCAACCAATGCTAACCCTGCTTGTGTGGAGTTAGTATGTTGAGGAGCTGACAGTTGCTCGCCGTTGCTCGATGGTTCTCTCCGGGTACTCCGGCTTCCTCCACCCGTTAAAACTGTTGAGGTCATGATTGGCTAATGTGCAGAAATATGTGACCTCAAACACCAATAAATAAATAAATAGCTGATAACTGCGGCGCGTTGTCTCGGGGTGGGTTGTCCCAATCGGTTTGGGGCGGGTTGTCCCTGGGGCGTATTGTCCCGTTCCCACCACAAGCCACGTCTTTTTATATCCGATTTCTATGTCAGATACAGCACAAATGACACATAGTTATGACGTCACAGGCCCGTCGGAACGAAATTTATATTGGGGGGGGGGGGGGGTATGGGGTATCCAGTTGCCGAAGGTATCTGGCGCGAGTGCTGAAGGCACGACCTTTTTGAGGGGGGGGGGGGGGGAGGGGGGTTACTCCCCCAGAAAATTTTTTGAAAAGGGGCAATCAAAGGAAGCATTCTGGTAGCTTTTTGAAGCGAAAGCCTCTTGATTTTTTTAAACGGCAAAAGTTGTTTATTTTAAACAAAATGTTTATAAAAAATCCCAATAGAACCCCATAACATTTGGGGACGGTTCTCACACCGGGCCTCACCTGCAGGCCGTGTCCGTATTCCGTCATGCTAAAAAAAGTCAGGCCTTGTGGTGGATTCATTAGTTTTATCATTACGCCAACGGTTGTCGTGGTCTTCTGAGCTGCCAAAGGAATTGCTCAAAACGTTTGCACATCAACATATGCAGGTGCATGTTATACATTTCTGTGATACGTTCATAATTCTAATCCAGGGGCGTAGTAAGCTAATGTATGAGATGGGGGGGGGGGGGGGAGGACCTATAGTCCCATGACGCGACGCGTCATCCGAGCGGCGAGTGGGGGGGTGAACACGAGAGGAGATATCCTCCGTCTCGTTGGTGGGGGGTCCGGGGGCCCTCCCCCGAGAAACTTTTCGAATTTAAGATGTAAAAAACATGCATTCTGGTTGATTCTGAGCAAATAAATCGTATATTCCTATGACGCGAAGCGAGGTGGGTGTGAGCACGAGAGGGGGTACCTCCCCGCCTCGTTGGTGGGTGTCCGGGGGTGCCTCCCCCGGGAAATTTTTTTAATTTAAGATGAACAAAATATGCATTCTGAGTGATTCTGAGCAAATACATCGTCAATAAGGAAATACGTCAGCTCTCTGATCAATTCAGCGTGATTTCCGAGAGCAGAATGACAGGAATAGTGAACATGCAATGAATTACCCTGTGGTTGGTTGGGGTTTAACACCGCTTTCCCACAATTAGGCGAAAACACGACTGTCAGTTTTATTGGTGGAAGAAAGCCCACATGGAACCCACTCAATCCAGTAATCATTAAAAGTAATGTCGGAATATGGTAATCCAGTGGGCATCCCGTGTGGAGAAACCACCAACCCCAGCCCAGTAAAGCCTACTTTTTGACAAATTTGTGGGGGTGGGGGAAATATCTCCCTTACCCCCCCCCCCCCCCCCCCCCAACCGGTTCCTACGCCACTGTTCTAATCTGAGTTCAATAATGTAATGTCCAGTTTTATTCAGATTACATCGGTTGCTCCCAGCCCCCCCCCCCCCACCCCCCCCCCCCCCCCCCCCCCCGGTTCCGACTGGCCTGCGTCACTCCTTTGTTTAAAAGAAGTGATATATTTCGAAGAGTTGATAAGAGCATATGATGTATTCAACAAATATCACCCCAAGCTCTGTAACACCTGGGTGATGAGGATAGCGTTCAAGAACGAAGGCAATGAATTGGAACAGTGTTTGCTCTGACAAAAGCAAAAACCCGTGAAAACATTTCAGCGATCGGTATTTATTATTATATATTTATTGGGTTTTAAGGTCACATACTTCTGCACAGTGGCTTATCATGACCATGATAGTTTTACGGGTGGAGGAAGAAGCCGGAGAGAACCACCGAGCCAACGGCGAGCAACTGTCAGCTCCCCATCATACTAACTCCACACAAGCAGTGTTAGCATTGGTTGAAGACAATGTGCACCATCGACGTGCAGTACGCCTTAGTACACAGCGCCACCGTGCCCCCACGTGGGCAATGGGAGTGAAGTGTCTTGCCCAAGGACACAACGTGCTTGCCGTAGCTGGGACTCGAACCGAGGACCCCTCGGCATGCATCCTGCACCTTTACCAACTGAGCCACCCGCGTCCCCCAGTGATCTATTTTAAAGTATCTGAACCCATTCACGTACTATTCTGAACTTCCTCGCCTGGTGATATAATACAATGTTTCGCACGTAAAATAAAACAAAAAAAAGTGCGATAGAGATGACGTTTTCCGAATAACGATTTGCCGACTCAAAAAAAAAAAGTACTGAAAAGAATGAGAAAAAATGTCAAATTTTGTTAATTTAATCGAGGCTTGATATTGAGTCTTTCTTATGGCGTACGAACAGGTTTCGAAAATAATTATTGAGGTACATACTATATTATTTGAGGTTCATCCTATATTATTTCAGTTTCATCCTATATTATTTCAGGTTCATCCTATATTATTTCAGGTTCATCCTAAAATAATATTTATGACCCTCTCGTACGCGATCAATAATTTGTCCGACCCTGGATGGACTATAATTATTGTTTCATGTTGAACCAGGTTCGACATAAAAATTTCAGGTTCATCCTATATTAATTGAGGATGAACCTGAAATAATTTGTCCGATCCTGGATGGACCATAATTATTGTTTCATGTTGAACCAGGTTCGACATAAAAATTTCAGGTTCATCCTATATTATTAAGGGATGAACCTGAAATAATTTGTCCGACCCTGGATGGACCATAATTATTGTTTCATGTTGAACCAGGTTCGACATCAATATTTCAGGTTCATCCTATATTAATTGAGGATGAACCTGAAATAATTTGTCCGACCCTGGTTGGACCATAATTATTGTTTCATGTTGAACCAGGTTCGACAATCAATATTTGAGGTTCATCCTATATTAATTGAGGATGAACCTGAAAATAATTTTGTCCGACCCTGGATGGACCATAATTATTGCTTCATGTTGAACCAGGTTCGACAAAAATATTTGAGGGTCATCCTATATTAATTGAGGATGAACCTAAAATAATTTGTCCGACCCTGGATCGACCATAATAATTCAGGATGATGCTAAAATCCCACGATGCAATACGCTCCACGAGCCAATCAGTTCAGTCGTTACAAACGCGAACAATGGGACATAACTGGGGAAAAAAGCAAGATAAGTTAAACTTTATGCAGGCACACAGCTTCAGACAAAGAATCCCGCTGAGAGATTGTTTTGTATGCGCTTCACACGATGTTTTTTTCGACCCTTTGTAATCCACGCAAAATAAATAAGATTTTTTTCCCATGAAAATGTCAAATGGGCAGTGATTGTTTACTGTACTGTTACAAACAAGTTGTGTTTTAATATTGAAATATGACTCGCTAACCAATAGTGTTGCGGACCGGACCGCAAACAAACGGTCTGGTACCGGTCCAGGCGTGGTCCGCGGTACGATCCGATGAGGACCGGGCCGCCCCTGCTGTACCGGTACACAGGCACGCTGGACAGGTCCGGGGCGGTCCAAGGGACCGGTCCAGGGAGATGCAAGGGGAAGTTTTGCACTCTCCCAATTGATACACAAACTGATAATTTCATGTTGATAGACGGTGAATACGTTGAAGTCGAGTAAGTTTGAAGTAACTGTCAACTATTTTGAGCCAATCTGTCACCAATCAACTACCTGCATCCTGTGATTCTTGTCACGGGTGTCGGGTGAAGGTAAAAAAAGAAAAATTGTCATGACATTGGGTGACTCTCCCCACCCCGGCACTTTTTCAATCCTGACTTTTTCAATCCATGACTCCCGGTGTAGAAAAAAAAACCCTAGCAGAACCAGCTTGTGCACTGTGGGTGGCTCCGTATGCCTTTTTATAGTGGTCATACAGACATACACACAAAATCCACAAGTTTTGCCCCTCCCCAACACCACCACCGGCAATTTTTTGAAACCTTTAAGATTCCTGATAAGAAGTCACCACTAGTAGACCCCTTTGAGGACCTATATCAGTAAAAAACAAATTGGTCATAGCTTTTGGTGCCCCTCTCCAATCCCACCCTGCACTTTTTTAAACCTGACAATGACCTCCGCCATAAAGTAGACCGATTTTGGGCACTATGAATGGCCCCATATTTATTTCTATAGCAGACACACAGACAAACAAACATACGAAATCCATCATTTTTGCCCTTCCCCACCCTACCCCACAGAGGCACTTTTTTGAACTGCTCCATTAAATTTTTAAACTTCACGAGACGTTTTTCCGATATGTTGGTTAGCAATGATGCGGACCGTACCGGATCGCCAATGGTGTTCCGGTCCGGTCCGGTCCAAGAAATAGTGGTCCGATATTCGGGCAGGCGGTCCATTTTTTTCTAGATGGACCGGTCCAAGGCGGTCCAATTCAGGGGCACAGGTCTCTCTCTTTAGAGTGTGTGTGTGTGTGTGGGGGGGGGGGGGGGGGGGGGGGGCTACACAATGCGCAGGACCAACAATGTTTTGGTCCTGCGGGCGGAAAATTTGAAAATGTAAGCTGAAAATACACGATTTCCGCCTATTGCAGCATTGGTCGGACACACAACGCGCAGGGCCAAGCATGGTCTGGCCCTGTGGGAGGAAATTTTGAAAAAAACAAGCTGAAAATACGCGATTTTCGCCTATTGCAGCATTGCTCGAACAATATCAGCTGATATCGGAACTATATATGTGGGAGGAGCGCAGGGGACATAACATGTAATCCCCCCCCCCCCCCGAAAAACTTTGTGGGGCACAAGCCCCCTCGTCCCCCCCCCCCCCCCCCCCCCCCCCCCCCCCATGATCTGCGCCCATGGTCCAATTTAATAGGGTCACCACACCAAACCTACCAGATGAAATACAGGGACCAAGTTACTACCAACTAAATAGTTCCCATGTGCACATAATCCAGATCGGGGTTTATAGAAATAGATACACAATACACAATGAAATTCTTTGCCGACAAAGGAATTGAATGACACCTTCTTGTCACCGAATTTGAGCGTTCGCTATTTTGGGAACTTTTTTGTAGAACCGCTCATCGCTGATACCTTCACCCGACACCCGTGACAGGAATCACAGGATGCAGGTGGTTGATTGGTGACAGATTGGCTCAATATAGTTGACAGTTACTTCAAACTTACTCGACTTCAATGTATTCACCGTCTATCACGATGAAATTATCAGTTTGTGTATCAATTGGGAGAGTGCAAAACTTCCCTTTGCGTCTCCCTGAACCGGTCCCTTGGACCGCCCGGACCTGTCCAGCGTGCCCGTGTACCGGTACAGCAGGGGCAACCCGGTCCTCATCGGGCCGTACCGCGGACCACGCCTGGACCGGTACCGGACCGTTTGTTTGCGGTCCGGTCCGCAACACTGTTGGTTAGCGAGTTATATTTCAATATTAAAACACAACTTGTTTGTAACAGTACAGTAAACAATCAACACTGCCCATTTGACATTTTCATGGGAAAAAATCTTATTTATTTTGCGTGATTACAAAGGGTCGAAGAAAAATCGTGTGAAGCTCATACAAAACAATCTCTTAGCGGGATTCTTTGTCTGAAACTGTGTGCCTGCATCACGTTTATCTTGCTTTTTTCCCCCCAGTTATGTCCCATTGTTCGCGTTTGTAACGACACAACTGATTGGCTCGTGAAGCGTACTGCATCGTGGGATTTTAGCATCATCCTGAATAATTATGGTCGATCCAGGGTCGGACAAATTATTTTAGGTTCATCCTCGATTAATACAGGATGACCCTCAAATATTTATGTCGAACCTGGTTCAACATGAAGCAATAATTATGGTCCATCCCGGGCCGGACAAATTATTTCAGGTTCATCCTCAATTAATAAAGGATGAACCTCAAATATTGATGTCGAGCCTGGTTCAACATGAAACAATAATTATGGTCCATCCAGGGTCGGACAAATTATTTCAGGTTCATCCTCAATTAATATAGGATGAACCTCAAATATTTATGTCGAACCTGGTTCAACATGAAACAATAATTATGGTTCATCCAGGGTCGGACAAATTATTTCAGGTTCATCCTCAATTAATATAGGATGAACCTGAAATATTTATTGGAACAGTGTTTGCTCTGACATAAACAAAGACCCGTGAAAACATTTCAGTGATCTGTATTAAAGTATCTGAACCCATTCACGCACTATTCTGAACTTCCTCGCCTGGTGATATTATGGGCCTGCAACGTTTCACACGTAAAATAAAACCAAAAAGTAGGATACAAATGACGTTTTCCGTATAACGATAGCAAAATTGTGCCGACTCAAAAAAGAAAGTACTGAAAAGAATGAGAAAAAATGTCAAATTTAGTTAATTTATTCGAGACTTGATATTGAGTCTTGCTGATTGTGCGTCGTTTGTTTGTCTAAGAAAACAACTCTGTGACAAGTCGTTTACATCATATCAGCTCGAAATATTGAACATGCAATCGCTCGGGCATGTTCACTCGGGCAAAGTCCCCGTGAACACCCTTGCGATTGTATATTCAATATCACTTGCTTTTTATGGAGCGATTGTATATCCAATATCACTTGCTTTTTATGGTGTAACCTCCTCTTAATTCAAAATTAGGTTTGTTGGCATAGCTGAGACCAGGGGATAAAACGCGAAATTAGTTTGTCCACCCCTATTGAATACAGATGATCATGTGAGGGGTCACAGATCCTTGTTACCACGACTGTCCTGTTAAAAATGTGTATTATGAATTCAGCAAGTACGACTATAGATGACCGATGTTGCTTTGCATAATAATGGTTTAGTTACCTATGTGTTCTGATCTCCTACTCTAGATATCTAGTTAATGCTATTGTAACAGGAGGGGAGATAAGTGCGGGAACCGGGGTTCGAACCGTCGACCTCAAGCACACAAAGCGACCGATTTACCACCAGACTAAAAGATCCGGACAAACCAGGCTAGTTAGTAAATGGCCTTTATACTTCGACCGCTACACTACTCTCCCCTTCTTTTGAGATTCACCACATGTGAATCTCACCCGGAATCCACCTCAGAGCGGTCGAAACATCCACCATGCCGCCCTCAGCGCCACCAACTGCTGGGGATCGGACGAGCCCCCCAAATGTAACAAGAGCAGAGATAAGTGCGGGAGCCGGTGTTCGAACCGTCGACCTCCAGTAAACAAATTTACCGATTTACCACGAGACTTAAGAGATCCGGACCAACCAGGCTGGTTGGATAATGGCCTTTATACCTCGACCGCTACACTATGTGCATGAAGCAGACGACCCTCGAGTTTTTTCTCCTTAACACTTTAATACCGAACGAAACGGTCTTAACCGGTCAGCGATACTCATAAAAAACACCTCCCACAAGTTTTATTTTTCCAGTTACACGTACCTTATCATTGACCACGATGGGGAGTACTGAACCTCGATGGATGATATTTGTGGCTAATCCTCAGTAAGCTCCGTCTCTGACGCGACCATTTGCATTTTGGAAAGATTTTTTTATTCTGCCAGTCGTGGTGGACTGTAGTAACATTTTATTTAAGCTATCAGATCATCAGTCCAATTCCGTAAAGAACCCGACGCTGTTATTGATTGTTTGTGTACCTACTTTTTTCTTGAGTTACGAGCAGACTACGGTTGATTTAATATGATGTTACTCTGCTCACAAAGATATACAAATATTCTTTCGTGCTGCCGTTATAAATAGTTTAATCAATAAATATTTATTTTGTCTTAAAAACGTGAAGATATTAAAATACTTTGGAGGAAAGAGTTCAAGAGATTTCACATAGTTTCATAGCAACAAAAAATCAGCATCCCGGGATAGCTGTGGTTTTTGTCTACGTCGAAGCTTAAAGACCTTAATTTTAAAATTGACTCCAAACCCTTTTTTTCACGATGAGTTTGTACCGCACCATAATAAAATAGGTATGTTTCCGTTTCAACACTAATGTCAAAAATACTGCAATTTCCAGAAGCAAATGTTTCTCATCATGCAACAAGGAATTTAACCAATCTGTTCTTGTCAATGAGCTCTATCAAACAAGATAGAATTGGGTGAACTCCCGGTGGCATTATGGGGAATAAGCTGTTAGGCTACGGCAGCTATACACACGGATAAAGCCAAACTATGGGTTTTAAGCACACTAGAAATCAATATGTAGGTAACACCTTGTGATCTGACAATAAACGGCCCAGTATATCATGTTATTGTTGTTGTTTACAGGGGCGGCGGAACGATTTTCAAAGTGTGTGTGTGTGGGGGGGGGGGGGGTGGGGTGCTGGATCTGGCGATGTATGGGGTTCGGTATGACGGGCCGACTATGTTCGGCCGGTCGTACGAAAATTTTAAATTTCAGGGTCCCATAACCCCGATTTCCATGCATCTGAGCAGATATTTTGAGATTTTTCAGGAGATGTACTTGAAAGATTCTACACTTTGAGAGCCGTTAAAAAACGTCGGTAAAGCATACAGGTGAGGTCTATTTATCAGCTTTGGTCGTAACGACAAAGCTGATAAATAGACCTCACCTGTATGCTTTACCAGACGTTAATAGCAATTATACTGTCTGTGGACTATCTTGCCTGGGGGTGGATTTGGTACTTGTATGTCTGTAAGATTACGATCTATTTCAGTTAACCGATTTTTTAACAGACTGTATACTTTTTAGCGTTCGCTGCCACTTACTGAAAAAAGTGATCCGAAATCCATCGAAACTGAACCAGTACGAGAGAAACATAGTGGGCGAAAACATGGAGGAGGCTCTGAATCCGCCCCTTGTTTCACCAGTCTTTGGTTGTGTTAAAATATATGCATACAAGAAATATGGCCCGGCAAAAAAGTGGGCGCCCTCTACCCCCGGTTCCGCCGCCCCTGGTTTACTTATAATCCTCGGATGATATGTTTTCGTCAGTTCGCACAGCAATGTATAAAGCCCGAAGGAGAATAAACTGGAAAGAAAAAATACAAAAACGTCTATTTTTATTGTAGTAGTTTTCTTCACATCAACGAACAAAACAGCAAAACATACATGAACACTCAAACATAATATTAACCGGGACCAATAAAAATAATCAAACATATTTATACATCCACAACTCCAACTAAAAACTCCAGCGTTGTTTGCAAATATGAATCGCATTTGTAACAGGATTGCTAGAATGCTCATTGGTTTTTACAGAATAGTGTCTCCACTAAAACCATTTTAGATCGAGAGTGGCAGGTAGGGGGTGGGGGATGGGGGTGTGGGCGGTGTTGCTATAAATAAACAGGGCTCAACAAGACAAAAACAGGGTTTTCAATTTCCCTAACGCCTCGTAATTACTGATCACTTTTTAAAGAATACACTTTGATGTCTTTTAAAATATAAACTGAATATTTACAACATATTTTTGGTTATTATTGACAGAAAACAAGGGTCGAGGTTGGAGGATGATACAGCTTAAACGGCATGCTGTTTGGTGAAGTAAAAGCTATTACACTGTGGCTGCAGTCACATCATAACAGGTTTCACGTCACCAAACGCCATGGATTTGAAGGAGCTATCACATCCATTAACTTCACGCAATTTTAGAAGGGGTGGGGGTGGGGACTTGTCTCCTCGACTTGGACGATTCAATGGAACATGAGCAAGTAAAATCATTTTCTCATTTTAATCCCTTAGAACAGTTGGGTTAGCAACCAACATAATAGACAATCAGTAGTAAAGCAAGGTCTGTATTAATTTCATCCAACAACCCAACAGGGCTGTTGTTGTAAATTACTCCTGAACCCCCCCCTCCCCTCCTCCCCCCGCTCTAAAATAACAATTGATTCACCCAGTCGCTATAATACCGGTATTGCATGTACCAGTCCAATTCAACAACTCCTTGTTGAAAAGGTTAACCCTTTACCAAACGTAACAGTCAAAACCGGTCAGCGCTATGCTCAAACTCCGCCAATTAATTTTCATTATTTTTTCATTTTTTGTCTCAAAAACATAGCTTATGACCCCTCTTTGGAACGAGCTCGTAGAGCTCGTTCCAAAGAGGGGTCATAACCTATGTTTTTGAGACAAAAAATGAAAAAAAGCAATCATTCAAGAATTTTTGTTGCAAGTGTCGTCTGCTTTTCATGTTAGGTAAAGGGTTAAATACGTACCATTCGTTATCACGTGCTTATCATTATTTCTTCAAATCATTTTCCATAGTAAATAAGAACGTGATACCGTCGCGCGAAGGAACATTCCAGCGTTCTTTGTGTGATTCATGGTCGACCACATGACGCGTGGATCCACCACAAACTGACATTTAAAAACCTATTTATTTGCCTACTGAATGACACCGGGATGTAGCATTTAGCCTCTCACTGTAATACATTTTCCGGCAGGAACTTGCCTGTACACCTCCCCAATTTCTCAGGGCTTTTTCAAGTGAGGGTTTCTTGTATTCGGCGCAAGTGTTAGCTGGCGCATTCTAAATTCAATCGCACACCCCTGCTTTGAAATCCTGAGGTTATATAACGGCCTGTTGGATCATGTTTGGACAGTGTGCTAAGCTACCAATCTGAGTTAGCTTTTGATGTTTTGGAAACGTAAATATGACTGAAAGAATTAGAGTTACCTCTGGTGATGTTCTCCAACAATTTGTACGACTCAAAAAAAGTCAGTCCATCGGGAGGTAACTTAGGTGGTCAGAGACTTGGACCAAGTCTCTTGTTATATGGCTATGATATTTTTACCCTAAATACCACTTCTGTTTGACGATTTTATCCAGACTGTCGGATCACACCAGGTGAGATTTTCCAGGATCAGAAATCCATATCACACTCCTACGGAAATTTCCGAGAATTTCCGTATGAATAACGTCGGACTATTTATCCGTTAGAAACAGACTTTGTAACTAGGGAAGCCGTTGCCGTTGTTTACAAAGTTTCGTCTGCTATTTTTTTTGTTCGGCTTTCAAGGGAATAAGTAAATCGAGGTAAGCAAATCAAGTTACTGTTAGTGTGTCAGTCATATAATAAACCTATCATCATAACAGTTTGTTGATCCGTGTCGAAGTATCACGTCTCGTTGAGGTGACCATATTGTCGGATCCGACAATCTGGCCACCTTAACTCGACATGATACTACGACACGGATCAACACACTGTTATGATAATATGTATTTATCAAACGAAGTTAGCTCCTGTTGAACTGACTTTTTTCGAGCCTTACAAACGTCTTTTCTAATATGTTTGGAGTATGCGTGCCGGGGTGGGGTTGGGGGTATTTATGTAAACAAGTAACGGCATTACTTAATCCTTTCAGCGCCATATTCCTAATGAGATTCCTGCATACTATTGAAATATGTACTAACGATTTTTAAGTTACATGTAAGAGTAGTTTCCAGGTGTTTTCATTTTTTTCGTTTTAACTAATTTTCGCCAAATATGGTTCAGCACAGGATATTACCAAATTGCACATCAATGAAGTGGTTCAGTCACAAATTAAGAAACATTTGTATTTGGGTTAATATAACAATAACTTTGTAGAGCCTTGTGGTTTATTATCGGCACAACAGGTGTGAATAACAGTCCGACAGCTTGTAAAATGCCAGAGACGAAGTCGAGGTCCGTTAATAAGCTGAAGGGCTGTTATTCACTCCGGTTGGGCCGTTAATAAACCAATAGGCTCGGCAAAGTCATGTTATTACTGTTATTACCACTGGGATTCTGAGAAAGATTTGACCCTTACCTTAAATGACATTTTTTAAATTTTCCATTTCGACAGAATCCGCCGACAATATCGTCTGTTGTCAAACAAACTGGTGTCACATGATTGTCACGTGGTCGGCACCGGTACGCTTTCAATAGACAATTTTTACATTCCGCCATCTTACATCCGGGGCTTCAGTTGCCCCCACAAATCGACTTTATTTATCAACATTGATTACACGTGTACTGAACTGCTGATCGGCATTGAAAGCTTCGTTTTTCGTCCCCGTTTTATCAATTAAAATTCGACAGTTTACCTAATCCGAGTTTGTTCTCATTCCCAAAGAGAATAAAGGTTGGGTGTTAGAAATTTGTGGATTTTGCAATGTTATATTCCTTACTTGTTATTTTCATGTAAGCATTTGTACATAGCGCCATCGTACATCCGGAAATCGATATGCCCGCTGAAATGAGCCATTCAGATTAGTTACTAAAAATGGCACCCACATCTGCTGTACAGTACTGAACGCTGCACTGATAGTTTGTTTCCACATTATAAATATTTTTTATCATTGCTGTCGTTCTTTTGAAACAAAATTCGACTGTGTACCTGCCTGTCGTTCTTCGAATGAAACAGTTTTAGCTTCAAAGAAGCCGACGGTACTTTGAAGTTGAGAGTTGTGACGAACGTCGGGACGAACATGATGACGGATTGTATTACAACATGAACATGATAACAGATAAGTATGGAATATAACATCGCAAAATACACAAATTTCTTTCTAATTTCTTTGGAGATGAGAACAAACGCAGATTAGGTGAATTGTCGGATTTTAATTGATAAAACGGAGGCGAAAAACGAAGCTTTCAATGCCGATCAGCAGTTCAGTACACGTGTGATCAATGTTGATAAATAAAGCTAGTTTGTGGGGGCAAATGAAATCCCGGATGTAAGATGGTAAAAACGGTCTGTTGCAACGAAGTTAGAAAACATAAAAACAGACCCGATATTTATCACTATTAAGTCAGGAATAAAGGCTTAAAATATATAAAGACTTACTTACTATATACAGCGGCTTGTTCTTAGGAGGCTAGCTTTGCTGGACATTTTACATATTTAATAATTTAAATAAAATCACATTGTTTACAAGTTGGAGCCATTTCCATTTCCGAGTGTACGACAGCAAGGAACAAAAATCACGTGACGTGTCGGGCTGTTAATGAGGGTTATCACCCATTAACGGCCCGACGCGTCAAGTGACCTTTTGAAGTTGACCGTTACGTTCTTGTAATGCCTTATTAAACTTTGTTAATGCACTAGAGAACGCCCGCTAAAGTGGTAATAATATTAGATAAAAGTTGCCTATCAAACAATCATATCTTGCAAACGAATATTCTCAGAAAGTGTTACTCAAAGTGATTAGGTTTCCAATTTGTGCCTCGAAATGTCTCATTGAGCTCAATCCACCAGAGAGTCATTAGCAATGTTTTTAGGTTAAAAGGGGACATAATTAGCTTTTCAAACATTTGTGTTTGCAGGGGGCGTCTTGAGGACCTGTTATGTAAACGGTTAGGTCCTAGTTTAGCTGATGTATAAACGATCAAATACACAGTTGAAAATATGAGTCATGTCACAATTAGCGCAGAAAATGCTCGTTAGTTAATGGGTTTCCCACTGCAGAAGAATGAAGAAGTCTGAAATACACATGAACTTTTGCGCTGTGAAATACAAAATATAATGCGCTAATAGCGAGGTCGGTAGTGAAATCACTAACTGAACCGATGTAAACAGATAACAAATATATTCAGACTACAGTTTGTGGAGGGTGGATTATTACTAAATTTAGCGTGGGATAGATTTTTCACTTGGTAATTATTTACAATTTCTGAGAAAAAAACACCAGAAACACTTGCATGATGGTCCCTATAATGAAAGTTTGCAAGTATTTCTTGTGCTATTGTGGACAATTATAAATACTTTTCGAGTGGGGAATATATGTCGCTGAGATTAAGTAGTAATCCACGCTCTTCATTATGTATATGTAGTCGAATTTTAATATCTATTTACGTCGTTACATGTACATGTATCCCAGGCGAGGTTAGGAATAATGTTAATGATCTATGTGTACTAGTATTGAATTGTACAGCGTTGGGCACGCAGTTTTTCTACAGGAATTGAGCTACGCTAGTGGTTCAGCTTTCCGGGGACAAAAGTGCATTTACTCAGCGCGCTGTTACTTCAAAATAGTGCACAATACAGCCACGGAACTTCTAATTTCAATTGTATAATCACGGTGCTTCAAAGGGCTGCATACTCCGATAATTATATAGAAGAAAATATTGAAGACAATATTTGAACAATAAACACATATTTACACAATTTTAAACTCACTTTGATTGATGACGTACGTTATGATATTTTGATACATAAATAAGAAAACTAAAAGGTGGAATTTGAATACGTTTCTATCAGTGGCAGCTCCACTTTTCCCTCGGGCCCCCAAAATCAAACCTCAAATTACTATCTGACCGTGATTTTCCTACCCAATATCACACTCGCAAACGGCACACAACAATACACAGGGCGTCCAAATACAAATATGAAACTTTTTCATGAGGAAATCCCCAGCCCCCACCTCTCACACACGCAAACAGGAGGGGGGGGGGGGCTCCTCCTAAAAACCCAGTTCAGCGATCTGACGTCCTCCATAATTCCCTAGTTCAGCGATCTGAACGTAGTGGCTACTGCGTTCAGATCGCTGAACTACCTCCTCCCCTACCATCCTCTAGCTCAGGCCTGTGACGTTCGGGAGATGCCCTCAGCTTCTTGACCTTGGGCCCCCCATATCTTACTTAGCCCCCCCCCCCCGCCCCCCTAAATTGAAATTCTGGCGCCGACATCGGTTTCTACAGAGAAAAGTTCATCAACATTACATTCATATATTATCAGAACACGTTTTCAGATTTTGATTCATATCGACCCTTTAGACACCGTTACTGCACGAATGGAACCCTAACGAGATCCCAAGAACCCCAGTAAAGACTACATTGATACATGTTCAATTTGTTCAGGTTGCTCATACAGCATGTAACGTGGGGAGAGTCGGCTCTAAATCATTGTCATGTCTGTAGTATATTATTACACCCACCACCACTATAATTAGGCAGTGTCTACCACATTATGTGAGCCTATAAGGCATTCCATCGCCATCACACGACCAACGTTCCATACTGACTTAATGTAAGGAATCAGCGGCTATTGTGGGCGGTTGGTTAAGACACTTTTCGTAGAGTTTGCGCGCACTCTGCCGTTGATTTACCTTTTCACACAAAGTACAGAGATATGTTTTTTTTGTTCCCAATAATTGATATTACAATCAAAAAATATGTATATCTCCTTGAAAACATGATGTTATTAAGACAATTGGGGTGATTACGCGGCGTAATCACAACAATACAGCCGTGGTGAGTCGACATTATATAGTTATGGACTTTTGTGGTGGTGAATATGATGTGATATGAACCTAAAAAACTTATATTGACCGAAGCGTTAGCCGAGGTCGATATAAGTTTTTTTGGTTCATATCACATAATATTTACCGCCACAAAAGTCCATAACTGTTTTATTATATACACCATCCTCAAAAAACAATCTTCTATTTGTCAATTAAAAAGTTCAATTATATCAACCAGATATACCTTTTTGTAACAATAAAATAGTTATCAGCAGAATAACATTAAAATGAGACGGAAGTCGGGTTGATTGCGTATGCACGTTGATTGAAATAAAAATAGAAAAAGGATTTCCAAAAGATACATTTAGAAAGTTGATATTCACTTATTCGCTGGAAAACCGGTGTAGATGGATTTTTGAGTACCAGTCACGTGTATGAGATCCAGCCAATAGAAATGTGGTTATTTATAAAGTATAAAATAATCTCGATTGAGAAACATTTCTTGTGGTGATTCAACGAAAATGAGTATTTATGGCACTTTTAAAAACAATCTTTTGGTATATTTCAGTTGGTCGGAAATGCGAACCGCAGATTCGCTTTTCAGACCATCTGAAATGTTTTAGAAGATTGAATCTAAACACATGCGATGGACTTTTTGAGGGGTAGACTGTTTCATTGTCAACACAGCGTCGAATAACTAACATGATTTGACGGATGGTTTGCGAGCGTACTACTGGCTGTCGAGTAATGTGCCTGTTCGATTTATTCTGTTGCTTTGTGTTGCTTTGGAGATTTTAATGCTGCTCGCAACCGCTAAGGGTTATATCGCATCGGATAGTTTACGGGTGGTGAAGTCCAAAGTACTCAGAGATAACCACTTTTCAGAAGCGAGTGACTGTCTGATTCAACAACTTACTAAACCTCATCGGTTAAAGGCAAGTGTTCCTTTAATGTGTTGTCGGGTTTAGCAAACTGTGTAGCCGTCCTCACGCGTGGGAAGTTTGGACTTTCCGAAGGACACAGAGGCAGCCAAGATGAAATTCCCAAAGGTTTGATCTAGTCAGTTTGAGAATTTTAAAAAACAAAATATTTTGACAGCCGTGTAATTCATTACATTTCGAGTGAGGACGTCTTACTCAACCGGTTGATGTTATATCGATCAGTCCGTATTTAGTTCGTAACAACCGTTCTATAAAAAAAAATTCCCATTTTTACCCCAAAATGATATTTCAGTTAAAATATCATAAGCCCGTAACCTTTACAACCAATACATCATATCACAATCAACATCACCCGATATAATACATACATTGACAAATGCTGTGGATACACCACTCGTGGAATCCGGCCAACATGTAAGAACGTCAAGTAACAATATGATTGGTCGTTACGCGCCTGATTGACGTATAGAGTATTGCTCCACTGGCCTGGGATCCAGCAGACTAGTATATGTACATTATCATGACCATGTGCATGTCCTGTAATTTATATCAGATTCGAGGTCGTTTTCACAATCAGATCGCAACGCGCCCGTCAGAGCGAGATGTGATCCAACTGTAAATACGACCGAGAATCTGATACAAATTACAGGACATGTATTTGGTCATGATGATACATTTATCTAACAATCCCGTTACATAAAGCCTGTTTCCCCCGTTTTCAGTTCACATTGTGGTGGAATTGGTCAAAATTTTGAATTTCATATTTTAATGCGTAATAACAATGCATATATGTGATAGTGCGGCGTTTACCGGAAGCTGAATATGTCTGATACGGAATCGGCTGATACAAACGTTTTTTCTAAGTTTTTAGGTGCATGGTAATATGATTGTTGGATAATAATTACATGAACGTGTTCTTGTGTTGTGGTCACGATTAGTCATATATGTTGAAGTGACCATAAACTCCAATGAATAAATAAATAAACGTGGGAAAAGCAATATAGAATCCAACAATACGGCGTTGGATCTTTGAAGGTTTATTGTGGTTAAAGCCATGAACATTGATTTCAAAAATGTACCCGTAATAGCTATTAAGCCAGTTCAGCGTAAATACATTTTAAAAAATCTCCTTTTGAGCGATAACGTAAATTTCTGCGAGTTTATTAGCCTTCTTTACTTTCAAGCTAGACAAAGGTTGCAATAACGGAGTGACTTTACAAAGTTCTGGTTTAAAATAGCTCATTCCGTGTCAGGACATGTCAATTAATAATGCAAACACATCGAGCAATATTGTCTCTTTTTGAGGTTGCCATTGTTTCGATTCTTTGTGTGAAAATCCAGTGGTTCAAAAGGGTGCCGATACCTCGTCCCCTGAGTTCCAATGTGTTCTATGTGCCAGTAGGCACATAGAACACATTGGGGCCCAAGGGACGACCGGTTAGTATCTAGTTCGTAACAACAGTTCTCTGAAAGACATCTCCACTCGTCGTAATCCTAAATAACATTACAACTTTAAAATACCATAAATATATTACCTATACAGGATTACAGTATATATTTGAGTCTTTAACCCTTTCAGCCTTGATGGGGGCTAAAAGCACCCCCCACAACCTACCGTTCAACTTCCCAGTTTGTTTCAAACTAATAGAGAACATTATCTATAGCCACCTGATTAACTGATCACCACAATAATGATCTACAGGATCTTGCCATTGGTATCGACAACTCCACTTAGATCGATACCAAAGCATTTGGTAAGGTACACAATGAGCGTCTCCGTCAAGTTTCAAAACAACTGGATTCGATATTTCTTCTGTAGGGTTGTATCCATAAAGTCATTGTGGACAGATTGTCGTCAACAACTGCTCTAATCATTCCAGGTAATCCCCAGGAACTGTCCTTGGCCCTCTCCTACACCTGATCTACAGAAACGGCCTGCCGAACAAAATCAAAGGATGGGTCTGACCTTGTACTGACGCCTGCCTCGTGTACAACACTGTATAGCCGCCATATTACTCATCATCACTGCAAACGTTTCTAGATGGATTGGCAGATGCCCTTTAATCCGATAAAGTGCGAAGTCATTCGCATCGCCGCCAACAAACATCGTCTAATTTTATCAACCTACTACAAGCCCAGCAAAGAATTGAGCACCGCCATTCAAGAAAAGTACCTCAGCGTCACCGTATCCAGAAACCTATTTTGTAATCACCACATTGACAATATCTGCAAGAATGCAAACAACTCCACCAATTTCTTATGGCGCAACCTATCGTCATCCTCAATTGCCACCAAGGTTAAATGCTACACCATCTTTATCCGCTTTCTGCTTTATACGGCCTCTAACCCGGGGATACACACACGGAGAACAACATCCAAAAGCTGCAATGAATTCAATGCAGATCAGTTACCTAGATTCGTAACAGGCAACTGCAGTTCCAACATTCGTGCATCATCTACCCTTGCCACGCTGGAATGGGAAGTCTTTAATAGAGCCGAGCAAGAGCCAAAGCTTCAGCAATAATGTATAATACACTCCCTCATCACAATCCAACACCCATCACCTCTATCTCAACAACCCCACCCCACCACGACAGGTTACCAACACCGACAGAGAGTCCCGTTCTGCGGAACAATAACTCATAAGGAATCCTTTTTCCGTCTGTCATCAGACTGTGAAGCTGCCTCTCCGAAGCTAACATGCCCGCACCAAACCCGGATTCTTTTTTGTTGAGCAAATACCTATCTTTCTAGCCAGTTCAAATTCCACAAAAACTACCCCTCACGCATGAATACTAGATTCTTTTATAACGCAGTGCGAGGATGCATGTGAAAGACAGATTCGCCCATTTCGATGTATACAATAACGTGTGCGATGATTACATTCAGTGTGTCAGGGCTGAAAGGGTTAATATTAAATATAATTACAAAACACAAAATTTATTACATTACAGTATATTTATATATTACAGAGAACTTTAACCCATAGGCTTTTTCACAAAATTTTATACATATTTATAAATATTTCAATACGTTGCAACATTTACAACACAAAAGAGTTTTGAACCACCCCAAACATTTCGATGTAAATGACAAAAAGTTGAAGCAAAAATGAACAGCATAAAACCACGTTAACCCTTTACCCAACGTAACGTCCAAAACCGACCAGCGCTATTATAAAAAATCGCCAATTAAGTTTCATTATTTTTTTTATTTTTTGTCTCAAAATATAGGGTATAACCCCTCAATGGAACGAGCTCGTCCAGCTCGTTCCAATAAGGGTCATAACCTATGTTTTTGAGACAAAAAATGAGAAAAAAAAATGAAAATTAATTGGCGATTTTTTATAATAGCGCTGGTCGGTTTTTTTTTTTTTTTTTTTTTTTTGCTGTGTCGTCTGCTTTTCATGTTAGGTAAAGGATTAAAACTAAATTTATTGACAAATGAATGATCGGTTCGGATGAATTCGTTGAAAAACATGACCGCGGAGTTATCCATCATGCGCTCGAGAGGTCATTATCAGCAAACCAAGTTTTTGCTACTCAGTATTGGGTCTGTCCACCTCTGATTTACAGATACTGTCTCATATTGTGAATGAGAGTACGAACATGATCTTGACCAATGTTATCCCATTCCTGGACAATAATGTTACACCAACAGAAGAGGAGTGGCCGCATGGGCGACCTGAAAATTTCCTGGTACCCCCTCCCTATTGTGAACCCACAGGGCCCCCAAAGTTTACGCAGGCCAACACCTGTTGTTGGCGCATGAAAACGACCAAAAAGTGAAATGGATCTGATTGCATAGACTGTCGGTTTATTGAAATGTCATCTGTGTGGACTGGTAGTCCATATAGGGGGAATTTCGATATACCAGCAGTCTAGTTTGTCATTGATCGGTCAGATGTAAGGAAATACAGTTCTTTCGTTTCGAAAAATCAAACTTTTCTCCTATTGGGCCGAACCTCGGTCAGCCTCGGAGCCAAATGTCCTCTATGAGGACTGCCACTGAACTTCCACCGTGGACTGCCACTGATCGCTCGTTTGCGAGGAAGCAGCGTTCTTTCGGTTCGAAAAACCAAAATTTGTCCGGGCTCTCCGCCCCCACCCCTCCCTCCGCAGATACGTTTCCCGGCAACGTTTTTTGACCAAGTCCGCCCCTGCATACTAAAGATTCTACCCGACCTCAAGCGCACATACCAGCGTATATAAAATTTTGATATTGTCCTAGGTAACGGAATTTCTCATAAGTAGATACTATTCTACCTCGAGGCACTGTGCTTTTATGGTTAACCCTTTACCTAATATGAAAAGCAGACGTCACTTGCAAACAAAATTCTTGAATAACTAATTTTTTGTCTCAAAAACATAGGTTAAGACTCCCTCATTAGAACGAGCACGACGAGCTCGTTCCAAAAAGATAACCTATGTTTTTGAGACAAAAAATAAGGAAAATTTTATTGTGATTTTTGTAAATAGCGCTGGCCGGTTTTGGCCATTACGTTGGGTAAAGAGTTAACGAGTACAAAACTCGCATAATAACCATATCTAACGATTAAATGCGCAGAGATCTCATAAAATACATGTTGCTCGTCATTTGGTGATTTCCCCAAAATACCCCCTGGCCTACTTAGTATACCATGAGCGCCACTTGAAGGGGAGAGGGTGCCACTGAGCAGTTTCTATTAGAGTCGTCAGACAAGCCATCCACGAATAGAGAAAAAAAGAATTTTCTTCAGATGTATCATTTGTCTTTGATTATCATGGGTGAGAACCACATGGATGGCCGGATTGTTAAACTACTTCTAAATTATAAGGTAAAAATGCAGTAATGGGAGCAACATGATCACATACCCCATGGCACAACTTTTCACGTGTTAGCTGGCAATAAGGGGCGCGGTGGCTCAGTAGGTAGAGGTGCAGCCTCTCACAGAGGTCCTCGGTTCGAATCCCACCTGCGGCAACCGCGTTGTGTCCTTGGGAAAGATACTTCACCTCCATTGCCCACGTAGGGGCACGGTGGCGCTGTGTACTAAGGCGTACTGCTTTTCAGCCTTCTCTGTTTTTAATCCGCCAGTCATGTTTTTTACGTATCAAAGGAATTTCTACCTGATCTACAAATAATGCGCGATCTCGCCGAAAGTTAGTTGTAGCTATTTATTTTGATGGTAATGCTTTTAAGATGGAAGCAGCAAGCCGTTCTATTCATGTGTATATTTCATAGGCACTATTTTCCCCAGATAATACAAGACTAGCGGGGACTTGCCTTCCAACCAAGCCAGAGTGAAGGATATTCTTAAACTCGAAAACAATGAAATCAGATTAAAGAAACCTACCAGCAAACCAAAACCAAAAAGAGAATGAAGCTACAGCCAAGGACGAACCAAAGCAAAAACGAAGATATAGCTCAAAGATTGCCCAAAGCAAGAGTGAAGTTTCATTTCAAAAACAGACCAAACGTTTAATGAAGTTTCGGTTCCCGAAGGAAGAAAACCTTCAAACAAAAGTAATGAAGAGCGAAAGCAATCTAAGATACCTGTCTGTGTCTCAGGAAAGAGTACATCAATAGTCGGTCCCTTTTATCTGGCGATGGACCACTCTAATGAGATGTTATGTGACAGAATAGATCGTATTTAACACAGAAAGACACGCGGGTGTGAATGGGTTAATCGATGTGGCACAAGTGCCACCGCGGAAAGATAAAACGAGAGACCATAGACCTCGAGTTTTATCCTTCCGCGATGGCACAAGTACCCTATCGATTAACCCATTCACACTCGCCTGTCGTTCTGTCTTTATTACACGCCTTCCCCTCTATAAAAAAAACATTTATTAGAAAGACACTCAGCATTTCATATGATAACTATCAACAAAGAACACATTTTGTCGCCAACCAAATTTGCGAGGGTAACCCGTATTACTAGTTCGTCCCCTGAGTTCCAATGTGGTCTATGTGCTTACTGGCACATTGAAACTCAGGGGACGATTTTTACCTACCGCTAGTGATTCAGATTGTAATTGCGTTGCGCGATTTGTAGAAAATTCCAGTGAAATTTCGCTTCTATTTAAAAATAGACCACCAACGATTTCCGTTCTGCACATATGTGCGGAACGGATTTTCATTTCTGCATGGTATAATATTGGTATAGATGGGAATGTCATAGAACAGGCGTGTAATTAACTGCATATTGTTTCATTTAGTGTCACGCGAATCTAAAATTTTTGGTCGAATAGAAAAAGGCAAAAGATTTTAAATCGAATCGAATACACAATCAAAACTCACAGACTGTTCAAGTATCCACTTGCAACCTTAGAATATAGAAAACGAGAGAAAAGAGCAACGCATATGCCCACACCCACAATACCACGGATAAAATATGCTGCTCATTGGAGTGGATGCATTCCTCAGATGGCATTAATGTCTGCAACTTGAAAAAAAAAAACTGTAGAAAGTGTGGATGAACCCTACAATATGTGGATATCCTTTTTCCCATGCTAGTCTTTAACCGGACCAAACGACATCAAAACATCGCAATGCTCGAGTTACAACACAAAGCGTTCATTCCGACAGTTTTGTTTGTATAACTAGGCCATAACTCTGCGCGCACAAAACCTGAAATATGCGGAAGACTTTCCCCAAATTCTGGTTTCTCAACTTACCAAAGGGCATTAACTCTTTTACTGTGACACCCACTTTAGTCATATATGGAGTGTTCTATGTACGCCTGTATACAAGGCTGTTTAATAAGATTTATGAAAGATTAGAAACTCTTATCATCTGATTAATTGATGGAAATAGCTCTCGAGGCCCTTTCCAGTAATTAATCAGATGGTACAGTTAAAACTAGAAGTCCTGTCACGAATAGTGCGCTTATCTAGGCTTAATTGCGCGTTGGAATTGCGCGCAATTGTCATATCGAATGGCATCCAAAGCACGGCAGGTTCTCTTGGTGACTCACAGCAAACACATGCAATGTTTCTTCCAATGGACCTCCGGGTTACCCGGAGGTCCATTGGCTGAAACATTGCTTGTGCACAGGCCATAAATACAGAATTTGGTAGCCTTACTATGGTCATAACCGCGTAGATTAACGCGCAGATCAACGTGCTATTTTATGCGCATTTCATGACAGGACTTCTAGTTTTAACTGTAGATTAGATCTGCGCATACCGGAACGTACAGATAATCATCAAAATATAGGTGACACGAGTCGCTTTCGGCAGCGTAAGTGTTAAACGCCGACAACCGGTACCTGAGTCATAATGCAAAACGTTCGTACAGACACTTTTTATAATCTAACAAGGTCCATAATTCTGGTACGAATGAGCGGACAAAACCCTCAATATGTGGATATCCTTTCGACGATACTGGTCTCTCAACACACTAAAGGACAACAAAATCCGACAACCGGTACTTGAGTTACAATACAAAATGTTGGAATGGTAGAATGGAAGTACGGACGTACGGACGGACACCTCAAGTATATGCAGACCGAAACCTCTTCTGGAGGTCGGAGGCATAATATCAGTCTCAGCTCACGTATTATAATCAACGGCGCCTCGTATGTATAGAGATGTCAATCATAAAATAACGGTTTATTATATGCTAGCTTGTGAATTATCGCAAATTATCTAAAAGACATTTCTCGATATCCATTGACTCGATGGACATCGAGAAATATCTCTCAGTAGCTTCCAAAATGACGTCACGCTTCGTCGCATGACGTCACCTTGAGCGTCGCCTTGAAGGAACGATCAGCAGATCTTTGTTATTGTTTTGAAACTGTTTGCAGTCGAATTGGGATGAATATTGCGCAGCAAAATGTAACGTAGCATAAATAAAAGAAAATCCGTGCTATTTTAATTCGTGTGGACCTAAAAGTATTAGTTTTCATTTTAAGATCTTAGTGAAGTTTTCGATATTACTTGGCCAAATAAGTGAATCTACCTTCTTATGATGTTTAGTATTGATGAGTTGTCTCATGGCGTCCTTTTATATGATTATCCCTAGATAGAACGTCAACCGATCCACCTTTGGCCGGTTCCTTATTTCTTTCGAAGTTTCGTGAGGGCTCACCGTTCACCAGCTGTTAAATTATTTTTTTATCGGAGAGTGTGTTCATGTTGAACACCTTTTGGAGGATTCGTGTGTTAGCCTCAATAATAGCGTATCGTCTACTTCACTATCTGGGGGTGACCAACGAGATCATTCTGTAAAGGGAAGTTTCCGACCGCTGGGGTTTCTGAAGTGGTCTCCTTTTTCATTTGCGTACGTAAATTACATTTACACAGAGGACACAATCGTGTTTTAGAAGATTTAAAAAGGTTGGCATCTGATCCCCTGTCGGTTTTCGAACCCTTGTCAACCCATCTTGTTAATCCAAAGTCCAACACCTGAACAACTAGACCATTGCACATCGTCAAAAACGATGGCCGGAATCTAGCCTTTTAGAAGAAGTTGTCATGATTACTTGGTTTACGTTCCTTTCAGCAGTAGCATGACATTGTGGAACGCGCTAGCTGTGGTTGGCTTTAGAGGAAAACTAGCACAGGCATATGAGTGTTTTTCGAAGGATACAATCATGCATGTTGTAGAGAAATTTAGAGTGTTGGTTTTCTGAATATATCTTCTGAAATGCTAATAATATTTAGTTATTCATTTCGCAAAAAAGATGGAAAAAGGGATGAAAAATACCATTCGAGAAAATAGATATGCACAGGTCTTCTACTACTGGGCTTTGGTCTTTTGCAGTACGTAGAACCCGATTAATGTATCTAAAATGTCAAATTTAAATAGTTTATCTCCGCCCCAGATGTGCCCATTTACTTGATGTTTTCATTTTGACGCAGATATAGAGAAGATCTCCATTCAGCTTTGTGAGATCAGTAATAAGATTCGCTCCTCTGCCCTTAACTCTTCACCCAAGGTATCGATCAAAACCAGCCAGGGCTATTCACAAAAATCGCCAATTAATTTTTATTATTTTTTCATTTTTTGTCTTATCGCGATCTCGATAAGGCCGACCATTTTGACTTTTCAAACATCGTATCAAAGCCAACGAAAGAGCCGTCATCAGCTAATTCAAAGAAATTATTCTGCGGTGACATCAAAGTAATCATAAAGCACGATCTTCGTGCTTTATGATTACTTTGATGTCGCCGCAGAATAATTGGCACGATCCTGTTTGTCTTGCGATCTTGGGGACTCGGTCGGTTTGAATGCGAATTTCTCCCATCTGATTGCGATATGCCATACAATTGTTGATTTGTCCCGGTACCGGTTTCGGCGGGACAGGCTCTGTTCCGTCCCGGTACCACTTATGTTGGCACGGGCGCTACTTTGACGTGCCTGCGTTCGCGTCACCCGCTTTAAATTTCTCGCCAAAGTGGGACTAATATCCGTGAGACAACATGCGACGTTTAAACACAAAAGTCGATTTTGAAAACATCTGCCATCGACTTGGATTTTCATCTTGGCTTCGGATGCTTTCACGTATCGCCACCGGCATCCCGTGAGATGTTTCTAAGACTTTCTTAGAGTTTTATATCGCCCCCATCTCCGAGATTCTATCGCGAAGACGTGAGAGATCCTCGTAGACTCTCTCTCTCTCTCTCTCTCTCTCTCTCTCTCTCTGGGCGATTCAATTTCCCATCAGATTGATGACTCAAAGAAGTCTCGTGTCGTCTCGTGAGAAATCGGCTCATTTTGCGAGAAATCTAAATTGTGCTCGTATTTTACTTAGGTAAGGGCTTTTGTTGCAGTGTAAATTGCTGCGACATCGCCATCAGCGCCCGCATTTGTAACAGACGTAGTGGGGCCAGGATGGTGGATATTTCGACCTTGAATAACCGAAGCTTGAAAGGTGATCTGGGTCGAGACAATTCCCAGTGAAACGGCGAACAGTCCCCGATGTATTCAGAGAAATATATATATTTGGTTTCTCACTCAGTATTATACTTTTGGTATGCTATACGATCGGGCCGCGACACACTTCCACAACAAAGCGCAGATGGAGTGTCACTCAGTATTGTTTCTTAGGTATGCTAAGTCTGCGTGTTTATTTGGGCTTAACCATTTACCCAAGGTAACGGCCAAAGTTACAAAAATCACCATTTAATTTTTATTATTTTTTTTTATTTTTTGTCTCAAAAACAGCTTATGAACCCTCATTGGAACGAGCTCGTCGAGCTCGTTCCAACGAGGGGTCATAACCTATGTTTTTGAGGCAAAAAATGAAAAAAAATATATATATTCAAGAATTTTGTTTGCAAGTGTCGTCTGCTTTTCGTGTTAGGTGAAGGGTTAAATAAACAGTTTCCAAGATCTTATAACAGAATCCCGAACTGCTCGCTTGTTGAATTTCGCTATTACGGGTCCTATGTATCTGGTCGAGGCGGGATTCTGTGTATAGCTCGCTAGACACTGTCGTTTAAATCTATGTATGCTGTTTGTTTCACAAGTTCTATGAACTTTGATTCAAGATTTTCTTCACTCTCTTCTTTTAGTCCCAATATTTTAACGTTATTTTTTCCCTCCACATTCAATAATCGTCCCCTGGTCCCTGGAAAAAAAAATCTCCATCGTGGTGTTGGTCATAACCTTTGGTAGTGTTTACATTGAGGAAACAGGGCGACCTAGGGGGTTATAGAAGGTATATTTGTAGGCGTTATATAGCAAATTACATTCTCAAGAAAAACAATTATTTCTGAGCCAAGATCTGACAATTTTACTGCAAACGATCAACGTTATAAACAGAAAAATGCCATGTGAACTATTGAATATAATATGAATGTACCAAAGAACTTCAACATTTGTTGCCGCAGCTAAAAGACCAAATATCCATGTTAGCCCAAGACAGAAAAACAGTTTAACGGCTGACTTAAACACTCTGCTTTTCATATCTGCACAGCTTGATGCTCCTGGCGAAAATCGGTACATTTTCACCGTTGACACAGTAAGAAAAACAGAGTTAAAAAGGACCATAGCTATAAGAGGTGCAGCGAAAGTTGAAAAAAGCGCCATCTTGTTATTAATAAAGCAAATGGGAATGCCATACTCCATAATGAAGATACCAGTGTTGTCTAACACAACAGTGCAAACGATGACAAGGAGCGGTATCACATATGCAATAGAACCATATATGTATAATCGTAGGCTTCTCTTTGTCGTTCTGGCATTTAACCTGGGTCGATTCAACAGAGGCATTGTAGAGAATACTACCACGGTGTGGTATCCAAATAAAGTAGACCACATGAACACCGAAAGCCATGAATAATGTGTCAGTATAGCCACAACATAACAAACCTTTGGGTTAGATTCAAATATATTGGTCAGTATAAATAGCACACATGTTATTTTAAGAACGATAATTATGTTAAGAGACATGCGACAAGGAACAGATTTTAAATCTGGATTTATTATATAAATTAGTGAAGAAACTAACAGAGCAAATAACGAAAGGGAAACAAGTGTTAAAGATAGAATGGATTTAATTACATGTTGTTTTTCTGTATATTTCGAAAAGGGAATGTCAAAATACTTCCAAAGTTGCTTGTAGTAATGATAACAAATGAAATATGTGCTGTTAATTTCCAAACATTTTTCATGATCAATGACAATATTCCGATCCGTCAACACGTTTTCTAACATTTTAAACTCGGTTAGGTTCAGTGTAATATAAGGACATGGTATCGGACTGGATTGTTCTCTCTGTGATGACAGTGGACAGTCTGAGTAGTTGTTTTTGATTTGGAGTGGTATCAGACTAGTTTCACTATCGGTGGTGTTCAGAACAAATATGTATTCTAGCATTTGTTTTATTTTCAAAACATCTTGTTGTGACAGACGTGCGAAAATTATCACGGCGATACAATTTCTATAACAGTATTTTCTTCCCGTTTTATGAGCATAAAACTCACCCATTTTTTGAAAACTATAACTAGTAATTCTAAACGGCATATTGATCAATTTAGGAAATACTTGTCGTGTAACTACTAATTTGGGCCCGTCATCGTAAAACTGACCACATTCACGAAACATCATTAAGAAAAAATGTGGATTTCTTATGGAGGAATACGGAAAGATGCATTTCCCGAAGCTTGCCACACGTCGTGATGTACAAGTTAATCGCCGACAAACATTCTGAAAATAGACAAAAAACATCTGAAAGCTATTTTTAATCACTTGCATCATCATCACTTGTATCATCATTACCTGAAGGCTGTCTGTCGTATTTAATTGCTTCACCATTTTCACATCCCAAACATTCTTACATACTTGGCATCAGTACACAATTTGAACTCTTCCCAATAGTTTGATATCCAAAACCATTATACTATTAGTTATCCTTGTGTTTTCCATGGTGTATGGGAATTTACACCGGTTTGGGAACTCCTACACTCTGAGGCGAAGCTGAAGGGTGTATGTTTTCCCAGACCCGTGTAAATTCCCATACACCCTGGAAAACACGAGGATAATGGATTTATTTCCAAGAATTTTGGTGTATTTAATACTTTAACCTACATTGTGGGCAAAAACTGACTGAAAATTTGTACTTTGTGAGTTTCTTAATAAAACCAGACAAATATGGATGTCATTGGAACTGGCTCAATGAGCCAGTTCCAATGACATCCCTATCTGTAATATTTTATTCCACATAAATATTAAATTTCCTGTGTTTTTATTTTTGTTCAAACATAACCGAGCAGAAGGTATGAATTAATAATTAAAAATGGGTACTCTTTTAGCCATGTAGCCTGCTATTGTATATTCTTGTTTTTACACCGTGGTAACCACGGCGTAAAAAAAAGCCACTGCGGATTGCAAGTTACACCGTACCTCTCAGCCAATCAAAACGCAGTATTTTGTTTCATTTGGAAATAATTCAATATTCAAGACCCTGATAATAAATAAAGTTAGGGATTATTTTAATGTACAAATGGGGAAAATATGCTCTTGTGAGTTGGCTTTTTCTTAGTCCGCACAAAACACAATATGACTGTGATACAACGCAGTGCATGAAGCACTATATGTATTTCAGACTAACGCAGGCAGTGGAAAAATATGAGCAACTGAGAAAAAAGTTTAGAAGCATTCATGCGCCGCGGTGTTGTGAATGGCCAAATTCGGGGAAGAAAATATCAATTCGATCTGAATAAACAATTAGCATTTATTGTAATTTAAGTATACATAGGAATATCATTTGGCATAACAATAAATGCAATAATAATAATAATAATAATAAAGATAAGTATGTTTATAGTACAGATGGCCAAATGACTAGATATATTTCGATAGATATTTCATACATGTAAATAACTCCCCTAACTCCAAAATTTATATAATCATATAGGTCATCCGGCCATCTGTACTACAAACACTAAATTTAATAAAAATTCAGTATATGAGGCCTGTAATCATGCCTATCGGATATTGTATTATATCCGAAAGCATGTAAATATGCATATCACAGATACAGTAATAAATAAATGTCTACTCACAGATGGACAAAGTCCGTCACCCTCCTGTTATGATATATGAATAATTTCTAATAACTGAAAGACCGGGTGGGAGGGCGGGTAAATTAAACCAATTGATTTAGTAATCAGACCACAGATCGAATCTACTACAACCACCATTAAAGAAAACCACAATGAAAATTGCGCCAGTTATCTCTACTTCGCTTGATTAATTTCCGGCTGGTTAATTACTAAGGAAGTGTTATACCCCTAACAACAAACTAATCGGGTAGCGGGCAATTCATCCCCCAGGAAATTTGACCATTCATTATTTTAGTGCTAAAATCGACCTATAATCTTTGGGTGTGTTTACATTTAGGGAACATACTGGTTTGTTCTCTGCTGCTCATGACTGATACCCCTTACCAGTCTACATGCACCATCAGTATTTGGTGCTACCTAACATTATTGAGCGAGAGATTGTTTCTATAAGTCTACTTGATTTGGACTTCCTTGAACGTCGCCAAGATGACCGATCGGGTGGAGGCACGTGTGTACACATGATATCCTCCGAGTATAATGGCTGTTGTTCGAAACTGAAGTATTCCAACTATACTATTAAAAAAAGTAGGGGATTTCCAAACTGATGTTGATATTTTCGGAAAATGGTATTGGATACGCGTGATTGGACACATCAGTAGTATGTAATGTAGTTTTGAGGACTCATTGGCAGGATTTCATGTGACGTCGTAGTAACGTGACCTAATGGCGCCATGTTGTGTTATCATGGCAACCCGCGTGAGCGGCCATCTTGTGACGCCATCCCCATAGTGATACGTGGTGTTAGTGAGCATGCACTGCGCGTGTTGTTAGGGTGATACGTGTTTTCGTCGTCCATTTTGTATTCTGGAGGCCGCCATCTTGGTTTCTATGGCTGCACGTGGTTGCTTTGTGACCTAAAATCTTCTCATAGGACAGGGATATGTTCGGAGGGTGTGTTCCTTTGTACGGGAGTAATTTCCCGATTCGTAGAATTACCCAAATAAACCCGATAATCCCTCCAAACTATCCAAATTGACTTTATTTGATACGGATTTCCCCCAGAATCCTATTTAGGACCGCCAGTCCATGGTACCGAGAGGCCCCCAGGTACCGAGGGGGGACCCTGGGGTAAAGTCGACTGCACTGGAGTAGTTTTTCTGGTTCGAAGTTCCCCCAGAATCATTTTTAGGACCACCATACCATCGCTTATAATAGTAGCACGTGGTGTTATAGTACCGATGGTTCCCCTTTGGATTATAGCCAACTGATAGACAACCTCCATAAAAGCCTATATCATTCCATGCCAAGAATCTATCGAGAAGTTATAAGCCATTGCTCGAAGGACTCGAATCCTATCGAGCAAATAAGCCATGGAGTATTTACTTGAACGAGTGACTCGCACATACGACTCTTAGCCTCATTTCGGTATTTGAGGACCTGGTATTTAATTATTTGAGGATACCTATCGAGGATTTACTATCCCTCTTAGCCTCATTTCGTTTGAGGTCATGAGCGCCATGAATAAATCCCTCAATGATGTCTAATGTACTATCCCTCTTTGCCTCATCTCGGTATTTAACAGCCATAGCCCGTGGCACCCCAGCTTCAGCACCCTTTTTTGGTAAACGTCTGTCATTCGGCACCCCTTTTAGTCGTATGAGGCCACGAGTGCCATGAGAAACCTCTCAATGAGGTCTATTCTGCTATCCCTCTTAGCCTCATTTCTGTTGAGGCCATGAGGGCCATGAAAAAATCCCTCAATGAGGTCTAATTTACCAGCCCTCTTAGCCTCATTTCGGTATTTAAGGATACCTATGATCCAGCTCCTATACAGCTCCTATCTCCTATATGGGCTCCTATACAGTTCCTACACAGTTAGTCTTACCAACGGCTTCCATCTTATCGCCAAAGATACAAGGCACTACTTGTCTATCTGTCCTATTATAGCTTCTACAGCAGTCTTGTGCCATTGCGGCCTTGTACCAGAACTATTGGCTATATCATCATCCATTAATATTGACTTGTAACACTACTTCCTAGTTATACCTTCGCTCGGGCCTTCAAAATGTTCAATCTGATTGCTTCATTTTCCCTGTATAACACGTATACATATAAACGGCCCAAAAAAGGAATTCCGTAATTGGGATTCTTATCCGACTCCGTAAAATTTGAATTCCGTGATTTTACATTAAGAAATCGAGAAAGGTTCTGTTCGGCCCGTGTTAATCCATGGAAAATTTTCGGTTCTTGTAAACAAATTGTGTTTTCCTCTTTTTCACCACCACAACCGCGTCGAGAATCACTACACTACGGAAGAAAGACTGTACCGAATGAAAAATATCAAATGCACTTAAGCGGCCCATACACTATCAATATTATTGACAATAATATTGAGTAAATAATATTGACAATATATTATTTGCCACAAACTACTCAATAGTTTCTTCAATATTTTCGATTTTCGGTCATTTCTTCGTCTGCCACCGCACTGTAAACATGGATCCTGTTGTGGGTTTAGGCGTGGTACTGGCCCTGAGTAACGAAAAACAAAATAAAAAGAAATGGTGGACTACACGATGGTTTTTAGAAAGAAACACATTTGGTCATGGTGCCCTTATGGAGGAACTCCAGATTAATCAACCTGATGATTTCAGAAACTTCCTTCGCATGAATGAAGATTCATTTAAAGAGCAGCAGCTCTTTGTATACTTCAATGCACTCTAGTATGAACTTTCGTTCATCCTCTTTGGTGTTCTTTGCCATGTTTACGCTACGGTGACTTCAGATTTAATGAAATATTGCGTAATATTATTGACGGAACCCACACACTATCAATATTATTGACGGTCGTAAAATATTGAAGAAAATATTTCAGAGATCTCAGATATTCGTCAATAATATTGATCAATCTTCAATATCTCCCACACACTGGCAATAATATTGTCAATACCGTTTATTGACAATATTATTGTCAATAATATTGATAGTGTATGTGCCGCTTTACAGTAATGTCGTGATAAAAAAAAAAAATTCCATATCACATGATATGAATGAATTGCACACACAGACAAACGCGTCTGTTATAACTATATTTTAACGAGGTTTTTCTCGGGGCATAGGTGGTTGTGCGCTCGAGTTTGAATGAATTAATTCGATGAGAAAATTGAACAAGGTTTTAGATGTGTTGTTAGTCCGGTAGCCAGGCCAACTTTTTTAACTCGCGCGTGTTTTGACGTCTAAAGTCGGTGGTTTCCAATAGTTTAGACATCCCACATTAATATTCCGCCAAACTGGCCTCCTGTCAGCCTTGAGGAATTTTAAATATTAGGCCCGAATAACATGGCCACAAAAATGAGCGAATTAATCAAGTTTCTAACATTTGAAACATTTCGCGCGAACTTCATCAGTGACCCAAACTGGCGTGGAAGCTAACCGTGTCATTTCCTGATCCACATAATGAAATAAAGCACAACGCCTCACTCAACGTGCAAGACAGACGTTCACTTTATTCACGACTGACCAGTAGCTGTATAAGGTTTCACTTCAAGTGATGTGGCCTAGCCTGATATTTCCTAATATGATCTCGAGATTTGGTGGTATGCAGGCATGTCAACCGGTACCTGTACCGGTACCGCCGATTCTCTTATGCTCCAACCGGTACCGGTACTGAAGTTTTTGTTCCGGGACAAAATTATTTTATGGGGAAATTCCTAATTGAACGAGGGTAAACAGGCTAATAATCGTGTATGGCACACTTGCGCGACATATTTTTTAACTTATTTGTGAATGAATATAGACTAAACGTATAGTGTTTTCAAGTAAAAAGTTTATTCTACGAGCAGGATTAAGAATGAATCCGACGAGCCTCTGGCGAGTCGGTTTCATTCTTAATTCTACGAGTAGAATATTTTTTTTACTTGAAAACATTATCCGTTTATTTTGTTTATCCCATACATCTTTACAGGGCCGTCGCGGCAAAATCGTGCTATAATTCGCTACAAAACACAACGAGAAGTGAGGGGAGCACATTGGTCCAATTCGATCGACCAGCAAAATTGGCAAAAATACACAAGGCGCAGTAATACATTTCTGTCTAAAAATAATTATCCTACAAACTTAAGCTAAACTTGCAAAAATACTTTATTATATGAACAGTGGGTGGTGTTTTCTACTGGCATTGTGTATTACTTTCAAACAGATTTAAAGAAATCAACAATCAAACTATTAATTCTGCTAGACAAATGTGATAGAGGCCAGAGGTCAACAAGTCCGTCGCTACTACGGGAATAAATTCCTTCAGTGTTAAACCTATGGGGAAAATTTATCACCCTACTAGGTGAATAAAGCCAAAATTTATCCAAGGCCTTTATTGTTCAAGAAAACGGCCATTTATGGGATAAACATATCAAAACACTCTACAGGTGAATGTTCTGTCTGCACCACGACCTCGATAAGGTCGACATCTTTGACTTTTCATTCAAACGTCGCATCAAAGACAATGAAAGCGCCATCCTCAGCTACTTCAAAGAAATTATTCTGTGGTGACATCAAAGTAATCTTAAAGCGCGATCATCGTGCTTTATGATTACTTTGATATCGCCGCAGAATAATTGGACGATTCCATGTTTGTCTTGCGTTCTTGGGGACTGATGCGGCATAAATGCTGAATTTCTGTCATCCAATTGTTGATTTGTCCCGGTACTGGTATCGGCGGGACAGGCTCTGTCCCGTCTCTGTATCGGTTATGTTGGTACCGGCAGTACTTTGACATGCATGCATTGGTATGCATATGTTAATAAGCTTTGCTGGTAGCATCGAAACATTGACGGCCAATTCAGGCTTAGCTCATGTCTTAGAATCATTATTCAGTGTGCGGCTAAAATGCTCACAGGTAAAGTAATCCTTATGAATGCCAGGGCGCTCCGACTGCTGGGTAGAGGAGTAACTCCGAGATCTTATGACGAGCGAAAATATGGAATGCCCCGACGATCTGACCGACAGACTGTATGAACTTTCAGAAAAACGCAAGACTACGTAGATGTGAGTTGACTGTTTGATGAAACCAGTTTTTATGTGTACCCATACTATGTATGGTACACATAATGCCATCATCCGGGGTGGCCATTCGTCGTTCGTCCATCCTTTGTCTGTCCGTCTGTCCGTCCGTCCGTCCGTCTGTCCGTCCGGCGTCCGTATGCATTTCTTTGTCATTCGAAAAATGTTGCTTGGATTGTCAAGTTACTTTATATTTGTGTTCAGGTTACTGATGTGCCGAGCTGTATAGTTTTTGGTGTAAATCTGATAATTTGATCCTGAGATATTAACCCTTTATCCTTCAAATTGAAAATTCCTCCAATCCCTTTGGCATTCGATAACTTAAAAAATATTGCTTGGATTGTCAAGTTACTTTATATTTGTGTTCAGGTTAATGTCGGCATCCGTGGTGGCCCTCCATCATACAGCTTTCTACTAGTTGCGCGTATCGGTACACATCTGACGATTTCATCGGCCTATTTTTATTATTATGTTGTATGCGAGAGCTGAGCAAGAAGGCAATTGGCCGCTACATCTACACGCTAAAAACTAAAGTGTTAAAAACTACACTTGAAGTGCTGTATTTAACACTTACTAAGTGCTGAACTAGCACTTTGTTCAAGTGTTAGATATCCCAGAACTTGACATGTGTTACAATAATACCACTTGACAAGTGTAATGTCGAGCCTGATCCGCGTCATCTGCGTTGTGTCCTTTTAATTATGTACCCACCAAGCGCAATCAAATTATGGACGATTCGGGAAGAACCACCAATGATAGACACATGGGAAGTGCCATCCATTCAAGTTTCAGATGTCTGACGATTGTAATGTATAAGTGCTTAGAGCATTGCACTTTGAATGTTAAAATCAAACCCTAAGAGTCAGAATGCGTTTAACACCTTGAAAGTGTCAGTTTCAACATTTTAGTTTTTAGTGTGTAGTAGCAGTGAATGCAATGTTGCCATATTTTTTCAACCTGTCGACATGTTAACTATGCTAGATATAGGCTTTAACTATTTACGAGAGATGCAAGCTCTGTCCCAAGATATTATCGAACATTTCATGAAAGGGAATCATGTAATGAGACATATAGATGGAATTTGGAATGGAATTTAGAGCGACATCTACATCGAAACCACATTCATGCGTTATGAACATGGTAAATCTGGAATAATAGGTATCACTTTGAAATCAGAAACTCTCAAAGTCTGTGTTCTCAGTCTTCATACGTGTGGCCGTTTTAGTGAGTGACGTTTCTCGATTGAGGGATTTAGGTGTGCTTTCGAGTTTAACTAAGTCCCACAAAGAAGAAGCCAAAAGTAGAATTGCTGCTGATAATCTTGATCGAAATGGCTTCGGGGGCAAACTGGACGTATCTATCAATCCCTTGAATCAGAAGCAACACCCATGCGAGGTCATGAATATCACCACTGTAGGATTGGGGCAGCGCCCGTAAATGTTTACAACGTCATAACTCTGGGTCAAGAGAAGATGGCTGAGTTCGAGAGACGATTACCAGCCAGGTTTTATGACACAACTTCCACACCATTGGTGACAATGACCGTCGTGAAGAAGGTCATAAAAGTAGGTGCCACTCACTTTTATGATTGCAACTTGTATTATGCAAGGGTTATGTGTCATCAGTCGAGTGTGAGAGGAGATACTGACATAAAGGAAGAGATCTATTATGAGCTGGCGCCAGTTCCAACTGCACTGTTTAATGAAGCTGGTGATTTGTGTATACCAAAATCGAAATCAGACCTGAAACCACGAACTTCGAGTACAATTTCAGCAAGGACATCCACATCGGCAGGCGTAGATGTTTGCACGGTAAATGATGGATGTGTCCTACTCTGAATTCTTTGTGTGGAATTGCGTTGAAACATTTCAGGAAGAAGTTGTTGTTGTACGACGTTTATCTTAGTTCCGACAGGTACGAGTTCAGCACGAAAAGATGTGCAATGGCTCACACGAGTGCTGAAAGCTGTTGCCGCGAGTTCAGGTTGAGTGCAACATCAGTATTGCCGTTTCAGAAACTTATGATGACCGTCACTGAAAATAAAAGGCAGCTGATCGGTATAACTTGTCAGTAATGTACGTCAAATAAGAGATTTGGTGGTGAAAGTGCTAAAGGGCACAGACTTGTTATTGGACAAGACAACGTTCTAACTGAAATTAACAAAGGTGTCCTCAAAGAAAGGCGTGACATGAAAACCAGTCACGAGGGAGCTGATAATATTATAGTTCAACAGTTCAATAGTTCAACAGGCAGTGAAACACGCTTTGGATGACACAGATGTGTATACCCTAATCTTATACCACTATCTGGAACAGAATATAACATCTCCAATTTTTATGGATTCACCAATTAATGATTGGTCTGTGATGGACATTTGTACCACTGTTGAGAAGCATCGTGACATTATCCCAAGTAGCCACGCATGCTATATCTGGGTGTGATACCGTCGCCAAGTGCTTTGGGAAAGGTAGAGGCTGTGTCCTTAAAGTTCTGAAAGAGGGTTGTATATCTCTAGACTCAGCTTTTTATTACCGGACTATGTGCTCTCTCAGGGTGTCAAGAAATAAATAAATAATGATGAAATAAACTGAATTTATTTACAAGTATTAATACACATAATATTTGGGTGTGTATGAAGTATCGTCGTCTGAGTGCTAGAATGTTCTTTGTCCCATAGGGGACATAGAACATTCTAGCACTCAGGCGACGGTATATAATTTTGTTTACAAATTTTACGACACCGAGAATTGGTTTTGCTTTCAATTACTCCCAAAATCTCGCGATAGAATTCTACGGACAATTTGCCATGTGTGTAACACTTCTCGAGAGATTATGTTATCGAAAGAGATATATATTAACCGTTCGGACGCTGTGCACGTGCTTTGTCGTGATCGTTTACGAATTGTGGTCGCGAAAGGCTCCGCTTAGATTCAGATTTTGATTCTTTATTCACGGTATACATATATGTAAGATGTTAACAAAAATAAACATTATACAAGAGTAACAAATAGCATACCGCGGGAAGTGGCATTGGCAGATTGACTGTCTACCTGTCACCCCTAAAGAAAAGAGAACGCGCGAACTGACTGTGACTAGATGGGTAAACATGGAGCGAGCCATCTTATCTATGATAGGGATGCCGATTTTTTTCCGTTCCTTGGGTCGAAAATATGTTCTTGTGTAAAAAGCCAGGATAAAGAGCCAGCGGGAGGGTGGTGTTTCTGTTTAGGTAGAGAGCAACCTGCTTGCCAAATTACCATCATTGCTCCGCGTAAAGTTCAAGATCCACAATCAGTCAAATCGAGTGGTTAATATTTTTCCAACTTGCGAAGAACATGATATTTTATAATTGGACGATGTGAATAAATCGGCGGGCGCACCGGGGGGGGGGGGGGGGGCGGGGCCGATGGGGCGAATGCCGTAAACTAGCTGACATCATTTAGGTGAGGGCCAGTTCACCGCCTGTGACTCCCCATGATTAGCCGACCGACTTGACCAAGCACTTGTTTAAATACGTATTCCCCAACGCAAATTATTTCCCCCCAAGAGTATTGTTTACAGCTTCTTAACTGTGTGTGGCTCCACGCGAGGTAGGTGGGGCAACCAGAGAGAAAACGCAGCAGGTTGCATTGGACAAGGATGCAAGATTAGGACATATCGCACGACCAGTATGTTTCTATTGCGGATTTGTTTAATTTGCTAATGGTCCACTATGATCGATATTAACTAAGTACGGTGTGGGCAGTAGGGATTGTCGCAACGGGCATAAGTCGAATATTACGAAATGAATGTTGAGGTCAATGTTTTCTTAAATGTAGCCATGTTACTTATATTTCGAACTGTGTCGTCTTAAGCGTTCCAAAGTTTCGGGATGGCGTATAGATGAAGTTTATCTAGGGTTCGTGTATGTGTTTTTCTATGTATAGGTGTACCGACTGACGGGTTGTCGTACCAAGTGGATTGTCAGTAACCCTGAATGTATCGTAAAAGGAAGCCGGTAGTCTGCCATTTTGACAGTCATGCGCGAACAGTAATGCATGCAATTTGAAAAAAATCATCTACTTTGAGTATTTTGTTTTTCTAAAATAAGGGGTCTGTATGGGATTTGTAGTTTTTGTTATTTATTATTCGTAATGAGCGCTTTTGCATGATAACTAGATTATTTATAGCTCTTGAATCGCCCCATGCTAAAATCCTGTACACCAGATGGCTATGAACCAGGACGTAGTACAATGTTTTCAGGACTTTACGTGGGAGAATATGATTTACTTTGTTGAGGCTATAATTTGCGTGAGCTATTTTCGAGCATAGCCTAGATATATGAGCTTTGTAGGTTAAGTGTCCATCAATGCTTATTCCCAGAAATGTTAGAGATTTTTCTGCCTCACTTCCCCCGACTTTGCTTATCTTTTGATTATTTATTTTTATCTCTCGACAGAAATTATTATTCATACTTTTATTTGAAGCGAAATAAGATCCAACAATGCAATGGCTGAGACGTTTGCTGTCGTAGAAAGATCAAAAAGAGTTGGTATCGACCTTTAAGGACACTTCCATCACTCTTTGTCAACGGTTAAAACGCAGTGGTTTCTCGAGATCTTTTTTTACGAATTGGGTATGATCGATTTTATAACTTATAAATATGAGAAAAGAAAAAAAAAATTTTCCTGTTATTATGAATAAAAAAGTACGATGACGCGATGCGAGTGTGACGATGAAGAAAAAAAAAGAAGACGGAAATTAACTGTAAGAGAAATAAAGTTATAAAAATGAAAAAAAAAAACATCTCTAGACATGACTGCAGAGAACAAGCCAGAAAATAAGCAGACTGAATCTGCAAAATGAGGTCCCCAGAGGGTGAATTTAGTGATGCTACCCTGCACAGCAGGGTGGCATCACTAAATTCACCCTCTGGGGACCTCAATCTGAATCAGGGTCTCAAAACTAAACACAACGAGGTACCCAGAGGATAAATTGGCCCACCGTATGGGGCAGCATGATCAAATGCACTCTCTGGGGACCTCATTCTGCAAATGTCAGACGGCTTATTTTCAGGCCTGGTAGAGAATAGAGGATTAGAGGATACTCTGAACAACAATTATTTTAATACAAATGAGGTTTTCGTTATTACATTTAAGAGCATATTTACAAACATGAATAAATTTGGAAAGAGTATTCTAAATTCGAAGAATTATACAATCAATCAGAATTTGACGTTATCAAAAGAAGAAAAATATTCTCAAACTATTCCTTAGTGTGTATACAAACGAACGTAGTCGAGTACGTAGTTGTATACATACTACGGAATAGTTTCTGTGATTACTCATTATTCACGGAAACTGCCGATCAAGTCTTGGACGCCAAAGTCGATTATCTCTCAATATATACAACGCGGCTTCGATGTGTAATCTATCACAAAGGAGGAGCCGCAGATTTACTAAGTTTTAAACGTGGAATGACGATCACTATCGGTATTTCAGATAACCGGTTGACGGTTTTTCTAATCGGTTAGATAGCTAACTGGTTTCAAACCGATTATCCGGTTAACCATTTCAGTACTACATTTCAGCGAGTATCTAAGAGAACGCTACACTCCGAAAACCATGAATTCTGAAGTGAATGATAATTCTCACAAGATATCAAATCTAGAAGAACCCATGCATCTCAGAGATGCCGTCAGCAAACAATACGTGGACGTCGTGGAACGAAGTATTGTCGATTCCAAGAACAACAACAAGAATGAAATGAAAATCCATCTTAATGCTGGATTCAATAACATCGTCAATCTAGCGCAAATTGGTGATGATGATTTCGAATTGACCACAGTCAATAAAGGCTACTTGGATTCTGCCCTGAGGAAATCTAAGAATAATCTCGAATGGAACGTGAAAGATCTCTATCCGAAGAAATGATCGCAAGGAATGATGGAGTCCGGAATCGACGTGAACGATTACAAACCATTCGGTCTTGAGATCGATATGGAATACAATTTGAGTGCAGTCAGTAGAAAATACACAGATAAATACTAAGATCAAGAAAACTGGCGATGTAATGGACGTAGATCTGGAAATGGGAGGAAATCGAATCACGAATCTGCCTGATCCCGAGTGCATACCGGATGCCTGTACTATGATTTGGTTCATGGAAAAAATAGAATATGTGAGACAGTTGACAACCGTGTGGGCCGAGGAAAACGATGTATTTGATTCTTACAAATCGAAATAGTCCTTCGGAAATCGAGGGAATGCACCACTAAACGGTCAGGTAGGTTATCCAGTGTTGATAGGAGGATACATTCGAATGAGCTTGACTTCTAATGACTATGAGAATGAAGCAGTCGACAACGTGGTGGTGAATGGCAAAGAAAACGATAGATATAAAATCGAGATGATCACTATAGTGTTTTGTGCTCTGAATTCAAGTCTCGAGGATCGGGAACGTCACCCGCCTTTTCGAAAAAGTGACATTCCACGTTCGATATTTTATTTCCGAGTTATTTCAACGTCTCTTGCAACAGAGTTGTGAGTAATGTATCGCCTGTTTTGAACTCGTCCTGGTGATTGAAGACTCCCATTATCACGCCCTTCGGTAAGTTTGTGCTCAGGTGTTTTTCACAGTAATTCGAATTTGGGTTGAAAGAGACTCTTACCAAACACGAACAATCTATCATAATCCAAATGTAAAGTCATGTCTAAAGATATTTTTTTCATTTTGATAATATAAGTTATCTCTGCCAACATGTATGGTATATGGAGATTTAATAACTGGATGTCGGTTTTAAATGAGACATCCAGGTATTATGATGGCGGAGATAACGTTTTTGTCCCGTTTGAAACACAATACAAGCATAGTGGAAATAAATTTGTGGACGCATTTCTCAGTTCCACAATCACTTGGACCAAATTCGTGATAATTATTTAGCTTTTATAATCGCAGAAAACAGCAGATAGAGTTACATCCCTCGGGTCGTTAAGGAAACTAGTAAACAGTATTTTGTTGACATATCGTTCCCTGGGTTCCAATGTGTTCTATGTGCGTATTGGCACATAGAACACATTGGTACTCAGGGGACGAATTATTTGCTCTTATTTTATTTTTATGATTGAATTGTTAAAAATCTGATGATACTTGTGACTATTTCCAGATTTTCTGGTTCGATTGTTATGTTGAGGCGAGCAAACGCGAAAAGCGTTCGTTTAAACCATATCCCCGTTGTTTCGCGTGTACTTATACCCTGGAATTCGCACGCTCTCATATACCTTGGATGTTGGGTACATCCTTTACCATGGCTATTTGTCCAAGGCATTCTGACCAATCAAAAGACCGAATTTATCGGGATATAGGGGCAATCTATCATAAGCCAACCACTCGTCCCGGTACCGTTTATGTTGATACGGGCGGTAATTTGACATGCCTGTGTTCACGTCACCCGCTTTAAATTTCTCTTCAAAGTGGGAACCCAAAAGTCGAGTTTTATAAACAGCTGCCATTGACTTGGATTTTCATCTTGGCTTTGGATGCTTTCACGTATCACCACCGACATCCCGTGAGATTTTCCAAGACTTTCTTAGATTTTTATATCGCCCCATCTCCGAGATTCGATCGCGAAGACGTGAGAGATCTTCGCAGTCTCTCTCTGGGCGATTTAATTTCCCATCAGATTTCTGACTCAAAAAAAAATCACGTGTCGTAAATTGCTGCGACATCGCCATCAGTGCCAGCATTTGTAACAGACGCAGCATGGCCAGGATGGTGGATATTTCAACATTGAATAACCCAAGCTTGAAAGGTGGTCTAGGTCGAGACAATTCCCAGCAAAACGGCGAACAGTCCCCGAAGTATTCAGAGAAATATATGAAATATTAGGTTTTTCACTCAGTATTATACTTTTGGTATGCTATGCGATCGGGTCGCAACACACTTCCACAACAAAGCGCAGATGGAGTGTCACTCAATATTGTTTCTTAGGTATGCTAAGCCTGCGGGTTAATAAGGGCTTAATCCTTTAACCAACGTAATGGCCAATACCGGCCAGCGCTATTTACAAAAATCACCATTTAATTTTTATTATTTTCTTTGTTTTTTGTCTCAAAAACAGCTTATGACCCCTCATTGGAACGAGCTCGATGAGCTCGTTCCAATGAGGTGCCATAAGCTATGTTTCTGAGACAAAAAATGAAAATATTTAGTTATTCAATAATTTTGTTTGCAAGTGTCGTCTGCTTTTCGTGTTAGGTAAAGGGTTAATGACACTTTCAACAGCCAGTGTTATCGAGTCGAACAGTTTTTACGGATAAAGGAAGCCGGAGTACTCGGAGAAAATGGTTACATCTTGTCAGTTTGGGGAGTGAAGAAAACCGAGAGTACTCGGAGAGAACCACTGAGCAGCGGCGAGCAACAGCCATACTCTCCAACTTACTAATGCGGCGGCTGAGGACATGTGAACCATCAACGTACATTATAAATTATTGTGATGAGTTGAGGGTAACATGGTCTCAGGTTTGCGGCTCGGAGCGTATTTTCAACCTCGACGCTTCGACCCCAGACCATGTTACCGTCAACTCATCACAATAACGTATTTGTTCCAATAAGACACTACCCATCGCCCAAAACCTTTATTGTGAAACACGAGAGGTTTATTTACTAAACTTGTGATCGTTAAAAGTTACCTTCTGCAAGGCAACTTTTAACGATCACAGGTTTAGTAAATAAACCTCTCGTATACCCATGACGACTCTGGATAAATAACCAAGAAGCCAGATAAACTCACTCCATCTTAGTTCAAATCGTAAGTCGGTTTGTAATTTAAACAACACTTTATCCGGAACACCGTCTGCTGTACGTGTGAAAATGCAGAAAAATGATGCGGCTTGATAGTCACTCCGTTGATGAAGCAATTACGAAACGGGCGACGTCATTTCAAATATTTCCAGTGGTGACGTCAGACGGTAACATTTGCTGCTGGAGCCGTAAACATAAAAGAAACTGTACCAGCTCTCATCCAATCAGAGGGCGAGGATTTTACTCTTATTGGAACATTACGCCATATTACATAGCGCCACCGTGTAACCTGGTGGGTGTATCACTCTAACTAATGAGCCACCGCACTCCCACACACCAAAAGGAGATATTTTATAAATAAGATATTACGAAATCAAGACACCCCCCCCCCCCCCCTTCCCGCCCCGCCCCAGACAAACAAACGAAAATGCATACCAGATTCAGTATTATTCTCACATATTTCTTTTCCTACGGATGAGATTTTATTGTGCAGTGGGGTGAAAACCGGGAAGATATTTTTCACCGGCTCCAGACTCTGTCACGATCCGGACTTAATTTTCAGTGCGCTATTGCGATCACAGTATTGTAAATAAGCTAACATTTCTACGGTTAATTTAGGCAATACTACAAGCATACTAGAAGTATAGTTTTACAACACACCAACATGCAGCCATATCAAATTTATCCTGTTCATCTGCATGCAGCTGTGTCAAAATGATCCTGTTCAGGTACATGTAGCTATATCGAATTGATCCTGGTCAGGTACATGTAGCTATATCGAATTGATCCTGTTCAGATATATGTATCTATGTCGAATTGATCCTGTTCAGGTACATGAGGCTATGTCGAATTGATCCTGTTCAGGTACATGTAGCTATGTTGAATTGATACTGTCCAGATACATGCAGCTATGTCGGATTGATACTGTTCAGTTACATGTGGCTGTGCCGAATTGATCCTATTCGGGTATATGTAGCTATGTCGAATTGATCCTGTTCAGGTACATGTAGCTATGTTGAATTGATACTCTCCAGATACATGCAGCTATGTCGCATTGATACTGTTCAGGTACATGTGGCTGTGCCGAATTTATCCTATCCAGGTATATGTAGCTATGTCGAATTGATCCTGCTCAGGTACATATAGCTATGTCGAATTGATCCTACTCCGGTACATGTAGCTATGTCGAATTGATCCTGTCCAGCTACATGTAGCCATGTCAAATTGATCCTGTTCAGGTACATGTAGCTATGTTGAATTGATACTGTCCAGATACATGCAGCTATGTCGGATTGATACTGTTCAGGTACATGTGTCTGTGCCAAATTGATCATATTCAGGTATATGTAGCTATGTCGAATTGATCATATTCAGGTACACGTAGCTATGTTGAATTGATACTGTTCAGATACATGCAACTATGTCGGATTGATCCTATTCAGGTATATGTAGCTATGTTGAATTGATACTCTCCAGATACGTGCAGCTATGTCGCATTGATACTGTTCAGGTGCACGTGGCTGTGCCGAATTGATCCTATCCAGGTATATGTAGCTCTGTGGAATTGATCCTGCTCAGGTACATATAGCTATGTCGGATTGATACTGTCCAGGTACATGTGTCTGTGCCGCATTGATCTTATTCAGGTATATGTAGCTATGTCGAATTGATCCTATTCAGGTACATGTAGCTATGTTGAATTGATACTGTCCAGATACATGCAACTATGTCGGATTGATACTGTTCGGTTACATGTGGCTGTGCCGAATTGATCCTATCCAGGTATATGTAGCTATGTCGAATTGATCCTATTCAGGTACATGTAGCTATGTTGAATTGATACTGTCCAGATACATGCAGCTATGTCGGATTGATACTGTTCAGGTACATGTGGCTGTGCCGAATTGATCCTATCCAGGTATATGTAGCTATGTCGAATTGATCCTGTCCAAGTACATGTAGCTATGCCGAATTGATCCTGTTCAGGTACATATAGCTATGTCGAATTGATCCTGCTCAGGTACATATAGTTATTTCGAATTGATCTTGCTCCGCTACATGTAGCTATGTCGAATTGATCCTGTCCAGCTACATGTAGCCATGTCAAATTGATCCTGTTCAGGTACATGTAGCTATGTTGAACTGATACTGTCCAGATGCATGCAGCTATGTCGGATTGATACTGTTCAGGTACATGTGGCTGTGCCGAATTGATCCTATCCAGGTATATGTAGCTATGTCGAATTGATCCTGTTCATGTACATGTAGCTATGTCGAATTGATACTGTCCAGATACATGTAGCTATGTCGGATTTATATTGTTCAGGCGCATGTGGCTGTGCCGAATTGATCCTGTTCAGGTATATGTAGCTATGTCGAATTGATCCTGTTCAGGTACAAGTAGCTATGCCAAACTGATCCTGTTCAGGTACATGTAGCTATGCCGAATTGATCCTGCTCAGATACATATAGCTATGTCGAATTGATCCTGCTCAGATACATATAGCTATTTCGAATTGATCCTGCTCCGGTACATGTAGCTATGTCGAATTGATCCTGTCCAGCTGCATGTAGCCATGTCAAATTGATCATGTTCAGGTACATGTAACCATATCGAATTGATCCTGTTCAGGTTTGATAGTTTAATCAATTCACATATGCGGTCAGGGCTGTAACTATAAGGAGTGTAGGGGGTGTGGTTTTCCTAACCCAGTAGTTTTCTACCGGGTACATTTTTATCTGGATTGGAATCTCGTATTCTTGCTTGTAGTCATGTACTTTCATTTAGGACATACACAGAACGACAACGCGTGGGAATGGGTTAATCAATATGGCATTAGTGCCAGCTTGTAAAGATACAACGAGAGGCCGCGATGGCACAAGTGCCATATCGTTAACCCATCCACACGCATGCGTCGTTCTGTGTATGTCCTAAATGAAAGTACATGACTACAAGCAAGACTACGAGACTCCAATCCAGATAAAAATGTACCGGGTAGAAAACTACTGGGGGTTAGGGAAACCACACCCCGTACACTCCTTATAGTTACAGCCCTGACCACATATGTTCTGTATTTATTACACATATCAATCATCTATCCCGAATTTCATTCTTGGAACTTAGACGTATAAGTCATATGAGATCATACCTGTCTCAAGATGCCAGAGCAAAACTAGCATGTTCCTTTATCTTGCAGCGTCTTGACTACTGCAACTCACTCTTCACTAACATCACCGAAGAAAGCCTTGGCACCCTGCGGCGTATTCAAAACAATGCTGCACAGGTAGTTCTTGGTCATAAAAAGAGTTTACATGCCACCCCCATGCTGAAAACTTTACATTGGCTTCCTGTAAGGGCACGTATAGAGTTAGCCACTCTTTGTTTTCGTATATCAGACTCAACCCTCCCACATTATTTGGCATCTTTTATCCACGATTATATCCCGTCCCGGGCTTTAAGATCTCATAACAAGTTATCACTAACTGAGAAAAGCTATAACCTCGAAACGTAAGGCCGCGGTGCGTTTCAAATTATAGCACCCAAAATTTGGAATTCCCTTCCTTTGAATGTCCGTGATAGCGTCAATTTGGACTCTTTCAAATAGAAACTGAAGTGTTTTTTGTATCAAAAATACCTCCAAATTGATATCAGTAATACCACACCTGTTGATGAATCCAGAGTACAGCACCCATCAAACTAATGTGTACAGCCAAAATACCATTTTCTATATTTTTCATTACTTTCTACATACCATATTTATACCAAATTTGTCAAGTTCGGAATTTTTTAGTAGGTATGTCAAGCGCCTAGAGCCTTTGGGGATTAGGCGCTCTATAAATATTCTTCTTCTTATTATTATTATTATTGAATTCGCATTCAAACCGCCAAGATCGCAAGACAAACATAGCATCGTGCCAATTATTCTGCGGCGACATCAAAGTAATCATAAAGCACGAAGACATTATTTTGTGAGGCACAAGGTAGCAAATTGATACCGCAGAATAATTTCTTTGAATTATGTGATGACGGCTCTTTCCTTGTATTTAATACGACGTTTGAAAAGTCAAAATGGTCGGCCTTCTCGAGGTCGTGGTGCAGACAGAATATGCACCTGTAGAGTGTTTTGATATGTTCATTCACAATTAAGTTAAAAATATATCATGCAAGTGCGCCATACGCGTTTGTCAGTCTGTTTACCCTCGTTCGATTAGGAATTTCCCCATAAAATAATTTTGTCCCGGTACCGGCTGGACAAAAGCTTCAGTACCGGTACCGGTTGGAGCATGGGGGAACCGACGGTATGGGTACCGATACACATACCGATTCAATGCCTGGCTGGGATGAAGGTTTTCTTTTAAAACTATGGTAGACAGTACCACTGTATACCAATGAGTGATGTTATCCATTGTGTGTTTGGCCCAAATGCACTGAAAAAAAAACACTACAGAGACACTACAATTTCGTGGATGGCTGGGTCTCTAATGTTTTGAGAAACGGCGGTGATTGTTTTCAGACAATATACGCTTCTTGTCTGGATGTGGTTCAATTGATACAGTTATCTACCATTAAAAAGAAGTGTCAGCTGAGTACATATTGTTTTACTATGATGAGCTAGTAATATACAAAAAATAGTAACTAACATTTCTCCTTCAATGTAACTGATACATTTAAATGGTATTTATGCGTCCATATAAACCATTCTGCCTAAAACTAAATTTCATTCAGACCACATTCCTGGAGTAAAATCTGACCTTTTCTATGATTGTGTCGTTTTCGACATAATGGTACTCGCACTAAGTTAAATACCATCATAGAAACAGTATTGACTGAAATGACTCTCCAGACATAACCTCAGCACGGCAGGTTATGTTTACACCAACTTCATAAACATGTTTTAATACATTTCAAACATTATTTTGTGAGGCACAAGGTATCAAATTGTCAGGCCTCAGTTCATTATTCAAACTACAGTTCTTTGGATAAGGTATTTATGGTCTAGATTGTGCCAGCGGCACCTTGTTGCGTTGTCATGATAACCCGCGTGAGCGGCCATCTTGTGCTGTCATTCCCGTAGTGATACGTGGTGTTAGTGCGCATGCGCAGCGCGTGTTTCTAAGGTGATATATGTTTTCGTCGTCCATTTTGTATACTTGAGGCCGCCATCTTGGTTTCTATGGTAGCACGCGGTTGCTATGTTGTTACCCAAAAGCCTACAACAAGACGGGCGTATGTTCGGTGGGTAAGTTCCATTGAACTAGGGTAGTTTTTCTGGTTCGAATTTTCCCCAGAATCCATATTTACTTCGTAGAATTAGCACAAACAGCCCCATAATTGTTAACTTGGCTCTGATTTCCCAGTAAATTCTCGGTTTCTGCCTATGTATCTACAAGCTATGTTATGACTTCTTTGTTCTGTTTATTCTGACTTTCCTAGACGTGTTTATCTTCTGGATGTGCCGATATGTGCTTATGTGAAAAGGCACAATGTGACACATTGTGCACTAGCACAAAGGCATATGCTGGATGAGCCAATATGTGCTTATGCGAAAAAGCACAATGTGACACATTGTGCACTAGCACATAGGCACATACGACCAGAAAGGGATTCTATAACCACCGACGTTTCCCCAAAAAGGGATTCGATAGGAATTCCCAAAACAAGGATTCCATAAGTGGAATTCCAAGTTCCTATACAGGTAATCTTACCATGTTATCTCCAACTATCTGTCTTATGATATTGCTCTATTATAGTCAAAACTAGTATAGTTTTGTACCATTCTTGTGCCATTACCACTTGTTGTTCCATTAGTATTCCGACGACCTGTTTATGTCATGTGTGCACATTATATGTAGCACACAGGCACATGCTGGATGCGCTGATATGTGCTTATGAGAAAATGCACATTGGGACCCATTGTGCATTAGCACATAGACACATACACCCTAAAATGGATTCTATAGCCACAGACATATCCTAAAAAGGGAGTCTGTAGGGATTCCAAAAAGGGATTCAATAAGTGGGATTCCATAAGTAGGATTCCAATCTCCATTCAAGTAGTCTTACCTCGTGTGACTCCGCATACTGCTCGAACGACTCGAATCCCATCGAGCAAATGAGCTTTAGAGGAATTGCTCGATCGAATGACTCGCACATACGACTCTTAGTTTCATTTCAGAAAAATGGAATTCCATAGTCACAGGCGTTTTCCAAAAGGGATTCTTAAAAATGGGTTCTTAAGGTATCACATAACTAAGTATTTCCCATAGGCCACCATTATAACGTTCAGGCGGAAAAATATGATCGCATAACTTTAATTTTGGCATTCAAATATCTTTGTCAAACTCGATTGATAAGTTTTTAGTAAACTGTCGGTGTGCAAAAAATACAGAACAGCATGTCCTTTTTAACCACACTCGATCGATTTCGACGGAGGGATAATAATGAACTCGAAGCCTCCGGCTTCTCGTTCAATATTATCCCTCCGCCCAAATCGATCTCGTGGGATAAAAAATGACAGTTCGAACGCGAATGCCATTCTCTCTATATGAAATCCATTGTGCTGACAAAAATAAATGGCACAAAGTAGAAAAGGTGCTATATTTGGCCGATCGTCTAAAAGGAATAGCACAGCAAGAGTTGTCAGTCCTTAGAGGTCTAGATCGTAGAGATTACAGTAAACTCTTAACAACCTAAAAGCAAAGTCACATATGATGCTGCCGCCGCGCGGTTGTGCGGTCTGCAGTTTGTAGAAGGGATTTATACAAATCGTAGGGCTTAACGGGCTGCGGCAGCAGTGTTCACAAATGTTCCGAGCTCCGCACGGCAATCGTGAAAGTCATGAAATAACAATCCGTGAGGAGACCGCAAGGCACCATTTAACAAACTGAGAGGTGCCCTCATGGCGACAATCAGGCAATCGCACGGCTCCCGCACGGTTGTTGCGGCCATCGCAAGGGCGCGGAATGGAGACCATGCGGATGCCTCAAGGCGCCCTTGCAGTTTGTTGCGGATGCATACGATTTTCTTGGCACTCCAGACAGGGTGAAAAACGTGGAGTACCATTGAGGTTACCTCACGGCCATCACATGGACACCTCAAGGCCACCGTACTGTGACCTTGCGATGATACCTGCGGTGGGGTTGCGTCTTCCAGCCTTGCAATTTCCGAAAAAAAGTTTATTGACAAATTAAGCGTCAGTCACAAAATTGTCATAACCGTGTGGTGTGCGCACGGTAGAATACGGCAGCTGTGAGGTGATCTCAAGGTTTTGTGCTCGTCGCAGGGGCTTACGCCCGGTTACCACGATCCGCGGCCCACGCTACTACCTTGCCAAGGAATTATTTGCCAGAATGTTGCCCTGCCTAACAGAATAGAGCTGAACAGCTAGGGCACGCTAGGCACCTGATATATCGTGGTCTCGTACAACTTCCATCTCAGTTCATATGCCCTTCTGCCCATGCATAAGGAGAGCAGGGTTTCGTTGTACATTCTACAATTCTATTTAGAATATATTCATATTCATTTATCTTCCTCTGTGTAGTGCCCTGTCCTACAGGGTATCTGATACCATATGATATGTACTGTTGAAAGCACTTTAAAATGGGGCGGTGTGGTGATATATATGCAGGGCAATATGCGCTGACAGTAGGGCAGAATGATGATACACCCCCCTCTAAATATTTTTCGGTAGTTACGGACCTGGTTATGATAGAAGCCGAAGCCGCCCGGAATAACTAGAAAAAAATTAGAGACCGGAACTGGTACAGACGAAGAGGGTACAGAAAAGTCGAGCGACGGCATGAAGTACGACAACGGGAACGAAATGACAAGCGGAGACAAAGTAAAGAACAAGAAGACAAACGAGGGAAGTTTCATCTCAGCGACAGCACAGGAGCCGAGAGCAAGCACAGAAGAATTAGAGAGATGGGACCCGAAAGGAAAAGAGTTCAAGAAGAACAGACAAGAGACAATTGCATCAATTGTCGTGCAGACGAGACCCAACAAACAGATATCAAGTTTCAAAGACGAAACAAAAAGCAAGTGCATGCAAGAAACCCAAATCAATTGCAGGAATCGGCACAGAATCAGACACGGGAACAGGAGGTGATATTAAAGAAAAAATGTTTCATAGAGAAAGAAATGAAGAAGTTGGAGACGTGAAGATGCAGATATGCCAACTATTATTCGCCACCTCTAAGTCTTCCATTGGAAAAGACATTTGGAGACAATGAAACCCGAAGCATTGACCAGTCGTCAACAGAAGATGACTTTAGCAAGTAGACAACCTTCTGGGAAGAGTATGCTGGGATTAATTCACATGAGGAGGAGTACTAGCACTTCCCCCGCGAAATCAATCTGTAGCTCACCAAATCTATGTTCAGAGCCTGAGTTTGGCAATAGACTTGTCAGCTGATGAAAAACTGACCGCCAAAGCTGCATCATCTCATGACACGCACAGTTGATACTCCACCCCTAGGGGAAGAAACAACTATGTCTACAGGGGTGCTGTGCAACTACTGCTAATCCGCCGAATAACGGTCATCGAAGAGAAGGTAGGATCAGCTACACGAATCAGAAGAGAATTGATAGAAAGTAACGTTGTTGAAAAGGAGGGGCAAATTCGCTTGGATGAAATATTCAAGAAAAAGCGCATATAATTATTTTTCTACGTAGGCCCCTGTCGGACAATGCGGGGCGCACTTGTCGGAGGCGTGGGTTATGTAGTGTGCCATTGTATATATTTTGGCATCTCCCAATCTCTGCCACCAGGTACCGCCTTGATCGACAATGGGCATTGTAGCCGTTCAACTGCTGGCTATCACGTCACATGCAGGATATAATCACGAGACGACAATATTCGGCGGAGCTCATGTGGAACAGTTGATGTACATGACAGTGAGTGACAACTTGCCTGCAGGTTCTGTGACGTTAGAGTCCTACAACCTTGCCTCCTACTTCAAGTGTTTGGAAAAAACGGAAAGAGGCGATTTTAATATTGTAAAGAAATAAAATTACAAATTACCAACTAGATTTAATAACCGTTATTGCTCAGTGTGCTATTTGGTAATTTTCCCCATATTGTGTCTGTATAAATTCCCTTTGATACACTTACACGATTTATCACTGTATTGGAGGTAGTTTGGGGTTATTCCAATACTCGATAATACTTTAACTTGGGTAATTTAATAATTACAGACTGTGTGAAGTGTTCTCACGGATCCCTCATGCTAGTTTTATTTATTTATTTATTTATTTATTTATTTATTTATTTATTTATTTATTGGGGTTTGGGGTTTAACGACACTTTCCACAGACAGGGTCACCCCGTATCGGACAGCTTTACGGGTAGAGGAAACCAGGGTACCCGGAGAGAGAACCCTCATGCTAATACAAATCATCTGGTAAATCGACGTATTGAGTCAAGTCATTGATTTTGGACAGGTTGGAACAAAGATTTAGCTTCTTGATCGTTTTTCCACACACAGACTGGTATTTGATATGCAGAATAACTTAATAGCTTATCTAACCTGGTGCGTGTATTTCTGAGGACGAACTGCTGTAAATTCGAAATCTGAAAAGGCTGAGTTCGCCCGGGTTACATTGAACTCGGCTCACTCCTGTAATTCGCAAGGAATATTAGAAAGAGATTCTATTCAAAATTGTGTTCTTTGATCTCAACTTACAATGATACGTGGAGGTTGTCTCGGACCTTCCAGTGGATTGATAAATTGTTGTCATTCCATAAAACTGAGCAGAAAGGTATGTTGTATGTTGACCGTTGGGTGTTCAATTGGGTGTCGGAATATTTATGATCTTTGTTCAGTGGTCGAATGGAAATTTGATGGAATCAGAGACGTGGCTAGAGGATTCCGGTTGGGGGTGTAGGGTAGTGAATTTCCAACTAGGGGGTGGGGCCGGGGAAGATTCCCCATCCTGGTCCCTCCCTCAGGTGGAAATTCACTATCGAGAAACATTTTGAAAATGAAGCCATGAAAGGGGGCATACAATTCATTATAGTAACTGAAATGCCAATACATTTATGACAGAATTATCAGGTTGTTATTATTATTTGGTATTATTCTAGGAATTGAATATGTGCTAAACAGATGCTCATACTGAGAACTTTAAGCAATTCACACTGTTCTAACATTAAATCTGATCTTATGCAGGAATGATCAATTTTCGATGTTTCATCATTTCGTAACTGTGAATGATGGAATTAACTCAAAATACCGATTTTACATGATGCGATTTTCTTGAAGTGCATTTCGAGGATTTTTTTTTATTGCGATAAGTAACGTAAGTAGTAGGAGATGTGGTAAACGGGCCCTATTGGAAGGACCCCGGGCTGGACCCCAGAAGTGACGTCATGTCACGTGATCTAGTGGCGCCATGTTTGGTTGTCATGGTAACCCGCGTGAGCTGCCATCTTGTGACGCCATCTCCATAGTGATACGTGGTGTGAGTGCGCATGCGCAGCGCGTGTTGTTAGGGTGACATGTGTTTCTGTCGTCCATTTTGTATACTCGAGGCCGCCGTCTTGGTTTCTATGGTAGCACGTGGTTGCTATGAGATCCAAAACCTTCTAACGAGACTGGGGTATGTTCGGAGGGTGTGTTCCTGTGTACAGGAGTAAATTCCCGATTTGCAGAATTACCCAAATAAACCCGACAAGTTGTACTATTTCGAATTCTTTCAGAATTCTCTGCTTCTATCTATATATACAATAGTTTTCATCTATCTGGCCATGTTCCTTTGCCCTGGAGTATACTCCAGTAGCTTAGAAGAGCCTATTAGTTGGAACCGCTTTGCTTATTATTACTATATTTAGCTATTCTGGTATATTCTTGTTAGTTCTGACCCTATTCCGAGTACTCTTGTAGTTCCCTGTATCTAGATCATTTACATAAATTTGAACTAACCAATCAGATTGCTTGATTTCCCATAACCTATACTTAATCGTACAGAGTTATCTCCCTTTATTACAACGAAGTTGTATCCGATTCTCTCACCGCCTCTATATCCAATGGCCATATCCCATGGAATCCCATATTTGGGAAACACCCATGGCTATGGAATCCTTTTTTTGTCGTATGAGGCCATGAGGGCTATGTACATGAATTTTGAGGTCATGAGGGCCATGAAAAATCCCTCAATGAGGTCTAATTTACTACGAATCTTAGCCTCATTTCGGTATTTAACAGGTATATCCCATGGAATCCCAGTTTTGGGAAACACCCATGGCTATGGAATCCCTTTTTTTGTCGTATGAGGCCATGAGGGCTATGTAAAAGCCCTCAGTGAAGCCTCATTTATTATCTCTCATACCCTTATTGAATTTTGAGGTCATGAGGGCCATGAAAAATCCCTCAATGAGGTATAATTTACTACGACTCTTAGCCTCATTTCGGTATTTAACAGGTATATTCGATGGAATCCATTTTTGGGAAACACCCATGGCTATGGAATCCCTTTTTTGTCGTATGAGGCCATTAGGGCTATGTAAAAACCCTCAATGAGGTCTAATTTACTACGACTCTTAGCCTCATTTCAGTATTTGAGGATACCTGTTGTATTGCATTATTGGAGGATACCTGACATTGGACTTGACATCCGGGTACTCCATGCTGCATCCGGGTACTTGTGTTGGGAAAGGTATAAAAAGGGTGTTGTTGTGAAAATAAATTCATTTGTGTCCTGACCGTCGTCGAGTGAAGACATGTTACCAGTTCAATGCAGATACTGTTCCAAATTATTTTCGAGATCGGATCATGCTAGAAGACCCATCATCGTCTCCGCTGCAGATATTGTACGAAGTTGTTTACCCGATCATTTAGCTGAATTTGATGACCTGCGAAAATACGAACATGTATTGAAGCTGCTAACAGATGATGGAATTTCTACCAATATAAAAAGATGTATACTACGAAAGAGTTGCTTTCTCTCGACGCTTATCAACCCAGTCCTAGCTCTGAAAAAAGTATAAAAGGAGTGTTGATGTGAAAATAAACACATTTGTTCTACGACCACGAAAAAGTGAAGTCATGAAAGTCCATTGCTGCAGATATTGTGAAAAGGCCTTTTCCAGATCGGACAACATGCACAGACACGAGAATGCTTACTGTCCCATGAGGAAATCGGAAAAATCGAGCAACACTACAAGATTAGAAATAAATTTAGATACACTGCGAATCCTATCTGATGCGGATCGATATGAAGCCAAGACTATACTCAAGACGGCCAATGATGATTTGATAGAATGTACATGTGATTGTGCCTCGAATATCTTGAAGGGCGCAGTACCTATAACCAAATCTGAGAGAGCTAAGTTGATTCCATACAAACACCAGATTAGGAGAATTGCCTCTCCAAAGACAGAACTATCTTATCGGAAAAGAAGACGGCTCATACAGAAAGGAGGATTTTTAGGAAAGTTAATCAAACCCGTCATCAATGCTCTGTCCGATATCCTATAAAAGGGTCGTGCTCATAAGAAATTTGTCATTTGTAATCTGACCTTCGAAGAGAGCGGACACAATGCAATCCAGTTGTGCACCAAACAATTGGTCAATAGATTCGGACACCGATGAGTCGTCGGAACTATCAGAAGATATGGAATATGAAGAAGAAGAAGACGAAGAGGAAGAAGAAGACGTTTCTGTGATGGGAACTATCGTTCAAAATGCATATGGCAAATACCAGGATGATTTTGACAACCTCATGAACAAATATATCGAGGATGGAATGGATAGAGATGATGGTGTTGAAACAGCATATAGAGCACTTCAAAAGAATGTCAGAGAAGCCATTAGTGAGAAATACATTAATACCCTGGTGTACATTAGAAAATTTTTACAACGACCCAATTCACAAGAAAATTCAAGAAACAGCCAAGCGTCTTCGTGAAGAAGAGGATTATGACTTTGAAGAATCCCAGAAATATGCTTTGGAAAAGCGAAGATTTCTGTTCGACAACCTTATGACAAACTACTCATTCAGAGTAGGTGATGAAGAGGAAGAAGAAGAGACAGACGATTAGAGGAAAAAAGTATAAAAGGAGTGTTGGTATGAAAGTAAATTCATTTCCGTTTTGAACGTCGAAGAGTGAAGATGTCTGTGTCAACAACAGTGCTCGGATTCAAAGATGACTTACATAAACAAATCTTCAAGAATGATGCTGGATTAAAGCTGACTTCCCTAGAACTGGCTCAAGTGAATCGTGTGGTAAAAGCAGCCAAGAGAAAAAATCTGGACATGGATGCTGGTGGAAAGAAACAAAGATGTGTGGATACTAAACGATCATCAACCAAAAGAATAAAGACAGAAGAACTGACTGATACTTCCAATACAAACAAGAATGAAGTTACTACTATGAACAAAGTTTCTACTGTCAAAGATGTTTCCACTAAGAAAGAAGTTTCTACTGAAGACAAGAAAAAGATGCCAGCTCCCATAAAGAATGAAGTTACCACTAAGAACGAAGTTTCTACTGTGAATAAAGTTTCCACTACGAATGAAGAGGACCCAAACCAAGAAAGATGATTTCCACTCAAACCTCAAATAAGGTTTCTACAAAGAATCAGAAGACTGAAGTTACAACTATGAATCAGCTAGAAAAACAGAAACCCAAAGATGACAGCCAGGAAATTAAAGCAGCCAACAAAACCAAGAGTTACCAAATGAGAGATTTATCAAGAACCTAGCCAAGCAATGGGAAGAAGCTCCAACCCACAAGAAGATGAAATGGTTAGCCCATGCGAGAAGACCTACAAAGACAAATCCCCTGAGAAATTGAATTGTATACTTGAATAAAAAATGAAATGTTATATATATTGTTGTTTGTTTTTTATCTACTACCCCAACAGAAGTACCCGGATGTAAAGTCCAATGTCAGGTATCCTCCAATAATGCAATACAACAGGTATCCTCAAATACTGAAATGAGGCTAAGAGTCGTAGTAAATTAGACCTCATTGAGGGATTTTTCATGGCCCTCATGACCTCAAAATTCAATGAGGGTATGAGGGATAATAAAGGAGGCCTCATTGAGGGTTTTACATAGCCCTCATGGCCTCATACGACAAAAAAGGGATTCCATAGCCATGGGTGTTTCCCAAAAAGGGATTCCATAGGATATACCTGTTAAATACCGAAATGAGGCTAAGAGTCGTAGTAAATTATACCTCATTGAGGGATTTTTCATGGCCCTCATGACCTCAAAATTCAATGAGGGTATGAAGGATAATAAATGAGGCCTCATTGAGGGCTGTTACATAGCTCTCATGGCCTCATACGACAAAAAAGGGATTCCATAGCCATGGGTGTTTTCCAAAATTGGGATTCCATGGGATATACCTGTTAAATACCGAAATGAGGCTAAGAGTCGTAGTAAATTAAACCTCATTGAGGGATTTTTCATGGCCCTCATGACCTCAAAATTCATGTACATAGCCCTCATGGCTTCATACGACAAAAAGGGATTCCATAGCCATCGGTGTTTCCCAAAAATGGGATTCCATGGGATACGGCCATTGGATTTAGAGGCGGTGAGAATAGGATACAACTTCGTTGTAATAAAGGGAGATAATTCTGTACGATTAAGTATAGTTTATGGGAAATCAAGCAATCTGATTGGTTAGTTATAATTTATGTAAATGATCTAGATACAGGGAACTACAAGAGTACTCGGAATAAGGTCAGAACTAACAAGAATAGATTAGAATAGCTAAATATAATAATAAGCAAAGCGGTTCCAACTAATAGGCTCTTCTACGCTATTGGAGTATACTCCGGGGCAAAGGAAAATGGCCAGATAGATGAAAACTATTGTATATATAGACAGAAGCAGAGAATTCTGAAAGAATTCGAAATAGTACAACTTGTCGGGTTTATTTGGGTAATTCTACAAATCGGGAATTTACTCCTGTACAAAGGAACACACCCTCAGAACATACCCCTGTTTCGTTAGGTTTTGGGTCACATAGCAACCACGTGCTACCATAGAAACCAAGATGGCGGCCTCCAGTATACAAAATGGACGACGGAAACACGTGTCACCCTAACAACACGCGCTGCGCATGCGCACTCATACCACGTATCGCTATGGAGATGACGTTACAAGATGGCCGCTCACGCGGGTGACCATGACAACCAAACATGGCGCCACCAGGTCACGTGACATGACGTCACTTCCGGGGTCCAGCCCGGGGTCCATCCAATAGGGCCCGTTTACCACATCTCCTACTACTAATGTACTATAGACATCTCGTACCGATTGACATGATGGATACTTATGAAGCCCGATATTGCGTACACTGTAGTTGTAAATAGTAACAGTTGGAATTTTTGCCGATTTGAAACCGAGTTGGGTTTTTCGGAAGTAAAGGAGGCATCAGCATCATCAAATGAGCTCTAAAATCCAGATGGATGGAATTTCCAACTTCTCATGACTTGCCCTCCGAATTTCCAACTACAGGAATTTTTTGCCAGGATTGGGGAATCCCCCCTCCTCCTCCCCCTGTCGACACGTCCCTGAATGGAATTCTATCCACGTTGATTCGAGAAATTTTACAAATAAACAACTAGGTAAGGCTGATTGTTGGAACCTAAAATTCCAAGTCACATTATAATAAATCTATATATAATGTATGAGGAAGAATAATGAAAATTTAAACGAGCTACATGATGTGAAATATAGTTATAAAATTACTAAAAGAAGGATAAATAAAAAAAACGTGTATTTACCAATCGTTTTCACATCTGAGTTGTTTATTACAAGCCTGGTTCGTGTAATTCCTATCTTTAGCAACACTAAACCACGCGGAAAATGAAAATATGTTCCGCACATATGTACGGAACGGAAATCGTTGACGGTCTGTTTTTATTTAGAAGCGAAATTTCACTGGAATTTTGTACAAATCGTGCAACGCTTTTACACTCCCTAGTAATATCTGAAAATCGTCCTCTGAGTTCCAATGTGTTTTATGTGCAAGTAGGCTCACAGAAGACTTGGAACACAAGGGACGAAATAGTAACACTGGTACCACTCGCACATTTGGTTGGCGATAAAATGTGTTCTTTTTGTTGATAGTTGTCAAATGACTTGCTGAGTGTCCTTCTGATAAATTGATAATTGTTTTTATAGACGTGAAGGCGTGTAATAAACACACAACGACATACGCGCGTGAATGGGTTAATCGACATGGAACTTGTGCCATTGTGGAAGGATAAAACGAGAGGCCGCAGCCCTCTCGTTTTATCCTTCCGCCCTGGCACTCGTGCCATATCGACTAACCCCTCCACGTACGTGTGTTGTTCTGTGTATTTATTGTAAAACCTATTCACAAAGTACTATCGATATTTTCTCGAATACCCACACGACAACCCCAAACCCACCTCATCTTAGGCATTCAGAAAACATTTTGGTTGTGTCAGAGTCGGGGGCCGCCACAGTTTTTGGCGTCGCCGAGATGATAGATTTTTATTGGAATTGTTTAGTGTGATTGGTCGTTACGACTAGATTTGATTACAAATATTTTGAAAATAATCAGAGGGCTAAGAGTTAACGATATTGAGGAGCGGACCAATATATATCCAAGACAATACTCTTCACGGGCTACGAGAATTGGTTTGTTATCAAAGGACTTTGTAAAGCCTTGTTTGGAGATTTTCGCTGGTGAAAATTTATAGGTTCGAACCCATTGTTCAACATCGTTTTTCATCCTCATGCAAAAAAAACCCCTTTGATTTTCATCGAAGTTTATATCTTTCCAAAATATTCAGCTACCAATGAAATTTTCCAGAGCAGATAATATTATCAATAAATCCTACGGGCATGCCTGACCTTTGTGTAGGGTCGGGAGCAACGCACCCCAGTGAAAGCGCTCGTCGGAAACTTTTTATTGTCGATTTCCGCTCGTTGGGAGATTATCTTATTTTCTTCTATAAAAATCACCCAAGCCCCTAGAGCTTCCCAAGAAAGGATTAAGAGTTTGTATCAAAATATAAAAATTGTAACAAATTTTATTGTGCTTATCTAAAAAAGAGTTTCAACAGGCACAGTCCGACACGAGGTAACCCTGGCTGTCAAAGTGTCGTTGAACCCCAATAAATAAATAACAGGCACGGTAGAAATCTATTGTAAAATTTTGGCAAAGAGACGCTCATTATTTATCAGGTAAGCGCAGGTTAAGCCCGATTTTAATAACGTTCCCTTCAGAAGATCTTCAAAAAAGGCCACTTCACCAACAAAGTGATCTGCCCTTTTTAATATGTCTGCCTGATATCATGTTGGTACACTTATTGAAAAACTTTGATCTGATTTTATCAATGAAATATGACAACCCGGATCGATCGATTGTTTAGTAATATGTGTATTAACCCTTTACCCAACGTAACGGCCAAAACCAGCCAGCAGCGCTATTCACAAAACTCGCCAATTAATTTTCATTATTTTTTAATTTTTTGTCTCAAAAACATAAGTTATGACCCCTCTTTGGAAAGAGCTCATCGAGCTCGTTCAAATGAGGGGTCATAACCTATGTTTTTAAGACAAAAAAATTAAAAAAATAGTTATTCCAAAATTTTATTTGCAAGTGTCGTCTGCTTTTGATGTTAGGTAAAGGGTTAAATGACAGTGGATAGAGAATAGGACACCTGGCGTGCACACAAAACAAAACAATTTCGGAATATTAGTCCTCGAAGACTCGAATTTTTTTACATTTTTGGATTGATGAATATAATTGAACTCTGAAGAGTATAACTAACAAAAGTCTACACCCTGTGGCTTTGCAGTTGTTTCTAGGCAGGTCTTGGCTGCCTTGTAGGCATCAAAGACTTGCCTAGAAATGAATGTCAAGGCATTTAGAATGTAAAGTTCACCCATAGACAGCATGTTGTGGCACCTGTTTTGTTGAAGTAAAAAGCTATCAAAGTCGGAATTAGGAACTTGAGGGTTAAAATTAAATGAGTTAATTTGTATGATTATGCACTTTCTGTGTATCCTGTGTGTGAAACGAGGGCGGAAAACCTTTCAATCTATTCTGATTATATGAAAGAAAGAAATAATAATTAAAAATAAAACCCTCCTTCCCTCCCTCACTGATTTGAAAAAAGATTGCATGGGGATCAATCAATTTATTTTGTGTGGCCTTAGTCTCGAATATTCAGCCCAAAAGCACTCCGAGGTTTCACATTCGCAACAATGTCTCACCGAAGACGTTTGCACATCAGTGATGTCACTTTAGTCTCGTTTGGACGAGGCATGATATGGATTTGGGAATGTTGGAATTCTCGTTTTCCGGCGAACCAGGTTTGATGAGCAAACTATGGCTATGAGTATGACGATGAGCTACTTGAGATAGTCATATAAAAACCGTGAATTTTGATTATACTTACATTTAGATCGTCACTGATTTCATTTTCTTCACAGCTTCTGTTTTCTATTTTTTCAAGAGTGTTTGGAACGGTATGGAAGTTGAGGAAAATAGTATGTGAACGTAATTTTATTGGTTTAACTTTTGTTGCCATACAGGAATGCGAGCTAAAGCTTTTTTGTTTGCACCAGGCGCAGACACTATTTCTGAAGTAGAACGACTTCAACTTCCCTCCAAGTTTGAATATACTTTTGTAAGACAGACAAGCTTCTTTCAAAAATGAAGTGTTGAATGCATAGTTGTTGTCTGATAAAACATCTTCACCTGTCCGTTGCTGTTGTGTTGCTTGTAATCTGGTATTAGAATCAATTACTGATGATGTGGTCAATGTCGGATAGTTGTTTGTCACCTTTGATATTTCAAAGTCATATTCCTTTTGATCATACCCGTCGCACAGATATTCGTCATTATAACCCGGTAAACACATTTCTGTTCTAAAATTAGTTCTTGGATTTACTCGCAATGTACACGAAGTATCTGGGGAAATTAGCAGTTCATCAATAAACTGTGTTATACTTTCCTTGTCTCTGTAATCAACAAATTCGGGGCAGCGGCTCAACATAATCTCCCAAAACAAAAGATTATCAGAGGAAATTGTGTTACACCTGGCACAGTAAATGTTTCTGTATGATAATTTAAGTATTGTGTCATAGACCGGAATCAAACTCAATACGTTAGACGTATTAATATTAATACAGTCTGTTTCAAGTTCCGTTCCAGACAGGTTTGGTTTACATGACGTGACAAGCTTGTAACTATTTTCGCCCTTCGATGTTTCCACACATTCAAAGCGCTTTGCTAGGGATCTCAAAAAACTGTCCGTATTATTCAACCGTTTTGCTTCTAGACAACAATCGCCAAAGAAGACACAGTTGGTCTCACAGGAGCAAAAGCTTTGAGACCTACAGGAATCAATTTCTCCGTCGTTATAACAGATGTCAAACTTGCTTACAATATCCTTCAATACTTTACTGTCCAGCATCTGATCGTCAGTTTTAAATCTGTTGGGCATATTAGATCGCTTCTGACGCCGTTCATCTGCTTTTCTTGTATTCAAATCCATCACAGATCCTGTTATATGCCAGTTTTTCCCCTTTATAGCTGACTCTTCGAGCTTTCCTGTAAGAGACGCCGCCATATCTCTTTCGTTCTCATAGATGTTTGTTTGTGAGCACATAATTAAGCTTTTTAAAAAAATTGTACACACTAAAACTTTGGTCTGTAAATACTTCATTTTAGAAACCTGAAAAAAAAATTAAAACTGTTAGAAACGGTATATTTTTTACCCTGTATTTAGTTGTTTGATTCAGGTTTCCTTTTTCAGTAAGTCGGATGATACCTATTTGAGAATATCGGGAAGTGGAGCAGTGCTTGTCTGCTTTGTTCAACATGTTCCACTTTACTGGTATAATATACAATTATGGACATTTTGTGGTGGTGAATATGATGTGATATGAACCTAAAAAGTTATATTGACCGAGGCGTTAGCCGAGGTCGATATAAGTTTTTTAGGTTCGTATGATATCATATTTACCACCACAAAAGTTCATAACTGTTTTATTATATACACCATCCTAAACAAAACAATCTTCTATTTGTCAATTAAAAGTTTAATTATATCAACCAGAAATACTTTCTTTTATTTAACAATAAAATAGTTATCATCTGCAGAATAACATGAAAATAAACAATGTTGCAGAGATTGTGCCATCGTGGAAGGATAAATTTCGAGGCCTGCGGCCTCTCGTTTTATCCTTCCGCGCTGGCACTCGTGCCATATCGATTAACCCATTCACAAACGTGTGTGTCGTTCTGTGTATGTATTGAATTGTAAGCATGTATCGCAGTTCAGACGTATCGCGATTAATCGCTGCAGCCCTACTTTGTATTGCCTGCTGTCTATGTGACACAAGTTCAAGTACCAAATCTATTCTTCTAAGAAAATACATGATTACTAGCAAGAAAGAATGGATATATTTGACTCCAATCCTGAGGAAAATGCCCACACTGGAAAATTATTGTAATGCCCTGGGGATTCCTTACTGTTATTATATACTTTATAAATAACCACATTTCTATTGGCTGGTTCTTATACACGTGACAGGTACTCAAAACTCCATGTACATCGGTTTTCCAATAAATTTCACTGGGATGTCGCCACCGCATCCAGTGTTCACGCAGGCCCGACATTTTTTAGTTCAATTTGGATATATTTTGACGTGCCAAATGAATTCTTTGTGCCAAATGAAAGATTTTAGTGCCAAAATGGAATCTGACCGTAAGCGAGAACAAGCGTATCGTTCTTTAAGGGAAATAAGGTACCCTCTGCAATGTAAAGCATCGCAGGTGGCGGCTTGTTGCACTCAGAGTATGATATTTCAGTTTATCATTACCCGGCTCTTTCAAATATTTTAGTTGCTAAAACTCCTACAAATATAAGAATATTGAACTTAAACATCTAAAACTAATAAATTAATAATAAATAAAACTTCAGTAAATAAAGTAAAAGATCATTGTTATCGATTAACCCTTTACCTAACATGAAAAGCAGACGACACTTTCAAAAAAGATTTTTGAATAACTATTTGTTTCATTTTTTGTCTCAAAAATATAGGTTATGACCCCTCATTGGAACGAGCTCGACGAGCTCGTTCCAACGAGGGGTCATAACCTATGTTTTTGAGTCAAAAAATAAAAAATTAATTGGCGATTTTTGAGAATGGCACTGGCAGATTTGGCCGTTACGTTGGGTAAATGGTTAAAACGTATTTAACGAACTTGGTACTCACTCACTTTATTCACTCCAAATAACTATACTCCTGGAACTTAATTAGGCATCCCCTGCGGTTCAGAACTACTTCAGATCCCAGTTTAAAAAGACTCTTACCGAGAATTTTTTAAATTCATACGTGTTAAACACTAATTACAATAATCCTACGTGCCTAGATTGCAGGTAAACACTGGTGTCTCATCAAAGCAACAAATATACATTCAGCACTATTTTCAAATCTGATTTATTGTGGTCCATAGACCAAACTATCAATATTGAAGAACGAACCATCTTGATCTTGGTTAACTGTCTTAATTACGACATACATATATATGTGAAATCTGTCGACGGGGTTGTTTGATCTTGCTTTAATCAGACGGGAACGGAAGACATTCCCCGTGGCTATGCCATCTCCCAGTAGTGCTTATATATGTTCATATACTTTATAATCTATGCTGCAGAAAATCAGTATGTAACATAGTATTACTGAAAAAGCTGTCTATCTATCTATTTACCCTGAAATGTTTCGAGACTTTGAAGTTGCTGTTATTGAAATATTATGTATTGATGATTGCTATGTCTTGCAGTATATTTCGTCTAGTGACATTCAAGGGTAATTGTTTCAGGTTGATACCGTACCCCAAACCCATCCCCTCATCCACATGAAGCACGCTTCACACGAATGTCACAAAAACACTATCATCCACATGAAATATCTGGGTGTAAAACAAGAAAATTTGTCACTTCTTTTATCAACAAATGTTGACGTGGCAAGGAGGAGACTGTCAGAGACACTGAGATGGCAAATCGTTGGCATGCATGCAACAGGCATGCCATTCAAAGCTATTGGCTATAGTCATTCTGTCATCAGCAGACTTGTTCGTAAACATAAACAAATCAACGATGTTAAGGACCGACCATGGCCTGGACAACCCCCAAATAACTCTCCTCGGGAAGATCGGAGTCTGCCACGCCTCGTTAGGCGTGAACCCTTTGCTTCTAGTGGGGTTTTGAAAAGCCTTTGGCTCCCCAAGAGGCGTTTGTGCAACAGAACTGTCCACAACCGTCTGAAAGCACTGGAGTAGTAGTGCTCGAACGTTTCAGGGGCTATTGGCAGGACCCCGGTGAAGGACCCCGGAAGTGACGTCATGTCACGTGACTTGGTGGCACCATGTTGTGTTGTCATGGTAACCCGCGTGAGCGGCCATCTTGTGACGTCATCTCCATAGTGATACGTGGTGTGAGTGCGCATGCGCAGCGCGTGTTGTTAGGGTGACACGTGTTTCCGTCGTCCATTTTGTATACTGGAGGCCGCCATCTTGGTTTCTATGGTAGCACGTGATTGCTATGTTACCCAATTTTTCTGCAATAGGACGGGGTATGTTCGGAGGGTGTGTTCGCTTGAATCGGAGTAAATCTAATTACCACAAACGACCCGACAATCCCTCCGAATCACCAAAATCCACCCAACTTTTACTATTTCGAATTCTTTCAGAATTCTCTGCTTCTATCTATATATGTAATAGTTTATGTCTACCTAGCCATGTTTCTTTGTTCTGGAGTATAGTCCAGTAGCGTAGAAGAGCCTATTAGTTGGAACAGTTTTGCTTATTATTACTATATTTAGCAATTTCTGGTCTATTCTTGTTAGTTCTTACCCTATTCCAAGTACTCTTGTTGTTTCATATATTTAGATCATTTATAACCAATCAGATTGCTTAATTTCTCGTAATCTGCATGCAGAGTTATCCCCCTTCTGCATAATAAAAGCCTATATCCAATGGCAATATCCCCAGGCACCCCAATTTTAGCACCCCTTTTTGAAAACACCTGTCTCTATGGAATCCCTTTTTTTGTCATATGTGCTTATGTGAAAAAGCACAATATGACACAATGTGCCCTAGCACAAAGGCACATGCTTTATGTGCCGATGTGTGCTTATGTGAAAAGGCACAGTGTGACACAATGTGCCCTATCACATAGGCACATACGGGTATTTGAGGATACCTTTGGACTGGTATTGTATTATTTGAGGATACCTATCGAGGATACTTACAGGAGAATCCCTTTTTGTCATATGTGCTTATGTGAAAGGGCACAATGTGACACAATATGTCTTATCACATAGGCACATGCTTTATGTGCCGATATGTGCTTAGGTGAAAAGGCACAATGTGACACAATATGCCCTATCACATAGGCTCATACGGGTATTTGAGGATACCTATGGCCTGGTACTGTATTATTTGAGGATACCTATCGAGGATACCTACTGGAGAATCCCTTTTTGTCATATGTGCTTATGTGAAAAGGCACAATGTGACACAATATGCCCTATCACATAGGCACATACGGGTATTTGAGGATACCTATGGCCTGGTATTGTATTATGTGAGGATGCCTATTGAGGATACCTATCGAGTATACCTTTTGGAGAATCCCCTTTTTGTCGCATTAGGCTATGCAAAAGCCCTCAATGGGTCTAATGTAGTCTTACCAACCGCTTCCATCTTGTCGTCAAAGCTCCAAGGCCATTACAGGTCTATGGCCTATCTGTCCTATCATTAGCTTCTTCAACAGTCTTGTTCCATTGCGGCCTTGTACCAGTACTATTGGCTTCTGTTATTTTGCCCCATATCTCATCCATTACTTCCTAGCTATACCTATCTCAGTCTCGACTATAACATTAATCAAGGTTGAATCAGATTTCCCCTGTATACATATAAGGCATTCCGTTATTGAGATTCCTTGCCGAGTCCGTAAAATTTGAATTCCGTGTTTTAACATCGTCCACTCGAGGGTATGGAAAGGAATTGATAACAACCAAGTTAACAATGACTACAAGACTCTGAACAGATACAACCAGTCACTACAAAACAACGAAGTAAACATAACAAATTGAAAGAATGTCAAACTAGTCAGATTGATCGAACTAGTTGGACAGACTGAACAGAACAAAGTGAACAAAGGTCCAACACAACCAAGATCGAATTGAACAGAACTGATTTATGAACAGATACAAGACAACTACTGTTTGAATGAAGTGAACGAAGATCCAACAGAACCAAGATCGAAGTGAACTGACCATAACAAAGTTTTCACCTGAATGAACTATAATCCCTAAATATAACCCAATGTTAACCCCCTTGAATTGAACAAAAATGAATGAACCCTTTGAACTGAACAAAGTTTTCAACTGAATGAACTTTATGTAATTAAAACCCCTTTGAACTGAATGAATGAACTATAACCTTAATGAATGTATATATAGTTAACCCCTTTGAACTGAATGAACTATATATAATATAAATAAATATTAACACCTTTTTGAACTGATTGAATTTTTAAACTTAATGAAAATATAACGAAAGGTGATCTGAATTTTTGAACTATAATCCCAATGAAGGTATTGTCACCCAGTGAACTGAATTCTTCTAATAGGGAAGGGAAATACCCTCGAGTGGACGATGTTAAAACACGGAATCCAAATTTTACGGACCCGGCTAGGAATCTCAATAACGGAATGCCTTATATGTATACAGGGGAAATCTGATTCAACCTTGATTAATGTTATAGTTGAGACTGAGATAGGTATAGCTAGGAAGTAATGGATGAGATATGGGGCAAAAGAACAGAAGCCAATAGTACTGGTACAAGACCGCAATGGAACAAGACTGTTGTAGAAGCTAGTGATAGGACAGATAGGCCATAGACCTGTAATGGACTTGGAGCTTTGGCGACAAGATGGAAGCGGTTGGTAAGACTACATTAGACCCATTGAGGGCTTTTGCATAGCCTAATGCGACAAAAAAGGGATTCTCCAAAAGGTATCCTCGATAGGTATCCTCAATAGGTATCCTCAAATAATACAATACCAGGCCATAGGTATCCTCAAATACCCGAATATACCTATGTGATAGGGCATATTGTGTCACATTGTGCTTTTTCACATAAGCACATATGACAAAATGGGATTCTCAGTTAGGTAACCTCGATAGGTATCCTCAAATAATACAATACCAGGCCATAGGTATCCTCAAATACCCGTATGTGCCTATGTGATAGGGCATATTGTGTCACATTGTGCCTTTTCACATAAGCACATATCGGCACATAAAGCATGTGCCTATGTGATAGGGCATATTGTGTCACATTGTGCCCTTTCACATAAGCACATATGACAAAAAGGGATTCTCCAGTAGGTATCCTCGATAGGTATCCTCAAATAATACAATACCGGGCCAAAGGTACCCTCAAATACCCGTATGTGCCTATGTGATAGGGCACATTGTGTCACATTGTGCCTTTTCACATAAGCACATATCGGCACATAAAGCATGTGCCTTTGTGCTAGGGCACATTGTGTCACATTGTGCTTTTTCACATACGCACATATGACAAAAAAGGGATTCCATAGCCACAGGTGTTTACAAAAAAAGAGTGCTAAAATTGGGGTGCCTGGGGATATTGCCATTGGATATACGCTTTTATTATGCAGAAGGGGGATAACTCTGTATGCAGATTAAGCGAAATTAAGCAATCTGATTGGTTATAAATGATCTAGACATATGAAACAACAAGAGTACTTGGAATAGGGTCAGAACTAACAAGAATAGACCAGAAATTGCTAAATATAGTAATAATAAGCAAAACTGTTCCAACTAATAGGCTCTTCTACGCTACTGGAGTATACTCCAGAACAAAGGAACATGGCTAGGTAGACATAAACTATTATATATATAGGTAGAAGCAGAGAATTCTGAAAGAATTCGAAATAGTAAAAGTTGGGTGGATTTTGGTGATTTGGAGGGATTGTCGGGTTGTTTGTGGAAATTAGATTTACTCCGATTCAATCGAACACACCCTCCGAACATACCCCGTCCTATTGCAGAAAAATTGGGTAACATAGCAATCACGTGCTACCATAGAAACCAAGATGGCGGCCTCCAGTATACAAAATAGACGACGGAAACACGTGTCACCCTAACAACACGCGCTGCGCATGCGTGCTCACACCCCGTATGACTATGGAGATAACGTCACAAGATGGCCGCTCACGCGGGTTACCATGACAACACAACATGGCGCCACCAAGTCACGTCACTTCCGGGGTCCTGCACCGGGGTCCTGCCAATAGCCCCTGAAACGTGCGAGCACTACTACTCACTGGGTATGAGGTCCAGAAGGGTCATCAAGGGGCCATCTCTGTCCAATCAGAACCAAAGACGACGTTCGGAGTAGTGTATGGCATGACAACATTGGAATCTCAGGACGTGGATGAGAGTCCACTGGTCAGACGAGAGTAGGTTCCTGCATCACAGATGGTCGCATAAGAGTGTGGAGGCATAGAAATACTGATTACTTGGTGGAGGATCCGTAATGATCCGTAATGATCTGGGGATGACTCTCTGATGATTGAAAACTTGATATGGTGACTTACGTAGGAATCTCTATAGACATCAGTACATCGTAGACATTCTGAATCGGTTTGTCGTGCCTCAGTTTGACAACCACCCGTTGGCTACTCGACCTGTATTCATGGACGGCAATGCAAGGCCACATCGTTTCCATGCTGTGAAAGCATTCCTTCAGAACGACGCTATTATAACACTACTTTGGCCTGCAATGAGCCCCGATTTGAATCCCTTAGAACACATCTGGAACTTTCTTGGACGTCGTGTGCAAGCAAGGCATTCGGCTGTACAGCATTTGGCCGATTTGGAAGCTATATTACATGAGGAGTGGCAGCAGTTGCCCCTGGACCGTATAAGAAGGCTCACTGGTGGCATTAGGGGGAGGGTTCAGACTGTCATCCGGCACGTGGTGGAGACACTCGCTACTGACGTTAGACACTGCTATTGTGTTCAGGAGATTACAAGTTATATTTTTTGTCAGAAATGACTGGCATTGTTTCATCATGGGCCGTTTCAGCACACCATACATGTCGAGAGAAAATTTTTCCTTCAAAAACATTAGTGACAGATATGCGTAATTAGCGCCATTAAAATACTGCATATTTTCATGATTGTGTTGTCTTTCATTTGTCAATAGACCATTCTTTCCGCAAACAATCACTTTTGGCCATCGGAAAGATAGCATGAAAGTAATGACAGTTTCTATTAACACTACTGTGAAAAAAACAGGGGGGGGGGGGGGTAATTAAGTTTCAGGTGTACAGTAGCACATGATTTAATATCTCCCAGAAGGTTCGTAAAAAATTAAGGAAGTTAAATATAGAATATATCCATAGTAGCTTGGTGTACCAAGTGTTCACCATGAGTGGGGAAGTGGTGTTAACCGCGAGCCTACGGCGCGCGGTTAACACCTCTTCACAGCGAGTGGTGAACACTTGGTACTCAAAGCTACTTTGGGTATATTTTATTTATACCATGATCGACAGATTATTAAGAGTTCCTATTATTTTTTCTCGATTTAACTGAACAGCAGCCGTATGAATTTGTTTGTTGTTTACACGAAGATCGGTGGGCGGTACTTCCGCTGTCAGTTTTATCACCGAAACGAAATAGAAAAGCCTTTTTCATTTTAATAACATAATAACATGCTATTTCGAGTTATGGATGCTTTATTAACATGAAACAATGCATGTTTGTTAATTTTTGGTGTTTTATGGGGTGAACCCATTTAAAAACGTAATAAATAATTGTCACTTTCATTTCACTCTTCGTTAGGCGACGTGCGATAAATTTAGACAAGTTCGCATTCAGGTCTACGTCACAAAAGGTCACCTTGGATGTAGTTCCACTGTAGGTGTAAATTTTAACTATTGAAATCCCATTGCTGGCGTGTTCACCACGGTTGGTGTATAAAGCTAATATTTTTATCATAGGCTTTTCATATACAGTAGAATAGGTAATCATGGTATAAAATGATTATGTAACAAATAAATATTTTAATAAGAATCAACTAAGCGGATAAACTGTTAACTCATTTTCAGCGGTAAGTAGAGCGGATCTTATTCTCCCGCAGCAGGAATCACAGGATTTGAATTTTAATGAGGATGACGTCATTTTAATTGTTTTAAGTTTTTTTATTCGTTTTTAATTGATGTTTTAATTAGTTTTAAATTAGTTTTAATTAGATTTTTAAGAAATCCCTACTCAAGTTCATCTTAGGTCAGGTTTCGGGTCAGCAGGGTAATTAGCCACCTGCTCGATGGTGTTCCGACTTGATTGACAAGTGTTTGTATAATGACTGGTCTATTTTTATGTATCTGTCATCACCCACACTCGAACACGTATGCCAACCATCGAATGATGATGCTGCCGATATGAGAAAGAGGAACAGAGGAACGCAGCAGAGAAGAGACCGCTCCCCTCTGAAACAGTGGCGGCTCCATGGAGGGGTATGTGAGGGAACTTACCCCTCCACTTTTTTCGACAAGCGTAGTAAAACAATACTCTCATTTTAAGTTTTGTTGTATTGAACGTTGCGGTGTAATGGTCGATATGCTTAATCCCATATTCCCAAGTGCACTAAATCAGAGAAGTTTTGAAATTATGTGTGCCCCCGTCCCCCACACACACGCTAGCTGCAAACAACAAACAAGAGTCGAGGGTCTAAATTGCAACAAGGCATGCCGCGTTTAAACGGGCTGAAACACAGTGCTTAAGAGTATTCGACGGATGCTAGAATCGAGAGCGTGCAAGGCATCCGTTTGAAATTCAGCCTACAGCAATTTTAAAAAATCCCCTCCCCCGAAACCCTCCCCAGCTCGGCGCTGCACATTCCCCAACTGTACCCCCTCACTTTTGTACCTCTGGCGCCACCACTTCTCTGAAAACAGGAGATCGATTTATTAACTGCAATTTTTATTTCCAAAGCGATCTTCTACCATGTAGGATGTCTTTCATCAATATGTCTTAGAGCAACAATATTAAAATCGGTACGCGTGAAACTTCATTTGTCAAATTCAACCGAAGAAGCGACAACCATTTTGTAATGAAGAGTTTATCTTGTGGCATATGTGACAAGACCTTTTAAAAGATTTCCAGCAGGAATCGACACGAAAAGGACCGCACACATGAAAGAACAGTTTTCATGACAGTTTTGTGAGAAGATATTTACAAGGAAAGGTAATAAGGGTAGATACGAGAAGGAATACTCGTGTCGATTCTGTGATAAAACGTATTCGAGAAAGTTTAAAGTAAACCGTTACGAGATAGGAAGTCACCCCCATAGATGGGCGATCACCAATGAGAAAAAAGATTTCAGTGCGAACACCGTTTTAACCCTTTACCCAACCTAACGGCAAAAACCGGCCAGCACTATTTTCAAAAATCGCTAATTAATTTTCATTATATTATCATTTTTTGTCTCAAAAACGTAGGTTATGACCCCTCATTGGAACGACCTCGATCCATTGAGGGGTCATAACCTATGTTTGTGAGACAAAAAATTAAAAAAAATAGTTATTCAAAAATTTCCTTTGCAAGTGTCGTCTGCTTTTCATGTGAGGTAAAGGGTTAAAGAACACGCTAGAAAGGAAGATTTTGTCCACCATAACAAACACTGCCGTGCGACCTACACTTGCAGAACATGTGGAGAGACTTCATCAATTGCTTCACTTTAACCGGCGCAATGCAACAGTTCATCGACCTACAAACAGACCTGATGCAGCCACCACTCCGAAGCCACCCAAAATACACCGGGTAGCCACCGAAATCCATGAAGCCAGAAGATTTCAACAAAGATTTACTGGAAGAAGACGAAGCTCTGGAAGTTATAAAATTCTTTAGAGAACACTCTCCGTGTTTGACTTGTTCAGCGGATCCGCAGAAGCATTTATCAGAAAACTCGAGAAGGGCCGTATAAGAGACATACTGTTGGTTGCTGCGACAGATCAGCTGTGAAAATAGCACCCCCACCCTTGGCTTCGCGCCTGCCCTTGGCAACCACATTTTCAAAAAGAGATATTTTTTCACGCACACACATCGCATAGATAGACCCGAGAGTGTGGTTAAACCCCAATAAATAAACTTATATATCTGACATCACCTAATTTCACACGTGGCCGACCTAATCCCTATCGGACTTTGACCCACCTTAACCCAACCTCTTATATCTCTGGTGGTATCACTTTCAACAGCCACAGCTATATTGTGTCTACAGCTCAAGCCAAAATAATATGCCATTTTCGCGCGATTTATACCTGGAAATGAAGAAATATACTCAAAACACCTACAGATATCTCTAAGTTACTCAAACCTTTTTCCAGTAACTCGGATGAATTTTAAACATCCTCATACGGGTTATTCGACGGATACTGCAATCGACGACGTGTTTTTGTTTTCAGATTAACCTCGACACGGTCGAATCCGGTTAACTCGTTCCCCGCCGCCACAAAGTCCGGAACCTATCCCGGTACCTGCGTCACCAGGTCAACAAATCGTTTCCTTTTCTTTTTTTTTGAGAGAGTGTATGTGTGTGGAGTGGGAGGGTGGGTGGGAGGGTGGGGGGGAGGTGGGTGGTCTGTGTGTGTGACACTTCGTGTGTGAAAAATCGTCAGTGGCCACATCACCATTTACTTGAAATACCTTGCTCAACAGGAGAAAAAGTACTCAAGTTATATGGCATGGAATGTTGAAGGTCATACAAAGTTAATGACCCCTTGTTCAGAAATCTTGTAGACACGTATCAGTTTATCACCAAAACACCTCTGACACTGAAATTCTTGTCTTGATTCACGTCGCAAAAAGGGCAGAATAAAAAGGGCGGAATAGCATTCTACTACCGTACGATATACAAGCCCTTTCTTACCTCTTAGAAGTCGGGGAATCAGAATGTATTTATTGAACATGACATACAGCGAAAAACTTACTGTGAAGCAGGTGCTTCTAGTCAAGTGTCGTCTGCCTATTCAGGCAGACGACACTTGACTAGAAGCACCTGTTCAGTGTTTAATTCTGTCCGAAATATAGCCGATCCGTCACAGCCAGATTACCTGCTGTATTACATCACAGGCAAGACAACTCGACTCCTACTTCTAAGAGTTAAGTGAACATTAGGAAAATCATGGGGGTGGTGGGGGGCATATTCTTGATTATGGGTTTTCGATTGAATGATTTTGCGTTATGGGTTGAGCCTGACGGTAATATTTTCAATACGTCCTCGAGTGTTGTTTTTGTTTCAGTTTATATACCGCCCAGTAACTCGACCTATAGGACTTCAAAAAATGTGGATGAATCTGTATTTAATGTCCTTCAAAATGAATTGTTCACATGCCAGTCTAACAACTTGATACTATTAGGGGGAGACTTCAGTTCCAGGACCCGAGGCAAACCGGATCATGTTTCAGATGATAATGATCTGGACGTACCTTTACCGGATAATTATACATTAAGCAAGACAGAGTCTTCATAAACAAACAAACACTTCCGGTAATCAATTATTTGCATCACGTCAAACAACTAAATTAAGAATCATCAATGGTCGAAACTTTGGTGACAGTCTAGGAACCTTTACAAGTTACCAATACATTGGTACCAGTATTGCTGATATATTATAATTTCAGACCGACATTTCTCTGATGTTGACTTTTTTTAAAAATACTAAATGAATTTTCTGATCACTGCCAGTTAGCATTGCACATGAAATACAAAAATGTCTTTACCATGGACGTGGCGAGAGGGTGGGGGCGTGGTGTGCCCACACCCCCAATCCTGACCAAAATTTCCAATAATTGGAAATTCGGAGGGTCAATCATGAGTAGTTGGAAGTTCCATCTATCTGGATTTTAGAGCTTCTTTGGTGATGCTGATGTCTCATTTACTTCCCAAAATTCCAACTCGGTTTCAAATCGGCAAAAATTTTCTAATTGTTATTATTTACAACTACAGTGTACTCAATATCGAGCTTCTTATGTATGCAGGATGTCAATATCTATTCGAGATTTCTATAGTACGTTTACTTATCGTAATAAAAACAAAATCCTCGAAATGCACTTCAAGAAAATCACATCATGTAAAATCGTTATCTGAGTTGATTCTATCATTCACAGTTACAAAATGATGAAACATCGAAAACTGATCATTCCTACATAAGATCTGATTTAATGTTAGGACAGTGTGAATTGCTCAAAGTTCTCAGCTTGAGCATTTGTTTAGCACATATTCAGTTCCCGGAATAAAACCAAATAATAATAACATGATAATTCTATCATAAAGGTGTTGGCATTTCGGTCACTAGAATCATTTTTATGCCCCCCTTTCATGGCTTCGTTTTCAAAATTTGACTCGGTTGTGAATTTCCAACTAGAGGGGGGGGGGGGGCAGGGATGGGAGTCCCCTTCCCGGCCACTCCCCTTGTTGGAAATTCACTACCCTACACCCCCCCCCCCCCACCCCAATCGGAAACCTCTAGCCACGTCCCTGGTCTTTACAGATGAAAAAGAATTGAAATACAAAGAAGCCCAAATTTTCATTAAAGTGGACAGGTAAAAGTACAGAAAAGGCGCAACATTTTCTAACTTAGACCCAAACTACTGATCAACTTCTTCAATTCAGAATGACTTCCTATTCTAAGGATCAGATTGGCACTGAACAAGTGACCAAAGATCTAATGAATATATTAGATGCAGTAAACAAGTTCGCCTCCAAAATTGTTCCGCATCGTGACAAGAACAATTTGAGAAAACGTAAATGGCTTGATCAGACCTGCAAACAGTTATTTATTTATTTATTTATTTATTTATTTATTTATTTATTTATTTATTGATTGATTGATTTATTTATTTATTTATTGGTGTTTAAGGTCACATAATAATCGTGACAGTTTTACGGGTGGAGGAAGCCGGAGTACCCGGAGAGAACCACCGAGCATCGACGAGCAACTGTCAGCTCCTCAACATTCTAACTCTGTTTAAGCACCGCTCAAGCAGGGTTACAGCGGTTGAAGACATGTGCACCATCGACGTCAGTACACGGCGACATCGTGCCCCCATGTAGGCAACCGGGATAAAGTGCCTTTCCCAAGGACACAACTCGGGTCGTCCCGGACGGGGATCGAACTCGGGACCTCTAGCATAGAAGTGCAACAGTCTACAACTGAGGCACCGAGCTCCCGAGAAAACAGTTAAAATAGCAAATGGAAAATGCTATTCAAAGTATGAAACGGAGTCAATTAATTTTGTCAAATCTTTGGTGATAAAATATTTTGCGGCTAAAAAGGCCTACAAACGAGAGACAAAACGGAAATCTAAATTATATTTCAAACACATTTGTGAATCTCTTAAAAAATGTAAATCAACTGATCCCAAATCTTATTGGCGGTTAATCCGTCAAATACGTTCGCAGCCGATAGAATCTAATGATCTGGATCCAAGCCAGAAAATAAGCAAACTATCAACTGCAAAATGAGGTTCCCAGAGGGCGAATTTAGTGATGCTACCCTGCACAGCAGGGTGGCATTACTAAATGTAAGCTCTGTGAACCGCAATCTGAATCAGGGTCTCACAACTTAACAGAAAGAGGTACCCAGAGGATAAATTGGCCCATTCTATGGGGTAGCATCATCAAATTCACCCTTTGGGGACCTCATTCTGCAAATGTCAAATTTCTTATTTTCAGGCCAGTCTGGTTTCGATAGAACAGTAGATTTCTTTAGAAAATTATATTGCTGTAAACCTGCCTCGGGGCGTCGTGTTTGTGCATCTAACACTGTGTTGATACAAACAGACCAATCCATTAACAATGGAAGTTTAACTACAGATAAAATATTATCCGCGTTAAAAAAACTGAAGAAAGGAAAATCATCCGGTCCTGATCATGTGTCGAATGATTTATTGAAAGTTATTGTCCCAGTTATTAATGATGAGACAAGTCTGCTATTTAATCAAATCTTGGAATCTGGACATTATTCAAATTCCTGGAATTAGTCCTTCCCGAGCCTTATATACAAAAAGGTAACAATCAAACCTAAACAATTATCAATGGGCTCTGCTCTTGGCAAACTGTTTTACAAAATTATAAACAACAGGATTAACATGTTTCAGGGTGAAAATAAATTGATCAGCGAAAACAAGTTTGGATTCAGAAAGAAAAGAAATACGATTAACAGTGCTTTTGTTCTCAAAACCGCAATCAATAAGTACAAATCTCTTAAAGCGCCGTTATATACCGTCTTTGACGATTTTCCAAAGCCTTTGACACTATTAACCGCACTCTGCTTTTTGAAAAATTAAGTCGTATTGGTATTCAAGAAGTAACTTTTAATATAATAAAATCTATCTTTGAATCTAGTTACTACCTCATAAAAGCAAGCGCAAGAACTGGTCCACCGCAATTATCTAGCATCGGCGTGCGTCAGGGATGCATACTGTCGCCAAATGTATTTAAAAGTTTTATTGATGATATTCATGAAATATTCGATGAAACATGCTCTCCAGTGACTCTTCATGATAGGGAGATCAATTATTTACTTTTCGCGGATGATTTAGTATTTATATCCGACACTGCCACTGGTGTTCAAAACTGCATTTGCAAACTAGAAAAAATATGTAGGGATGAATAGCATCTATGTAAACACTGAAAAAACTAAATGTATGATATTTAAAACTATGAGAAGCATTCGCGCTCCGAAGTTTTACATGCGTGGTATGAAACTTGAAATAACAACAGACTTTAATTCTTTAGACATAACTTTCAGTGACAATGGGAAACTACAAAACACTCAAAAAAGCTTGAGTATGAAAGGACTTAACCCTTTGAAAACGGCCAGAAACATGATACGCCATTACGTCATTAAATAGGATGGCTGTTCAGTAAATGTGTGGAGTAGACCAACCAATATTTTCAACGTGCAGCCCCGAGGCAGCACGTTGAAAATATTGATTGGTCTACCATAAATAATGAATAGATAGATATTTTATTTCAACAGTATAAACAGAAACATTACAAGTATGATTCAAAGTTGTTGTACAAACATCACTTATCTGTTTACACCGTAGGGAGATTACATAACCAGATTGATTGTCTACCTGTAATCCCCCCAAATATACAATTCTACATCCAGCATCGCATGGTGTTTACAACTTGTATTGGTATTACCAATTAAGCCCCAGAGTAGAGTTCACAACTTGGTGACTGAATCATATTTTCCCAATATGACGAGGGTACCAGAACGAAGTTATGTCAAACGTGTTTATAATATCACTAATTATTTTATCTAGGCCTTTGGGTCCTAATATCGTTGCGGTGTACTCTTCCAATTGCTGCCATGGAACTGGTATGGAATATACCACCAGGGTTCAAAGGGTAAAAGCAATGTATTCGCTACACAATGCTTTCGAAACAAAATACTATCATCTAGTTCCTATGCTTTCTCGACTGTTCAATAAACTGGTTAAGCCAATTTTATTGTATGGTAGTGAATTATGTACAGCTGAATTGAGGACCACAAACGAAGACCGTCAGCCGTGTAAACATATACATGTAAAGTTTTACAAATTACTCTTGAATGTCGGTACACATTCATCTAACCATGCAGTGCGAGCTGAGCTGGGGAGATATCCCCTACTTATAGATGCCAAGCTGCAAATGGTGAATTTCGCTTGGTAAAGAGTTAAACAACACGAGAATAATGGCAACATAAGGCTTATGTTTCTGCGCACAAACCATTCTCTCGTCATCGGTGAACAGAGAATGTGAAAATAAATATTTACGGGACATCGTTAATCGTCATTATTATCTTGAATTTACAACACTCTGAGCACAAAAAACCATCAGATCGTCGATAAATTTTATTTTTTTTTTGGTCGGTACTCATTGGGTTTGGGTCGGTATTTTGGTCGGTAATTAGCACTATTGGTCGGTTCTGGACTGGTCGGTATTCAGAAGGACCGAGATTCGCCTCAAAGCTATCCTCACTTGATGAATGTTCTCTTCTGAATAATGCTCTAGAGGAATGCAGACAAAACAAACACAGCGGATTCCATTGTCAATAGAAAGGAAAGCCTAGGTTTTAGTGACATTAACACTATTAACTGCGAGAAATTAAAGCTTCTGAAAGAAAAACTGAAAAGAGATCATTTTGAGCGGTTTGTTGCTGACATGAATAATGGTTATAGACGTTGTGGCAGAAACAAGCTAAGGACCTATCGACTGTTTAAAGACAATTAGGAGCTTGCGCCGTACCAAATCCATACCATAAGGTTGGAGGCGCGGACATACTTCACAACGCTCCGCCTCAGTAATCATAGTCTTGCCATCGAGAGAGGGCGACATGCTCAGCCGCCTGTTCCAGCTGTAGAAGAGATAGAAAATAAAATCATTTCATTATGGATTGACCCGCGTATTCATCCTTGAGGAAGGAATTGTTTACTTTGATTGGGAATGTAAACGCAAACATCCCAAGGATGGATAGGCAGCAGCAATTCCATCTTATTATGCCAAATAATCAACCTGGTACATGCAGGGCCATCTGCAATTTAATCTGTCACTTCTTCCAGTTAAGAGCGTCCAAGTTGACAAAATAAATTTTATAATATACTATTCAAGAAAAGTAGGGGATATCCAAACTAATGTTGATATTTTCCGAAAATGGTATTGGATACGCGTGATTGGACACATCACTATGTTACAAAGTTTAGTGTGGATCATGAATGTCACCGGCCCACGAAAACTTCGTGTAGGTTTTTCGCACGAGTGTCGCGTTAATGTCTGTGGGGTACGTTTTTGAAATTTTCATTTGTACTGGACGGGCTTTTTCGGAGGTCTCGTCGTTCTTTTCTTGGTATAAACCCGTTCATCAATAGTTTCTGGTCGAAACGTAACATTTGAGGTATGCGAAGACTGACACGTGACGAACGTTTATGTGTCGTTGGCATGTTGGAAGCCGGCAACAGACAGACTGCAGTGGCTCAAATTCTCAACGCTACTCATTCAGTGATTAGCAGGTTGTGGTCAAGCTACCGTCAGACATGCAAAGTTGGTGACAGGCGTCGGTTAGGTCGCCCAAGGGTGACAACTGCTAACCAGTATCTTTTCATTCGAACAACAGCATTACGTAACCGCTATCAAAGTGCCTCAGAAAGTGAACAGCAGCTGCACCGAGCGACAGATGTGCGAGTCAGTGGTCAGACTATCCGAAATCGCATACACAGCTGGAATTTGTACGCTCAACGACCTCGAATAATTCCACGTTTGACTGAATGTCACGTCGCAGCAAGGCGTAATTGGTGTGGAGCACGACAGCGCTGGGACAATCGTCGGTGGAGCAACGTCATGTTTTCCGATGAATTGAGGTTCACTCTCGACTTCCGCGACAGGCGAAACAGAGTGTGGCGGTGGCGGAACGAACGATTCCATGATGTAACCGTTAGGCAGCACGATCGTTTTGGTGGTGGATCGGTTGTGGTGTGGGGAGGCATAACCCTGACAGCATTACATGTCATCAAAGGGCGTGTCACAGGGAAGTACTGCCCTGACAACATGTTAGCAGCTCGTGTGGTGCCATTGCGCGACGTCACGACCGTCGATTCATTTTCCAGGATGACAATGCAAGAGCAAGCAGGACCCGTGTCGCTACAGAGTTCCTCCGGAAGCAGAACTTAACTACACTGCCTTGGCCAGTTCTAAGTCCAGACCTTTCACCAAGCAAGCACGTCTGGGATATGCTTGGCAGGTGCCTACGACGCCAACAGCACCCTACCAATGTCCAGGAACTCGCCGCTGCACTGAAGGAAGAATGGAATAACATCAGTCAAGCTGATATTGGACTTTTGGTGAGGAGTATGCCACGTCGGATCCGTGCTTGTCTCGCGAACTGAGGAGGATTTACAAGGTGTTGAGGTCTTGGACTGAATGTGGTAAATTCTCTGACTGACCGTCCATGTCTTCTACAGCTCAGTGCGTGGAATGTGTGCTTCTCAGACACCCATCTATCGCTGGAATCACTCACCAGATGTCACAGTGCAATGCCTCAACTGTCTGTTTGATGAAAATATAAATATTTTTCGTCATATATCTCACTTTTATCAAATATCCTCTTTTTTTAATAGTATAATTTCATATTGACGTATGTTGCGTGTAATACATAAGGATGTTATATTTACTCCGTGTTAACCCTTTACCTAACATGAAAAGCAGACGACATTTGCAAAACAAATTCTTGGACAACTGATTTTTTTCATTTTTTGTCTCAAAAACATAGGTCATGACCCCTCATTGGAACGAGCGCGACGAGCTCGTTCCAATGAGGTGTCATAACCTATGTTTCTGAGACAAAAAATAAAAAAATAATGAAAATTAACCGGTGATTTTTGAGAATAGCGCTGGCCGGTTTTTTTCCGTTATGTTGGGTAAAGGGTTAAATATGTGGATGGCTATAATATATTGTATGCATATGTACTGTGTTTCATTTTGCTATCTGCCTCACAAGAGGTGTTAATTGCAAAACTACTACTACTACTATACCACTACTACTACTACTACTATTACTACTACTACTACTATTACTACTACTACTATTACTACTACTACTACTACTACTACTACTACTACTACTACTACTACTACTACTACTATTACTACTACTACTACTACTACTGCAACTTCTACTACTACTTTTGTAACTTTTAATAAACAACACATAGCTCTCAAAGCTCTCTGTTGTTTTTGGTTTGTTAGAAGCAACAAAAGGAAATTTAGCTTTATTTTGTTCTGATGCTACACACTCTAAAATCAGTTGGGTTAAAAATCAACCCAAATCGACTGGGTTGAGTGAATATGAACCCAATTGGGTTCATATTCACTCAACCCAGTCGATTTGGGTTGATTTTTAACCCAACTGATTTTAGAGTGCAGGTGTTTTCTCAACAAGTACTTGCTTCTCAATTGGACCTTACTCGCCTGTCTAATAATTTGAAGGCCGATAACTTTATCGAATGTTGATTTCAATGACGATAAAAGCCAGGGATGCCTACTAACCCGACACAAGCAGGGTTATCATAGGTTTAAGGAAGGTGTACCATCGTCGTGCCCTACGCCCTAGTACACAGCACTACCGTGCACTGTATACACAGTCAGGATGAAATATCTTGCACAAGGACATAACCCAGTTTACGGGATTCAAGGTCGAACAGCCAACCTTTCGATCTCAAATACAATACCCTAACGAATGGGCCACCGGGCACCCTAAAGAAGAGGTGAACTATGCGACTATAACAATTACAGCAACAATGACTATTCCCCCAATGAGAACCGACATTTTTCTGTAGTCATCAACATCAGAAGATTAATAAAACCAGCTAAAAACTTGATGAAAACCAGCCCAATTTGATATTTTTTTCTTGTCGAGTTTCAGCGTAGCTTACCGAAATATCAATCAAAATACTAATGTATTTGTTACTGCACAATTTGGGAAGCATTTTCCACTTTATTGCCCTGACCACTGCGTCGTCAATCTAGCGTGTGCAGTGACGTGGTCACGGGGGAGGGGGGTTGGGGAATGCGTCCCTCCACTTTCCCTCAGAGTTGGTCCTCGAAATATGTTCAAAAATGGCATAAAAATCGTAGGGGGGGGGGGGGGGGGGTTAGGTCTATGAGGTTAAGGTTGTAGATTTGTAGATTTCTTGTCCTAATATCTGTGTCGATGAAAAGGTAGACAGTCATCAGTACATGAAAACCCACAAAATATACTTTCAGATGCAAGGAGATGGGGTTTTGAACCCTGGAATTCAAAGTTTTCCAACAACGGGCCGAACCATGGTCGGCCCGTGGTACCGACGACCCTTCGCCGCCCCATATCGGACACATTCATTTATTTCCCACTTGCTCAAATTTTAGGGACGCAAAATTCTGGAATGTGGAGGCCCGGAAAGCTTTCCCCGCACACACCACCACCACCACCACCACCCGTCCCCCACACCCAACCGCTAGTTACAAATTCAAGGGGATTTCACCCCATATTATAACTGCTCTAAGACAGGCTGTGCGAGTTTGCTCCCCCCGCCCCCCACAAACACACAGACAATTGAGGCTGACTACACCACTGGGCGTGTGGGCACCCATAACCCCCCCCCCCCCCCCCCCCCCTGCGTCACCCCACAAAAAAATTAATTATTTACCTCATTTGGCAATAGTAGGTACGAAGAGTATTATTTCCCAATAGTTTACATGTAGAAAGACCTCGGCATACGCACAATACTGACACAGATGGTTGCCAGTTTGGTTGTGTGTAAATCGGACCAGCACAAGAGAGGACGGTCGCTCAGTGGTTACGGCATTGAACTTCCAACCGAAAGGTCCCGATTAAATCCCAGCCTTGGGCAAGTCCGTTAATCCCGATTTCCCTGATGCGTTGGGTAACAACGCGTACTGTGCGTAGATGGTGCACTTGCTTCTGTGGAATTAGCACTTTGGGGAGCTTGGCAGTTGTTTGTCGCTGCTCGGTGGTTGTCGCGGGTTACTCCGTCTTCCTCCACCCGTAAAGCTGTCGGGCATGAGGTGACTTTGGCTGTCGAAAGTGTGGTTGAAGCCATCAAAAAACAATAAAAAAAAATCGGACGAACACTAGAAATTGGCAACGACAATCGGCAATGGAATGGTTAAAGTCATAGAAGGCTGCCACTACTTTTTCAGAGACATTATAGATTTTTGTGTATAATTACGGTGATTATTGGCTCGTCACCCAAATAGTTTGTCAACAAATCGTCCCCTGGGTTCCAATGTGTGCTATGTGCCAGTAGGCACATAAAACACATTGGAACCCATGGGACGAAATGTAGATATATTTACAAAAGAAACGTTAGTCAAATTCATGTCGGTCAAAGATGGGTTGCGCCCCCCCCCCCCCTCCCTCTCCCCATCCCCACTATCCATATTTACGAGGGTGCCTATACACAATATTAAACAGTAATATTTATATACGAAATATAATAGACCACTAAATTATAACTGAGACCACTCACCTTCATATTTGATTTCTATTTCACCTTATTAAATGCTGTGGTGTGAAGTGCTGTTATTTCTCACCTTGGTGTGTGATCGTGTCATCAACAAATAAATTTTATACTCTTATGTGGAATGACGATGTTAACGAACTTAGTGTTATTGAATGGGTTCCTAATTATCTGAGCTCATGCCCAATAATTAAATATTTTGTCGTCCATTCGATATTATCCAGTAGTGATAACAACTACAGAAATCATGTATTTGTTTCGAGCAAGACACGAAAAAGCCTCGTTCGGGAGAGCACAGGTGCGATAACAACATTATTAAAAGTTTATTATTAATATTGTGTGTCTTGTTTCAGAACAAATTAACAGCTTTGATTACCTGTTTATATTTGGTCTCCGCACTGTACGTATAGAAAATATACACGGAGGAAATATTTACTATTCTCAATGAGGTGAAAATATCCGCTAATAAGGCAATTTAATAAGAATTTCGGTAACAATAAAAATAAGGGAAATTGTTTAGCATTGGCCATTGTGGAAGTAGCCATGTCAAAACAACTGATTAATCAAGTGTATATTGACACATAATAATCAGTGATGCATGCCACAGAATACGCCCCCACCCCCACAAAAAGAAACAATTTCTGTTTTCTACGATCTCCATCTTGAACTATTGAAATTCCAGACGACGTACCACGTCCCGTGAAATTTGACATGCTTTCAAGTCTCAAAATTACTCAAAATGGCATTGAAAATAGTGCCACTTGGGGCATTTTTAAAAAAATATTTCTCGGATTAAAGTTTTGGAAAATGTACGCCAACTGAATCAATGTGAAATGGACACCACCTCCAGGCTTTTCTTCGACACAAGCGTTCAACATTCGTGATACGCCTACGGCATTTAAATGCTTGTCACACACATCTTCTGCTCATCTCCCGAGTGCTGTAGAATTAAGAAATAATGCAGATCATATTGCAAATAGCCTTGCCGGGGTTCTGAAACCTTCTGATAGAGTTTCCTTCATCGCATCCGTTAGCCAAACGATACCGAGTACCCGTAGACCGCTCTTGGCGATCGAGTCGGGTACATTATTCAGTATGGATTCTCAATGCAGTTGGTGCCGAAGAAAACTCTCTCGGCAGGTGTCCGAACCCCGGCGAGGGTATTTGTAGTATTTAAGGTGCTATATAATTCAGGGAAATTTGTTCACTTGGAAAGTCTCACAAATGGATGAGCTATCTCCTACGACAGTCCCAAACGCAGTCAACAGGGAACTACAGTCATTCATGAGCAAACATATCTCTCCACTTAAGCAAGAGTTTAAAGACCTTAAAAGTGAGAACAGCGAGCTAAGAGAAAACATACAACTAAGAATTTCCGAGAATACTTAAATGGCAATTTTAGCGAGACCTTCTTTATTGTCCCAACAAATGAACAAGAAATTATATTGACAGTAAATCAATTAAAAGGAAAAATGAGCTCAGACTACAATAACTTATCAACAAGAGTTATGAAAGAGGCAATATTGCAAGTGGCAAAACCCCTGACACACATTTTTAACCTCTCCTTTACAGAAGGAAAATTTCCCGACAAACTCAAAATAGCTAAAGTGATACCGATACATAAAGGTGGCAACCCTCAGATGCTAGGAAATTATAGACCCATAAGCTTACTTCCAGTTTTCTCAAAAGTACTAGAAAAAATAATGTATCGTAGAGTCATCAGTTTTTTAAACAATTTCGAAATACTATATAAACACCAATATGGCTTCCGCAAAAGTCATTCCACAATTCATCCCATCTTACATCTTCTTCAGTATGTCGCGGATAGCAATGATAAACCCACAAAGGACTCAACCTTAGCAGTATTCATAGATCTGTCGAAAGCCTTTGATACGATAAGTCATGACATATTGCTTAGCAAACTAGAATTCTACGGAATAAGAGGCAAGGCGAACGATTGGTTCAAAAGCTACTTATCAAATAGGTTACAATTTGTCGATGTTAACTCGCACCAGTCCTCAACGCAAACAGTTAACTGTGGTGTCCCACAGGGCTCCGTTCTCGGACCCCTCTTGTTCTTGATCTATGTCAATGATATGAGCAACTCAACAAGGCTAAATCTACTTTCATTTGCTGATGATACAACCCCTTTTACATCTGGGCATGATCTGGAGAGATTGGAAACTGAATTAAACGCAGAACTTACAAATATTTTTATCTGGTGTTGCTGTAATAAACTTCAAGTAAACGCTAATAAGTGCAAATATATTATGCTGCACCCACCAAATAACCCAAACAAAGCAAATATGCTACGTATCTTTCTGAATAACACTAAGCTTTCACCGGTCGATAACTCCCAGTCTGAAAAGGTGGCTAAATTCCTGGGAGTTTATCTTGATGAAAATCTCAGTTTTAAACACCAGGTATCTACTATTTGTTCTAAAATATCGAAAATAATATATTGTTTGAACAAAGTAAAAAACATACTACCACATAAAGCAATGAAGTCGTTATATTATGCACTTATACATAGTCAGGTATTATACGCAATCCAAGTATGGGGCCACGCATCTTCTTGTTGTAAAATATACACTCTGCAGAAACGAGCCATTAGAGTAATCAATCGCAAAAGACTTAACAGTCATACAGATCCTTTATTCAAAATGAACAATATTTTGAAATTTAACGACCTTTACAAATTAAACGTTTCATTATTTATGTATGACTGGAAATATATGAACCTACCACAATCGTTTGAAACGTTTTTTAATGTTAGATCCACTGGAACTCTTACTAGACAAGCAGGATTAATACAGATTGATAAACCAAGAACGCAGTTTTCTGCAAATCTGCCGAGACATAGCTTTCCAAAAATATGGAATGCAATTGAGTCTGGTATTCGAGGTCTCCCCACCAGAAGCCTGTTTAAAAAACAATTAGCTATGAAATACATACATAACTACTCTTCGAACATATCATGCGCATATCGCATGTGTCCCGACTGCCACCCTAATATCTAAATATTACTATTTTTTAATATTAGTATTGTGAAACGTATTGGATAATGCCTTATGATGGGTATTCATCTTCTCTTACGAGAATGTGCACTCCACTGACATTTCCCCTACACTGACTCACACTAATTTACTAAATAATTCTTAATCGGTCGTCATTTCAAGCAACAAATTTATAAATTTATAAAGCCTTACCTTTATCTTTCTGAACTGCCCTTTGCAAAATCTGGACCGGTAACTAATTGCTTAACACTCATTCATACTTCGAGAAGGCATCTTCCTAGGATCCAACTCACCAGGCAAATATCTCTCTCCCTTTGTTTGTCTCTCACACCCCAAGACAGGTATATACTTGTCAACTGTTATCTCATCCTAAACGGCCACTAATGTCTCATATGAGATCATTTTATGTGACAGCCGGTGGCCCTCGCTATAACTCTCTACACCCTATACTGAAGGCGGTGGTGATTATGTTTTAACGATGTCTACTGCATGACTATTGAATTTGTACGACCATACCAAGGAGACAACAGGAAGACAGCTAAATTTGCTATGTTGTCTCCTAACAATATATCATGTTGTGTTTAATTTTGTATAGTTGTGTCTTATGTTTTGTTATTCAGTGATATATTGTTGAATAAAGTATATCTATCTATCTATCTATCTATCCATAAAGTTGTGGAAAAGTTCGAAGCACGATCAAAAGAACAAGAACAGTATTGTAGAAGGAATTGTCTATTTTTCCGTAACATTCCTATCATCACGACCAGAAATTAGTCAGACCATGGACACAAGCATCCTGGAGCTGATAAAGACATCAGCAGGAGCCACGTTATTGGGAAGATGAAGTCTTTCTAAAATGGCTCTAAGAAGATGTGTAATATAATCCGCAAATTCACAACATTCAAACAACGACATGCTGTATTTTCTTTAACCCCTTGTCCAACGAATCGGCCGATTCCGCCCCCGTAATATGCAAATTCAGCAGTTGAAAAAATATTATTTTTCAAAATATTTCAACAAAAACATCTCATGTGACCCCTCGTTGGAACGAGCTCGTCGAGCTCGTTCCAACGAGAGGTCACATGATATGGTTTTGTTGAAATTTGTTGACAAATTTTTAAAAAATGATATTTAAAATAAAAAATGTTGATATCGTCTGCGTTGGGTAAAGGGTTAAAAAGGGCTCTTAAAAACAACACTGATATATTTTTCATCACTGAATCTCTAACAACCAAGAGATCGTCACTAGTAGGGCAACATTCGGAACCCAAAAATAATCGGACAATCAGTTCATTCTGGACAAGCGATCGACGCATATTCATAACAACTCCTGCCCCAGTGACAGGCCCTTGCTCATCAAATCTGCGCCTGTCGTACATTGACTTTTCACATAGGTATAATAGCACTTGATTAACAGACTCAGTTTTTTTTTTTCACTCAGGAAAGGTTCGTCCGTTCGTTCGTTCGTTCGTTCGTTCGTTCGTTCTGCTGTTTGGCTCTGAAAGTGTGAGTGGGTGGGGTGGGGACTGGGTGGGTAAATGAATGGCTAGCAATTTTGGATCACAACTTAAACATGAGCCACCTATCCTTATCATCCGCAAACTGGCACAAACCCTATGCCCGACGCGGACATCCCTCCCGAAATCTTACAACATTATGATACAGATTCCAGTAATGAGTAATGTGTTCACAGCAAACCAACCAATTATTCTCCAGATAACTAAAACCTCGTAACGCCTCCAGCGCTTATTCGCCAGTTAAAATCAGTAAAACAACTTGGTAGTTGATTTTGGGCAAGCGATGGACGTGTATATTCGTAAGAACACCTGCCAGTGACAGGCCCTCCCGTTGCGCATCCGAGTCTGACATACGCGGAGTTGCCACAGAAGCACAGTAGAGTTAGATAAACAGATCCATTCATTCATTCATTCATTCATTCATTCATTCATTCATTCATTCATTCATTCATTCATTCATTCATTTTATTGCTCACTCGTCCATTCAATCTGCTGTTTTGTTCTGAGTAAATTATACCTCGTAACGCCTCCAGTGCTTATTCGCAATTTTGAACCAATAAGACAGGTTCTTAATAGTCAAAGTTTTCACACAGTCACTAAGTCACTCCGTCGTGTGATAAACTCACCAATAACTAGAAAATTGTGATTCTGTAGAATCACAGGTTCACCATGCTTGATAAAATAGTACTTAAACTACCCCATTCAAGTTGCCAAAACTGAGAGAGGAATTTATAGAAGATCTAACCTAAAAACGGTAACTTTGCTTACCAAGCATTTCTACACACCGGGAAACAAAGAGTTTAAAGTTAACCCTCACACAATTGATTGAAAACAGTATCTAAAGTTTGCGAATTTTCATATTTTTTAAAGTGTACCCTTACTCTATCAACCACTGTGCTAAGGGGTTAAGTGCCACAAACAAACATTGAACCATAAATTTGTTTTATGATCAACGTGGCATCTTCCTATACTAAAATTGGGATCGTATATTAGTCGCTGTATAGGCATTCTAAATTGGAATGTTAATCGGAATTGTGGAGGATTTTGTTAAAAATATGATATTTTTCCCTTATTAAGGTAATCAGAATGGCTAAGGGTTAAGCCTGCTGTATCCAATTACAAAAGAAAGATTTTTCAGTTTGCTATTCGCTATAAGAAAAAACCAAAAGTTTGAAATTAACCCTCTTGCGACTGCCTGAAAACAGCAACCAAAGTATGCAAATTTTGATATTTCGAACAGTTTCCATGTCCACTCAGATGATAGAGGCTTTGGGTTAAACATTTCAAGGTAACTTACAACAGCAAACATATTCGTAAGTTAATAATCTATACACATGTGCAACAAATTTACATCTACGTCGTGCCTAATGCTGGGAAAGTGAACACAAAATATGTGTATATTATACAAAATAAGATACGACTTGTATTCAAGTTACAAAACCTGGCTGAGGGTCAAGTCTGCTATTTAAACTTATCACAGCAATATCGTTGAGTTGACATTTCTGCACATGGTAAAAGTAAATAAGTGTGCGAACTTTTAGAAGCAGTCGTCCCGGTTTTTAGATCTACAGGCCGCAAACGGGGATGGAATTTGTTAAGAATATGACATTTCTCCCATATTGAGACAACCAGAACAGGTAAGGGTTAAGTCGAACTTCTTTACTTACCAAAATCAAGATTGTTTAGTTTGCAATTCTTCAGAAGGAAAACAAAAATTTGGAAGTTAACCCTCTTGCAACTGCCCGAAAACAATTATCAAAGATGGAAATTTTGATATTTTTCGAACAGGTCCCGCGTGCACACAGGCAGAAGAAGTGGGTTAAAATTTTCAAGATAACTTGTAACAGCAAAAAGGTTTGTCAGTTAATGATGTATACGCTTGTACAACTAATTTGCACCAACGTTGTTTCCAATGCTCGAAAAGTTAACACAAAGTGCGTGAATTCTGTATAAAATAAGACACAAATCGTATTCAAGTTACAAAAAACAGGATGAGGGTTAACCCTTTACCTAACGAATCGCCCGCATCCGCCCGCGTAATATTGAAATTCAGCAGCTGAAAAAATATTATTTTTCAAAAACTTCGTTCCAACAAGAGGTCACATGATATGGTTTTGTTGAAATTTTTTGAAAAATTTGAAAAAATGCTAATTAAAATAATAAATTTTGATATCGTTTGCGTTGGGTAAAGGGTTAAGTCTGAAATTTAACCCTTTACCCAACGTAACGGCCAAAACCGGCCAGCGCTATTCTCAAAAATCGCCAATGAATTTTCATTATTTTTTCATTTTTTGTCTCAAAAACATAGGTTATGACCCCTCTTTGGAACGAGCTCGTCGAGCTCGTTCCAACGAGGGGTCATAACCTATGTTTTTGAGACAAAAAATGAAAAAAATTAGTTATTCAAGATTTTTTTTTGCAAGTGTCGTCTGCTTTTCATGTTAGGTAAAGGGTTAAAGTTATCATAGTCAGTTTGTTGAGTAGATATTTCTGGATATGACAAAACAAAAAGTTTAAAGTTAACTCTCGCACAACTGATCGAAAACGGTAACCAAAGTTTGCAGATTTTTAGATTTTCGAATAGTTCCCAAGTTCATGGGGGCAGAAGAGGACTTGAGTTAAAAATTTCAAGATAACTTATACCATGATAGTCAAATTATCAAGGGTCGCTATTAATTTATCGCGATTTTACTGAGCAGCAGACGAATATACGTGCGAATCTCTTTTTGTTTACAGAAGCACCGGTGGGCGGTACTTCCAATGTCAATTTTATCGCCGAAACGAAATGGAAAAAGAAACGCGCAACTCACAGAGCCTTCTTCGTTTTAATAACATAATAACATACTATTTGGAATTATGGATGCTTTATTAACATGAAACAACGCATGTTTGTTAATTTTTGGTATCTTCTGAAGTAAACGCTGTTAAAACGGAATAAATAATTGCCGCTTTCATTTCACTCTTCACGATGCGACGAGCGATCAGTTTAGACAAGTTTGCATTCAGGTCAAGGTCACCAAAGGTCAACTTGGATGTAGTTCCACTGAAGGTGTAAATTTTAACAACTGAAATCCGATTGATGGCGTGTTCACCACGGTTGGTGTGTAAAGCTAAAATTTATGTCATAGGCTTTTTATATATAGCAGAATAGGTAATCATGGTTTACAATAAAATAAATGCTCAGTTTATCTAAAACAAAATACAGAGAGGTGGCCAACTTCCTGTTAATTGAATACTCCTGTTAACTGAGTTATTTTCAGTAATAATGTGACTATTTCATTGACAACGTCCCACTGTAATATAAAAATATAAATATGTATAAATCAGCAAGGATCCATAATATTACACATAACTACACGGTACTTGGAATATATCACACCTAGTTTTGTTTTTAAGCCTTTGAACCCGAGCGACCGCTTTCCGACCTGGAATATGGTACGTCATAAGGTCACTATATAGGAAGGCTGCTTAGTAAATGTGTGGGGGCGCGGTGGCTCAGTAGGTAGAGGTGCAGGCTGCAAGCCGAGAGGTCCTCGGTTCGATTCCCACCTGCGGCAACCGCGTTGTGTCCTTGGGCAAGACACTTCACCCCCATTGCCCATATGGGGGCACGATGACGCCGTGTACTAAGGCGTACTGCACGTCGATGGTACGCATGTCTTCAACCAATATAACCCTGCCTGTGCTGCAGTGCGGAGTTACGATGTTGGGGAGCTGGCAGCTGCTCGTCGTTGCTCGGTGGTTCTCTCCGGGTACTCCGGCTTCCTCCACCCGTAAAACTGTCACGGTCATGATTAGCCATTGTGCATAAATATGTGACCTTAAAACATCAATAAATAAATAAATAGTAAATGTGTGGGGTAGACCAATCAATATTTTAAACGTGCAGCCCCTTATTAATTGGTCTACCCCAAATAATGAATATGGACTCTTCTAACTGCTGCCATTGAACTGGTAAATGCTTCCTCCTGTGTTCCAATAGAATTCCATTTCATACTTAACTATCCGAGAATATGATTACCACACAAATAAATAAATAAATAAATAAATAAATAAATAAATAATCTAGAATCTGCTCATCATTTAAAATAGGGTTATTAAAAAATATACAAGCTGAAGGGGAATAAAAATGTCTCATTTCAACTTTGGAAGAACATGTCCCACCTGATATTTTGTGTGGTAGAAAATATCCTGGGTGGGTGGCATATCCCACCTAATATTTGGTGGGAGAATGTATAGGAAGGGGAGGAATATCAGGTATCAGACTCCGCCATTCATACCTCGTTATCGTCACTGATAGAGATGTTACACAAAAGTGCGTGTGGCTGAATGGAGGGTGGGGGTGCCTGATTGGTGCTTCTTCAAACAATTCATAGAGAAAGTACAAGCCTTTGCCCCTTTCAACACCTACCCACCTCTGTACCCACTGCACTTTAACCCTCTACCCAACGTAACTGTCAAAACCGGCCAGCGTTATTCTCAAAACCCGCAAATTAATTTTCATTATTTTTTTCATTTTTTATCTCAAAAACGTAGGTTATGACCCCTCATTGGAACGAGCTCGTCGAGCTCATTCCAACGAGGGGTCATAACCTATGTTTTTGAGACATAAAATGAAAAAAAATTAGTCATTCATTAATATTCAACAATTTTTTTGCAAGTGTCGTCTGCTTTTCATGTTAGGTAAAGGGTTAACCGACGCCAATACCCCCAGAAAAAAAGCCCAGAGATGGGTCCTATTCTTGTCATTTCGGCCCATGGCAATCCTAGTGAGTCTCGGCATCACCTCGTAAGTAGCATTACATACTGAATAAAGAATTATGTTATTTTGAACAATCTATTCTGTTGGTTGAATAAATCATCCCAGGCAATACATGAAACTGAACCCAAGAGAGTCCAAGCCTCAGTGAGAAGTCACACATTCACCATCCCGATTTTTTCCAGCCTCATTTCTCTTGTCATGTGTCTTGAGAAATGAAAGTGTAGAAGTTGGTAAGGATGATTGGGTTGGAATGGTCTAGTGCTCCCCCTCCCCTTGTCGGGTGGTGCATTTGATACCAAAACTCTGGATAAGTGTTTGAGACATCTACACTCAATTATGGTGTCAAAAATGTGCGTGTCGTTCTATGTTTATTACACGCCTTCACGTATATAAAAACAATTATTAGAAGGACAATCTCTAATTCATTCAACTATCAATAAAAAGAACATATTTTATCGCCAACGAAATTTGCGAGGGGAACCTATGTTACTATTTCGTCCCCTGAGTTCCAATGTGTTCTAGGTGCCTACTGGCACATAGAAGACAATGGAACTCAGGGGACGATTTTTAGCTATCGCCAGCGATTCAAATTGTAATTGCGGTGCACGATTTTTTTAGAAAATTCCAGTGAAATTTCGCTTCTATTTAAAAAATAGTCCGTCAACGATTTCCGTTCCGCATATATGTGCGGAGCAGATTTTCTTTTTCCGCGTGGTTCATTGATGCTGTAGATATGGATTACATAGAATAGGCGTGCAATAAAGAGAGTTCCTTGTACATTCTAGACATTATAATTGGGCAGTTGAGAACAAACCGGAGAACAGCAGTTTCTGTGCTACAGATATCAAACATCCTCCTCCCTTTCCATATTAATTTGTACAATAGTCCCCGTTAATTTAATATTTATTTATTTATTTATTGATGTTTAAGGTCACATATGTATGCACAATGGCTAATCATGACCGTGACAGTTTTACGGGTGGAGGAAGCCGGAGTACCCGGAGAGAACCACCGAGCAACGACGAGCAGCTGCTGCCAGCTCCCCAACATCGTAACTCCGCACTGCAGCACAGGCAGGGTTAGATTGGTTGAAGACATGCGTACCATCGACGTGCAGTACGCCTTAGTACACGGCGTCATCGTGCCCCCACATGGGCAATGGGGGTGAAGTGCCTTGCCCAAGGACACAACGCGGTTGCCGCAGGTGGGATTCGAACCGAGGACCTCTCGGCTTGCATCTACCTACTGAGCTACCACCCACCCCCCCCCCCCCCCCACCCCCCCCGTTAATTTAATTATGTGATCCATTTACATCATCTATTGTACAAATAGGGGGTTATTCGAGCGATCCGCGCTCGTGTCCACCAAGAAAGTTTCCTTCGTCTCAGCATTGTTACCCGTTCTAGGCCGAGTCAACCCGCCAGTTGTATAATAACTAAAGGAAACAACTCACAAATAGCTTCTAAGATCTTAATAGTGTGAAATATATTTTTCCTTTTCAGCCGATTGTACAAACCTACTTCACCTATCGCTATCGCAATCCATCATGCTTCACCCATAATCCATTTGCAGGGGTACGGGGATTGTCCCTCCAATCCCAAGCCAGTGGGCATAGTTGTCATATAGTCTGTATAGATTCAGATTCTTTTATTTTGCGGTATAAACGTGCATCTATAACAGAGTAGATTACAAAATTGTTGTTAAAATACATAATGCAAATGAACATACCACAGGGAGATGACATAGTCAGATTGGCTGTATACCTGTCATTCACTTATAACGAGTATGTTATCTTCAACACTGTAGAATAACTCCAAACTAGACACTTGTCACTATGCTTTGACCTCTGACCCCCATTATTATAGCCTACTAATTTAACCCTTTGAATCCGAGCGGCCGTTTTCCGGCCACCAACATGATACGTCATAACGTCATGGATGGCTGTTCAGTAAATGTGTGGAGTAGACCAATCAATATTTTCAGCGTGCAGCCCCGAGGCTGCACGTTGAAAATATTGATTGGTCTACCCCAAATAATGAAAATGGACTCTTCTAATTGCTGCCATTGAAGTCCGCGTTTTGCACACCCGGTATAAATGTATATTCATCAAGTTAATATGTGGCACTCAGAACAGCAATAGATGACATAATTCAAAGCATTTTTTTTTACAAGGAGACAATTTGCATTATGAGGCCTCCCTGAGATCTGAGCCCAGATGGGCCTAAGGTGGTAACGAGTCCCACATAGATTGAAGAATCGGCTATAGGGTAGGGACTCTTGTGAGGGGTTGTGAGAGACGACTTACCACGACTACCAGACTGTAACTTATGGAAGGACCCCCTCCCTCGTGCCTTTCCCATTCCAGTCTTTGGTCTACGAGATATGGCTATGGTATATCCATTGCTGACACCCCATAATATACCTATTCCCCACTAACAACTTTCGATTCACGACTTCGGTCTTGGAAGAATTATCATTTCGGTGAGTATTTGTACCCCTCACCAATCCACTGAACGTTCCCGTTTTCTTTTTAATATTTTCCTAGGTACTTCCAACTAGTTTGCCAATTTTGTTCTTTTAAAACAGGCCCACCTCTCAGTATTGCTTAGCACTTTATGTGCAACAGAAAAACGGATATTGGCGGATTTTATTTCTTTGACATCGTACATAAATTGAACAGCGCCCGTTTAAGTGCGCTTCAAGTTGGGTTTAATCCAGTCACGATTCCAGGATTTCCAGATCTCGTTTATGAATATCAGTCCGAAAACCCGGGAAATTCATAGGACAGAACTGGGATCAAAGGTTGCGTGTTCGCGTACTGAGGCGTATTGTATGTCTATGGTGCACTTGTCTTCAACCACTGCTACCCCTGCTTGTGCGGAGTTCGTGCGTTAGGGAATCTGACAGGTGTTTGCCGTTGCTCGTTGGTTCTCTCCGGAAATTCTGGCTTCACCAGTAAAAAAGTCAAACATGAAGTGACCATGGCTGTCCAAAGTGTTGTTAAACTACAATAAATAAATATATTATGTCGGATCTCGTGGTACATGTAGGTCTAGTTAAAGTTGACTATACGGGTGGGGTTGTTAAATTTCTTGGACTGTAGGGTGGAGTTTCAATATATTCCATGCAAATATAGAATATACACATAGTAGCTAGGTGTACCAAATGTTCACCACGAGTGGTGAAGTGGTGTTAACCGCGAGCCTTTGGCGCGCGGTTAACACCACTTCACCACGAGTGGTGAACATTTGGTAGACCAAGCTACTTTGGGTATATTTTATTTATATCATGATCGTCAGATTATTAAGAGTCGCTATTATTTTTCTCGATTTTACTGAGCACCGGGCGTACATACGTTCGAATCTGTTTTTGTTTACACGAGCATCGGTGGGCGGTACTTATCGCCGAAACGAAATGAAAAATGAAACGGGGCCTTTTTCATTTTAATAGCATAATAACATACCATTTCGAATTATGGATGCTTTATTAACATGAGACAATGCATGTTTGTTAGGTTTTGGTGTCTTATAGGGTAAAGTCATTTAAAAACGTAATAAATAATTGTCAGGGGGGGGGGGGCGGTGGCTCAGTAGGTAGAGGTGCAGGCTGCAAGCCGAGAGGTCCTCGGTTCGAATCCCACCCGCGGCAAGCGCGTTGTTTCCTCAATGTACTACGTTCAATAGCACAGAGCTCTGTTCGTCCATCCCTGAAGATGCCGCCCGGACCATGATTGACCATCCACCATGGCGGTCGAAATGCACTTCAAGAAAATCACATCATGTAAAATCGTTATCTGAGTTAATTCCATCATTCACAGTTAGAAAATGATGAAACATTGAAAACTGATCATTCCTGCATAAGATCTGATTTAATGCTAGGACAGTGTGAATTGCTTAAAGTTCTCTGCTTGAGCATTTGTTTAGCACATATTCAATTCCCAGAATAATACCAAATAATAATAACCTGATAATTCTATCATAAATGTGTTGGCATTTTAGTTACTAGAATCAATTTTATGCCCCCTTTCATGGTTTCGTATTCAAAATTTGTCTCGGTGGTGAATTTCCAACTAGGTGAGAGACCGGGATGGGGGTCTCCCTCCCGGTCCCTCCCTAGTTGGAAATTCACTAGCCTACACCCCCCAATCGGAAACCTCTAGACACGTTCGCGTCTTTACAGATGAAAAAGAATTGAAATACAAATTAAAGAAGTCCAAATTCTCATTAAAGTGGACAAGTGAAAGTACAGAAAAGGCGCATTCTTACCCAGACCCAAACTACTGATCAGCTTCTTCAATTCAGAATGACTTCCTATTCTAAGGATCAAACTGGCACTGAAGAAGTGACCAGAGATCTAATGAATGTATAACATTCAGTAAATAAGGTCGCCTGCCAAAGTGTCCCGCATCGTCACTAAAAACAATTTGCGGAAACATGAATGGTTTGATCAGTCCTGCAAACAGTTAAAACAGCAAATCGAAAATGCTATTCAAAGTTTGAAACGGAGTCCATTTGTCAAATCTTTGGATATAAAATAGAAACGAGAGACAAAACGGAAATCTAAATTATATTTCAAACACATTTGTGAAACTCTTGAAAAATGTGAATCAACTGATCCCAAATCTTATTGGCGGTTAATTAGTCAAATACGTTCGCAGCCGAAAGAATCTAATGATCTGGATCCCGATAAAACAGTTGATTTCTTCAGTAAATCAGACGACGCAAAGTTTGCTAAACACCAAGTATATCCAACTACCTGTTTTACGTGTTAGTTGAAATATTGTGATGAAAAGTGTATATATTTTTTCATTAATTATATCCTTAATGATTTAAGTACAGAAATTGAGATTTTGTTTGTGTTTGACGTTATTTTTTAGCTTTTAAATACGATAACCATAGAAAATGGATATTATTGGTAAAAGAGGAAATTTTTCAATTTGCCAAAACGTTGACGGAGCGAACTGGTATCATTCTGTATCGAGTATGAGACCCATTATTGTTAATTACAGCTTGACAACGTCTTCTCATGCTTCCAATCAGGTTCCTGGTGGTCCTTTGTGGGATGTTGTTCCATTCTTGGATCAGCATGGCACCAAGCTCCTGGACACTTCTTGGCTGGACTGGACGGGCTGAAATTGCAAGCTGCAACTCATTCCAGACATGTACGATTGGATTGAGGTCAGAGGATCTTGGTGGCCAGTCCATACACTCAATCCCCTCCCTCTGTGGGTACTCCCCGACAGCATGCGCAACATGAGGACTGGCATTATCACCCATCAGAATGAATCTATCACCCACTGCACCTGCCTACAATCTGACGTGGACATCCAGGATCTCATCAATATACCGCTGTGTAGTCAATGTACTACGTTCAATGCACAGAGCTCTGTTCGTCCATCCCTGCAGATGCCGCCCGGACCATGATTGACCATCCACCATGGCGGTCATGCTCAGCAACGCTGGCTACATGGAATGGCTCTCCTGGTCTTCTCCATATCCTAGAACGCCTATCTGTGTGGTCCAGGCAGTACCTTGACTAATCTGTAAAAAGGACAGGTCGCCAATCTTCTCTGGTCCATCCAACGTGGTCCATGACCCATTCATATCGTGCCTGGCTGTGGTTCTGGGACAGCGGAATGCGAATACATGGTCTTCTCGATGGGAGACCACCTTCGTGCAACCTTGCCCGGATAGTCTGCGTCGAAACATTTATCCTGATTGCATTCTGAAGGTTACTGTGAAGCTGGGTTGCTGTGGCAAAGCGTTTCCTATGGGTCTGAATGATCAAAAACCGGTGTTCAACTGCAGATGTTGCCCTGTCTCTGCCACCACCATGCAGTCTTACTGGTGTGCCATACTGCTGAAATCTGGCCCAGGCTCTGGTGATCACCGTAAGATGCACGCCAAGGGCTTCACCAATCTGATGATGGGTAGCCCCTTGCTCCACCATCCCAACAGCCCGCCACATTTCTGCTTCAGACAAATGTCTTCTTACATTTTCATTTGCCATACTCAATCATTAAATCATAAGGGTTTGTGTTGAAATGAAGATTGAATATCCTACACATGTCATGCACATGTAGGCAGTACACGATATCATGAAAATTAAGGAGTACATGCTTTTGAATCTGAAAAACGTCATTAAGATTCATTTTCTGCGAATCAAAGCTGTAAATGTTGGTTAATCATGACATGATTTGATCGACATTTTGGTGACATAACAATTAGAAATGCAAACAACCCACTGCCCTAGTTTTATGACAACACCATGTAGTTCCCAAAATTATGTTAATAGCTTGATGTTCCCAAAGGCAACTGAATACTTATTTGATTGGAATATCTATAATTCGGGCAGGACAGAATAGACTACATTTTTGTAAGTTGATGCATATCACATTACATCTGCGCGCAAATTTCCACAAAAAGTATATGGCAAACAGCCCATAACAGCGACGAATTTCTTACAGAGTGAGACAAATCGTCCCCTGAGTTCCAATGTGTTCTATGTGCCAGTAGGCACATAGAACACATTGGAACTCAGGGGACGAAATGGCACGAGAGCTTGACCGAACACAAGAAAGATCTAATAGAGGATAACATTAGATTTACCGAGGAAAAGAAGTTCACTAAATAGGTACAGTCGTGGACTTTTTCCATGAAGATTTCACTTGAAAGATAAAGATGAACAGTGTGAAGAAGCATTCGCCTTGATAAGCGATACCAAAACGTGCAAGATCAGGAGTCTAGACGTATCCATGTCTGTGAGTAAAGAAAGAATCAATTCGTTCGAGAAAATGGCTCGGAAGAAGGTACTGGATAAGCAAACAAAAAAACCAAAGGCGTTGTATAAGACATGGGACAGCTACCAAAACGCAACGTAGCGGGATGCGTGGGCAACGACGCCTCTAGGAGAAACTTTGTGCTGCCTCCACCCTCCCCACACACAAACACTTCCAGTAGCTGGAGTGCTGTTGTTGTTGTTGTTGTTGCTGTTGTTGTTGTTGCGATTTTCAAGCCATTCAAGGACAAGGAGTGAGTTTATCCAGGGCAAACCTATCAAACAACAGAGCATTTTTTTGTTAAAAGTTCTGAAAAAAATCTCCCCGCCTTCAATTAAATTAACCTCAATACACCTACAACGAACGACACCAGAAGTGAATCCTTCTGTCTGTGACATATCTTTCCCAAGTAGCATATTCAATAAAACTTCACACTTGGAACAAATTAATGTGTTCTATGTGCCTTAAACTGGTGGGAATCTGTAGTAAATAAAGTAGTTTTTGGAGATTTGGAGAGATTGCCAGGTTGTTTGTGGTAATTCTACGAATCGGGAAATTACTCTTATTAAATCGAACATACCCTCTGAACCAGTCTTCTTGTAAGCCTTTGGGTCACATAGCGACCACGTGCTACCATATACACCAAGATGGCGGCCTCCAGTATACAAAATGGCAGACGGAAACGCTAACAACACGCGCTGCACATGAACACTAAGCTAACAACACGCGCTGCACATGAACACTAAGCTAACCCGGAGCTAATTTCAGTAGATGGCACCTATTCTTTGTCGGTAAGATTTTACCCCTGTCCGGAATAAACCCTTTAAGGTATGTGTTATATTTTCTTAATTATAATCTCAAACCCGGAGCTAATTTCAGTAGCGGGCACCTATTCTTTGTCGGTAAGATTTTACCCCTGTCCGGCAGGGTCTCTAAATGCCCGACAGGAGTCAGTTTGTACCTGTCATTTTGTCCAGCACCTCTCAAAAAAATTATGTCCGGGTTCAACCACCTCAGGCAAGGGGAGATAAAAGAGGTTATGTGGAGGGGTGAAGGAGACAAGGGTGTGGTCATATTTAAAAAAAAATTATTTTAATAATTTTAATTGCTGTGACGTAGTCCGCCTACCAGTTGAAACGAGTTACCAGATAATTTTAATTGCTATGACGTTATTTCCCACACCCCTCTTAATGTCGAACAGTGCAATCATACAGTAAACCCTTCCCTTCCCCTTCTCTTAAATTTTAATTGCTATGACGTAGTCCCCCTAATAATTGAATGACGTATGATCATTTAATATAATATATTAATAATTTTCGTTACAGTATCTATGAAATGGATAATTAATTTTAAAGACATTAAATGGCGTAACATTTATAAATATTTATGACGCATGTTCATTTAAATTCGTTTTCTTCTTATTCTCCTGTCCTCCGTCTTCTGTGTACTTTCTTGTCCGCACGATAACACGAAAACGAATTGTCCTATCTCGCTGATTTGTGCATACTAATAGGCATCACAAGTACTCGGCCACCTATGTTTTTCAGGTCGCTAGGGCCATTGGATCCCGTTTTATTTCTTCTATATATAAATGATATAAGTAATTCAACTTCGCTTAATCTCTTGTCGTTCGCCGATGACACTACAGTACACTGCTCTGGTTTCAACAGTAGTTCAATAACACCTTATTTTAACGAAGAACTTCAAAAATTATTCGAATGGTGCTCTGTGAACCAGTTGATGCATAATGCTAAAAAAACTCATACATTACACTTAATCCAACAAAAGGAAGGAATACTGATTCCCGTCATGAGGTAAAAATGAATAACCAAGTTATTAACAAGGTTGGAGACAATGAACCAGAAAAATCCTTAAAGTTTTGGGGAATAAGCCTTGATGAACATTTATCCTACAAAGCTCACATATCCCGAATAAGCTCGAGTAAACTATAGTCTCAATAAAGTAAAAAATATCCTCCTCCATCGAGTCTTGAAGACATTGTATTTCGCCCTGGTTCACAGCCATTTAATATATAGAATCGTAACATGGCGGAGCTCGAAAGCAATTAATAAATTAGCTATTATGCAGATGCGTCCATTTCGAAATATCAATAACAAAAATGCAACTCTCATACTGGCCCCGTGTTCAAGAAAGATGAAATCCTCAAAGTTGACGATTTGTTTAAACTGCATGCATTGCTGTTCATGTTTTGACTGGCACAAAGGCCAATTACCTTCTTCCTTTAACGATATGTTCAACGTAAATGACAATTCATCAGGTAAAACAACCAGACAGTCTGGACTTCTGAACACAGAAAAAAACACGAAATCTGATTCTAGATAAACTTCCATTATACACGTTCCTGAAATTATGGAATGCTCCAGATGTCACTGTTCGAAATATTAACAATAGAACCGCCTTTTGACGCGAATTAACCTCCAAGTTTATTTCTTCCTACTCCAATTATGGCCGGTGTATTAACCCCTACTGCCCAGAATGTACTTAATAAATATCCATATTTTCATTAATTTACCAAGAAGAATTTACCAAAAAGAACTTATACATTCAAGTCATGCTCTGTGTCCCATTCTGGTATCCTCGTCCTGTACAACATGCAAATCTTTCGATTTGTTCCGTAAATATGCATCAATAATTTATGTGTCACGCCGACTGTCAGACTGTGATGTACCGCGGTGGGGAGCCGATCGAATTTAAACTGAAATGGGCTGATACACCGCTATTTGCGCCCCACTGTGTGCCAGCCGATGTAGACCTCCCATTAACGGACTTGCATCATTCCCGATTTCTACGATAGTTTATGACGGGATCTGTTGTTACTGGGTGCTACCGTGAACTGTGTTAACATTACATTAAGCAGGTTGTTTCGTGATTTTGGCAATATTGAGGCACCAGCCGTCCGCTGTAATCTATAATTATTTTCCCCATACTTATTTTTTATACGAGAACAAAATATTGGCTAAAGAATATGAACACGCACCCCTCATTAGGAATTAGATTAATTGCTTTAAGTCCGATCACTTCAGTCTGTTGCGATTTTTATTTTCCTTGGGAGTGTCAGGTAGACAGCCAATCTGGCTATGTCACTTCCCACGGTATGCTGAATACATTATCTGTAAAACATTTATCTGTAAAAACATTTTTATATGTATACCGTAAATAAAGAATCTGAATCTCAGTATGTAACAGTAAATTATCCTGAAGCAAAAGGTATGTTACATTTTTTCACTCTGAAGAACAATCATTAATGTAAACAATCAAATTACAGAAGTGAAGTTATCTGTCAAACATCAAACGTCACCTGTTCTTTTATTCAGGTGTCAGTTTCATACTCAACCCAAGTTGAGAGAAACCCTTTGCTTAACAGGAAATGTATAAATTATTCCGTTCAATGCTTTTAACCCTCTCGAGGGTTCAATGTGGGTTCCAAAGATTTTATTTCGTGCAATGTGAGAACTGATAACCCTGTCCTTACTCACATTACTGCTCCAAACATTATTCAAATAAGTGGCAGAGCCAAAAATGGCTATTTCTGATTCCTTGATCGAACCCTTTGAATGCTGTGCACATATATGCTTTTTTCTGATTTCTTGGAAAAATTTATCGGATTCCTATATGAATATCTTTAAATACTGTTAACGAAAACCTATTTCTGATTTCTTTAATAAAAATTTTATACCCCACAATAAGCCTCCCTAAATTCTCTTTCTATTTTGTTTATTTCTGATGCTTTAACCATTTTCATACAGACTTCAATTTACTGGATGCAGTAAATATTGTTTCTCTAGTTCATAAAATGTTTACATGTTTAATGTACAAAGCAGTCGTCATTTGGAAATATTTATCCCGAATAACTAAAAATGTTCATTTTTTGCCTAGAAAGCATCGCTTTGACCTCTCATTGGAACGAGCTCAGGTTCTTTAAGGATCCTCTGTTGACGCGTTCACAACTGTATTTGGACAATCTTACTTTAAAGACAGAAGAAATATTTTTCTAGAACGTGGTATAAAAATCTTTATTGCACACACGTAACTGTATTTCTCGAGACCACATGGCATTTGTGGGCCTGTGGTAATTCTAACCAGACAACCCTAGTGCGATCCGATAAAAAGTACCCTTCGAGTGCTCAAGTTCCCTTGTTAGACTGGTTCTTCAACCATCAGTGGCAAAGAACCAATGGGAGCCTTCAGTTATATTTATCTGTCGGAATTACCGTTTTTCAATACATGTTTGATGCACAACAATACCAAAAAGTAAAAACTATCGACAGTCATCACAGAAAAATGATCTCTGCAAAGAAAATGCTTTCTTTATTGATAACTGAGGTAATGTTAATTACTTTTGAGCAAAAATGTCCAATTTATTTCGATATTGACGCCTGTCACTGGCACATTTCCAGTGAAATTTTGTAACAGTGTTTCCCTGAGCGCTGCGTGCTGCTGACCGGTCGGATACGAGGCATACTGTGTTATCCTATTCGATTCACACTTCGACAATAAAGTAACACATGTTTACCAAAGCAAACCTCCTCTGGAAGCAGACCGATTAACTATCTCACCAACACTAACTACTCCTTCAGGTAAGACCCCTATTAGCTGAAGAAAGAAAATAATGTGGAAAATTAAATAAGCCGGTGTAAAAGGAATGGAAGTCCGTAGGAACGTTAGTCCCTCTGGACTATTATTCCGCGGAATTATAGTCCTAGGTCTAACATTTCTAGGACTATAATTCCGCGGAATAATAGTCCAGAGGGACTAATTTTCCTACGGACTTCCATTCCTGTTACACCGGTTTAAGTAAAATTCTTCTAAATTCTGTTTAAGAGTTTATATTTTTGGAACCGATGATGTTTTTCCGATGATTTTTACGTGTGTGCGAGGGTTACGATAGGGGTTTTACATGAAAAGTACTTTTGGTATTGTTTTTGTTTTTTGTTTTTTTGTTTTTTGTTTTTTTTTTTTTGGGGGGGGGGGTGCAAATGTAGTAAGGCTGAAATCACTCTGTCGTTTGTATCGGGGAAATAAAAACGTCCCACCTACCCACGACTGAAAGTCCTGAAAAAGGTGGGAAAGAGACCATAAAGGGGAGGGCTAGTAAAAGCAAGTGGAGTGGCCTCATGCAATATATTGTCAATTTAATTTTTATGAGACAACTAACATGAAAAATAATTATTAACTCACAGCATCAAAAAACCTTATTTATTTATTGGTGTTTAAGGTCACGTATTTCTGCGCAATGGCTAATCATGACCACGACAGTTTTACGGGTGGAGGAAGCCGGAGAGAACCACCGAGCAACGGCGAGCAACTGTCAGCTCCCCAACATAATAACTCCACACAAGCAGGGTTGGCATTGGTTAAAGCCATGTGCACCATCGACGTGCAGACAATGGCGGATACAAAGGGGGTGGGGCGGTCGCCCCCCCCCCTTTAGCTCGTGTTTGTCTCGCATGTACATTTCTGTCTATCAGGCTAAATTTGGACTAATGTATATGAACTGGCACCCTTCTTTGAATTTACCAAGTTTTTGTTCCCACTTCCGCCCGCCGCGCGTCTCTATCTCCTTCCCTCACCACGTCTCCCCTCGTCTCTCTCGCATCTCTTGGATGCTCCATGAAATGGGTGACCCCCCCCCCCCCCCACCACCACCACCACCACCACTTTATGGAACCTTCCGCCGCCCCTGCTTGTATCCTACGTAGTAAAAACATACACCGACATTTATTTCCTCCATCACCATTCGCTATGGAAAACAAATATACCGTTGAAATTATGCAAAATATATCTACTGGTCGCCTTCATTTATAGCGTCACCGACACAGCATGATTTTGAGGTGTTACATGCCCCTAGCCTCAGGTAGCCCATGGCTATGCCAATTATGGGTAAGGATCTTAATTGGCATAGACATGGGGTACCTAAGCCTAGAGGGCTGACTGCTGAAAACTTTTCAAACGCTGGCAGATCCCAATGTTCTCCTGAGGTTAAGTCAGTTATGACTGTAAACAGTGTGTCCAAAATACAATATTATGGTAAACGGATCTGAAGAGCATATTTCAAATTTTCTAATTCTGTCTTGAACGTATGACAGAATCTGAAATTCTGAAACACGCTGTTTAAAAAGTGCTAATTAGCCGTTCAAAAATTCAAGAGGATTTCCACCCCAGAAGCCACCAGAATGCCCCATTTGGTCGCTCATTTCCAAAAATTTTCTGGGGGGGGGGGGGGGGGGACCAGACCCCCTACAAAAGCTCGTGCCTTCTGCACTCTAAGGCATCTGCACGATTCCCCCCCCCCCCCCCCCCTTTGAGAATTCCTGTATCCGCCACTGCGTGCAGAACGCCTTAGTGCTCAACACCACCGTGCCCCCACGTGGGCAGTGCCTTGCCCAAGAACAATTGCAGAAGGTGGGATTGGAACCGAAGACCTCTCGGCTTGCAGCCTGCACCTCTACCTACTAAGCCACCGCGCCCTCCCTCAAAAACCTTAAATCGAATGTTACCTACATGTTTTGTCATTATTAGATAGATGAGATGTGGGTTGGAATCGTGCAGTCTCAGCACCCAGCTAATTTAGCAGTTTTCATGGCAAGGGTATGGTATTTTCAGAACAAATTGTACAAAGGGAAGGGTATGTTTTTTTTTAATTTTGACAAATTTCCCGCAGTGGGCAGAGAATTTTCAGAGGCTACCAGGGCAAATCCAAGCTACGGATCTGCATTTTGATTCTGAAAATTCAGGGCAGTTTGATTGGTCAGCCCCATCCCCAACAAAATGTCCCCCAAAAGTCTATCATTAGGCTGATAATCAGTATTCTTGATGCAAATTCAAAATAATTCTAAATTAAACCCTTTACCTGACATGAAAAGCAGACGACACTTGCAAAACAAAAGTCTTGAATAACTATTTTTTTTCATTTTTTGTCTTAAAACATAGGTTATTACCCCTCATTGGAACGTGCTCGGCGAGCTCGTTCCAAAGAGGGGTCATAACCTATGTTTTTGAGACAAAAATGAAAAAATAATGAAAATTAACTTTTGTGAATAGAGCTGGGCGGTTTTGGTCGCCATGTTCCAACGAGGGGTCATAACCTATGTTTTTGAGACAAAAAATGAAAAAATAATGAAGATTAATTGGCGTTTTTTTTTTAGAATAGCGCTGGCCTTTTTTGGCCGTTACGTTTGATAAAGGGTTAAGATTTAGAAGGTATAGGACTAGACAACCAATGAATTATTTGTGTTTGGAACAAGATAAAAATATTGATAAAGTAATGCAGGTAACAAGTTTGTAAAGCATAGATGTACAAAATAATAAAAATATATATATCTATTTTTAAATATATTTATCATATTATCAATTTTTTTATTAGGGTTTAACGACACAGTAACAGCCAGGGTCATATCATGTCGGTGACAGTTTTGTGGGTGGAGGAAGCCGGAGTACCCGGAGAGAACCACCGAGCAACGACGAGCAGCTGTCAGCTCTCCAACATCGTAACTCTGAACTCTGCACCGTGGTACAGGCAGGGTTAGATTGGTTGAAGACATGCGCACCATCGACGTGCAGTTCGCCTTAGTACACAGCGTCATCGTGCCCCCATGTAGGCAATCGGGGTTAAGTGCCTTGCCAAAGGACACAATGCGGGGACGCGAACCAGTCGCTGAAATGGTCACCCATCCAACTACTAACCGATCATATTATCTATAGAAATAAGTTGGAGCTAACTGTGAGAACAACACCACCCCTTTATTTCTCTTTCAGACTCTGGCAAAGACTTGTGTGGTGCTCACTTCGACAGCTTTTGGGAAAATGTTGTCTGGGAAGTGATGTGGTAGGGACAGGGGCTCTAATGGCATAACTGAAGGAGAGAATGAAAGACATGACATTTTCTTGCAGTTATCCTACAATTTGTTTCTCGCTTTGTAGTTTGTATGTAGTAATTATGGACTACCTACACACTAAAAACTAAAGTGTTAAAACTGACATTTTCAAGGTGTTAAACCCATTCTAACTCTTAGGGTTTGATTTTAACACTCAAAGTGCTATGCTTCAAGCACTTAGACATTACAATCGTCAGACATCGGAAACCTGAATGTATGGCACTTCCCATGTGTCTTGCATTGGTGGGTCTTCCAGGATCGTCCATAATTTGATTTGCGCTTGGTGGGTACATAATTAAAAGGACACAACGCAGATGACGCGGATCAGGCTTGAGATTTCGAGCCTGATGCGCGTCATCTGCGTTGGTTCCTTTTAAGTGTCGCGACATTACACTTGCCAAGTGGTATTATTGTAATACCTGTCAGGTTCTGGGACATCTACACTTGAACAAAGTGCTAGTTCAGCACTTAGTAAGTGTTAAATACAGCACTTCAAGTGTAGTTTTTAACACTTTGGTTTTTAGCATGTAAAGCCTGTATTGTACGTGCAGTCCATTTGAAACAATGATTATCAAGACCAGAGATGAAACAAAAAGAAGGCTAAATTTCAAATCAAGACTTTATGGTGTAAAATAAAGTTTTAACCTATCAAGAGTTCACCCAGAATGGAAATTGGAATGACAAAAAGCGACAGTTAAACTAAACAGTCGCATTAATGCCAAGAACGGTTAATTATTGCTCAAAAATGTCTTTTGTTGCCCAGTGTGTAATTTTGTTACAGTACAGAACAGAAATGGTCGATGTCTACAAACAATAGTCCAATGCACACACAGCACAGTCAACCCGAGTTCCACTTTAAGTTTCAGTTTTGAAAGCACGAAATTTAAACAGAGCCATCAGTTCTTATCGTATTTAAATTAAAATCTTTCAACATTTTCCATCCTCCAAGTATAATGATGCCTGCACACTCACACACTTTTCAAAACAAATTTCAGAGCTCATAATTCCCGATGTCTGATGTGAAGTGAAATCTTTTGAGTTTTTGAGTGTTCTGATCGACATCTTTCGGGAACAAAATGACTCAACATCGATTCAACAGGTGCCAAGGACAAAGACTCAAGACTGGTTCTCTGACAAAATTGCCCGTTTCTCAGTAAAATCCTTGGAACCGTTAAAATCATCGACCATTTTATGCAATTAGCGTTTAATTTCTGTGAATTTGTTTTTTGAGGTTGAGTGTTTAATAAAAACATAACCACACTTATGATTGAATGGGTTAACGATTACTGGACTCAGACACGAGTGGTATCCCAGCGCCACTCACGGGAGTCCAGTAATCGTTAACCCATTCAAACATAAGTATGGCTATGTACATTTCATGCTAGTAAAAATGCAATGAAAAATATAAACAACAAGGACACTTACGGAATTGTGATGGAATACGAATAATAAAATCTCACAGTAAACAATAATCCATATTTTCCCCATTTTTCTTCTAGTTTTTCTTTCTACTATCCTTCCCACCACACTACACTAGTTTCTTTTTACTATCCTTCCCACCACACTACACTAGGTTTCTTTTTACTATCCTCCCCACCACACTACACTAGGTTTCTTTTTACTATCCTTCCCACCACACTACACAAGGTTTCTTTTTACTATCCTTCCCACCACACTACACAAGGTTTCTTTTAACTATCCTCCTCACCACCCCACACTGGGTTTCTTTTCTCGGTTGAACATAAGCTCTGAGCCGCGAACCTCAGACATGTTACTGTCAATGCATCACAAAAACTTAAAATGCTGAAATGAATTCAAATTCTTGATTTTTCCAATTACCGCCCCGGTTTTTCAGTGAAAAAATAGGCACATTTTACTTGGCCCAACCTTGTTTTTTTAGGCTCTCAAAATTTTGCATCTTTTTCAAAACAGACACCTTAACATATGTGTTATTTGGTTTGGAATATAAGAAGAAAATGCTGCCAAATGGATTGAATATTTGTTTTAACTGGTAGAGTGCCAAATTATTTTTGACAATCAAAATTTGTTCACATGTCTTTGCCTTGTTACAGGTTATTTAAATTGTAACAAGGCAAATCTATACAGACTAAATAAATTTCACTTCGAAAATAATATGAAGCATATCCACTGAGTATGAAGCCCTTATATTACAGTCCTTGAACATCAGAGTAAAGCCCAAATATGGGTTTCCAGCACTCTACCATTCCTAACCTCTACTGGGATACATATATATATAATGTGGTAAATAGATGTTAACATTCGACTGCATATACAGTATGAAGTGAGTGGATTACTAATTAAGCGCAGTGTCCTATATTCTCCACTCGAAAATTATTTATAATTGTTCATAACACCACGAGAAACACTTGCAAAATTCTTGTGCCTTGTCCTCAAAAATTGTAAATAATTACTGAGTGAAAAATCTATCCCACATCAACTTAGCATTAATCCAACCTCCATATACTGTAGTCTCAATATTTTCGTCCCGTTTGATCGGTTCATTTCGTGATTTCACTACCCACCTCGCAAATAGTACATTATATTTTGCATTGCACAGCGCAAATGTTCTTGTGTATTTCAGATGACTCCATTCTTCTGTAGTAAGGAGCGCATTAACTAACAAGTATTTTCTGCGCTAATTGTGTCAGTACTTCTAGTTTCAACTGTAACCAACATGTAGTGTCATAAACATTGCCCAATAATTTAATATCTGACAATGAATGTAATAAAAAAAAAACTGTAATATAATAAATTCTCATGATGATCGCAAACGTTTCATATGTCTTTTATAAAATGTTTTGCTAATCTGTCTTACAGTTCGGGTTCCACGGGACGATAGAACCTTATGGTTCTCAAGCGACGATATATTTCTTCTCTATTTAACACTTTACCCAACGAATCGGCCGCATACGCCCGCGTAATATGCAAATTCAGCAGTTGAAAAAATATTATTTTTCAAACAATTTCAACAAAACCATATCATATGACTCCTCGTTGAAACGAGCTCGTCGAGCTCGTTCCAACGAGGGGTCACATGATATGTTTTTGTTGATTTTTTTTTTACATTTCAAAAAATTATATTTAAGATAATAAAGTTTGATATCGTCTGCGTTGGGTAAAGGGTTAACTCGTTTCCATCATCCGCCTGGATACATTTCCATAATCTGTATATTTTCCACCCAGCTGGAAACTACTTTACACTGCATTGCCTTAAAGTCTTGACTTGATCCTTTGCCCATCAGATTACAGTAAATTACAGTTATACACAAGCCTATTAACGCCAAGCCAGTTTGCATACTCTAACTTTATTGTTCCTCCCATTGGCATAACTAATACCAGACTAATCAACACACTTGACTCAAGAGTTTACGTAATTGTATTTTGTTGATTTGAAAAGTCGGTCCGACGAAACCTTGAAAATAAGTACGGTAAGAAGAGTTTTTTCTTCCAGGCAAAATAGCGCAAACCCAACCAGTACTAGTTTCCCTTCTTAAAGCATAACAATAACCTCACCACAAGCTTTAATATAAGTATAAAGTCATAGTCATCCCCAATCAGAACTTTGTCTTCCAGGCAAATTACAGAAAACCTAACGAGTACCAGTTTAACCACTAAAAGCATAACAATAACCTCGCCACCTGGCTTGAATAAAAGCATAATGACAATTGTAATCCCCAAGCAGAACTTTGTCTTCCGTGCAAAGTACAGCAAACCCAACCAGTTTACCTACTAAAAGCATAAAAATAACCTCGCCACCAGGCTTGAATAAAAGCATAATGACAATTGTCATCCCCAAGCAGAACTTTGTCTTCCATGCAAGGTACAGCAAACCCAACCAGTTTACCTACTAAAAGCATAACAATAACCTCACCACCGGCTTGAATAAACGTTTAATGCCAATTGTAATCCCAAGCAGAACTTTGTCTTCCGTGCAAAGTACAACAAACCCAACCAGTACCGGTTTACCTACTTAAAGCATAACAATAACCTCGCCATCCGGCTTGAATAAAAGTATAGTGCCATTTGTAATACCCAGGCAGGACTTTGTCTTCCGAGCAAAGTACACAGACCTACCCAGTACCAGTTTATCTACTGAAAGTATAACAGTATAATAAATACTCTAATCGTGCCACCCAACTTAAACTGAGGCATAATACAAATTATGTTCAAGACCACTGCGATGCTGCCTATATTTCACCAATCTTTTGTTTGTACCCGCTCTGCGAGCAAAACCCGAGGCAACAGCCCATTAGCCACAACCGAGTTACCTCATAGCACCCGCTCTCCGTAAGTGACATACTGCTAATGTAGTTCGGATGTCACTCTTCAATCTTTGCACTTCAGCTCATTGACCACAGTTATTATCAAAGCCTCTTTATTCACACGTCACATGACACCCAGCCCACCCACACTCAGATAACTGGATTATAAGCCTGTCCAACAGACATTATGCTGTTATTTGTCACCATCCCAGAGATTTTTCCGAGTCTAATGGTGACAAGGCCCTCATTATTTCATCATTCTATCACATGTTTGAAAATATCACGGTGCAATCAAACCGTAATTACACCTGTTGGGTTGACATGTCGTTGAATTTCATTCACTAGCTACTCCAAAACAATCATTTCTCACTGTCCACTGAGATGTGGATAAGTGTTGAAACTGAACTATGCAGCATTTATTATAATTCATATAAATTAAAGCTCTTTTTTCATTCCGCCAGGCTTTTATTGATCTTTTATAACTCCCCGTGTTTCTTTTTCTTTTGTTTTCTTTCGGTGTGGTTTTTGTCTATGTCAGCGTTACGTACAGCCAAAGAGCATTTTCAATAGAATTTTAGGCTAAATAAATTATTATTATTATTATTATTATTATTATTATTATTATTATTATTATTATTATTATTATTATTATAATTATTAAATGATGTCGTATTAACTTTGAAACTACCCTATTCCTGCTAACGAAGGCTAATACACACAGTCGCGAATACTCAATAGGAAAACTACTGTAAACAACCCGCATTATTACAATTAATAAATTAACCCTTTGAGACTTTAATTGTCCTGACGTTCAAACGTCACTGGAAATTCGGTTTCATCAACATTTTTCAAAAAGTGACGTCAAAAGTCGGGAAGTACAAATAACAAGATATTTTTCACATTAGTGATTATCTGCTTCAGGGATAGATTATTTTTGATGGTCTGAATTTGTTATTGAAAACTTGTTTTATTACAAAGTATTGGAGAGTGCCCACATGCACTCTCCAATAATTTGTAATAAAGCAAATTTATATAAACAAAATATTTATTTGTGTTTGACTGAATATAAAACATAAACAAGGAAAGTGTTGGCCTTTGCTCTGGTATCCGCAATTTTTGAAAGCCCTCATAGTGGCTTCCAGCACTCAACCAGTTAAGAAGTCTTGACAACAGGACTATACTAGTATTTTAAGCTGCGATAACATTTGGCTCAACGGTTAACACTGAGCACTATTCGGGAGAAAATAGGGTTTGAGGTTAAAACTAAAACATCGAAAAATAATAACAAAACAAAAGACCACAGAGTATCGACGCGCTGTTTGATTTCGTACGTCATAAGACGAACAAAAGTATCAAAGGTTAATCTTTGATTTGAAAGTAGAAACTGAATTAGTATAAGTGAGTTTGAAAAGTAAAAGTGAGTTTGAAATGCCGCCATTTTTGTCTACTTTTTTCTTTTTTCTACTTTCTTTTTCTTTATGTACATGTCCTCTAGGGAGTGTCAGGAAGACAGCCAAATAGGCTATGGCACGCCCTGCAGTATACAATAATTTGTTTTTAACTGTATGTCTTTGTGTCTGTATTTTTGTATACTGTAAATAAAAGAATTGAATTGAATTGAATTGAATTGAATTAGCGTGCTTAATATCACAGGAAGTTGATTCCACAGTCTTGGACCGCATATGGAAAATGCTCTATCACCAGCAGTACGCAGTTTGACACTAGACTGTTTCAAGCTTAGCGTGACAGATGATCGAAGTGCTCCAGAGGATTGATAGTATTCGAGCAGGTCTGACAGATAAGTTGGGACCAAACCGTTCAGGCATTTATAAACCAACAAAGGTACTTTAAAATCAATTCTTTGATCAATAGGGAGCCCATGCAATCTAAAAACAAACTGCAGTGATACGACATGATTTGATAGTTTTTGTAATGAGTCGGGCAGGGCAGATCTGTACCCGTTGCAGCTTTTCAATGTTACGTTGCTTAGATCCATAAAGCAAAGAATAACAGTGGTCAAGACGAGTAGTTACAAATCGTCCCCTGAGTTCCAATATATTCTATGTGCCTAGTGGCAGCCTAGTGGCACATAGAACACACTGGAACTCAGGGGACAAAATGCATAAATGAGTTGTTCCGAAAACTGCTTATCAATAAGGCATCGTATTTTGCTAATAATTCGAAGATGGAGGAAAGCTGATCGACAAATTCGGTTGATATGGTTGTCGAAAGGAAGGCTGTTGTCAAAGAGGCAGCCCAAATTTCGAACATGAGATGTGGGGTTCACTTAGGCTTTCCCTGTGCGAATGCTAGAACAAGAGGATTTGTAGAGCTGATTTGACGTTCCGATGTAGATTACCTCAGTTTTCTCATCATTGAGCTTAAGGGAATTACTTGTCATGAATACCCTACTCCCATAGCATAAATGAGGAAGACCTTGACTACCCATCAAAAATCAAGCAGTTACTATTAATTTAAAAATCGTAAAAGAATTGAAATGAATAATCTGTCCCTTTATTGGAGTATTAATATGGTATAGGCGTGTTAAGATTTCTGTGAAGTCATTCGTACTTCATACAACTGAACTAACACGCCCATACCATAATCATATTCCTGTTAAGCGGCATGTGATTCTTTTCAATTGCTATAAAAGATAATCCTATTATTTAATGACAATTATATATCCACCGATACTATTAATTAATTAATTAATTTAACATTAATTAATTAATTAATTAATGTTAAATCAATAAATGCATTAATAACAAAAAAGTTTTTTCGGAAGTTGGCCCCGGTGGGAGTTGATCCCGGATCTACGGTACTTAATCGACTAGCAATAAATGCTCTTTCACGATTCCAACTGAACTTACGGCAACCCTCAAAAAAGGTTGCAGTTAACTCAGCCAGTATGATAGTTCATATTTAACACTCGCCCGCCCCGAGAACGATATTCGAGAATTGATAATTACTGAATTATTGGAATTGTTTTCTGTGTTGATTCGTAATTGTCTACAAGTAGCCTGTATTGTATTGTAAGATTTACCCGTGGATCATTTGCCTTAGAATTCGCCGATGCAATAAACAGATTACTTTTTATATAGACTATGGGCCCAGCTTTTAAACGCGGGAATCTCGAGTGATGGAAGATCTGTGAAGATGCAAGTTCTTGAATTTAATTTTATATCGCATATGTCAATCAGGAATTCCACCAAGCATCGTCCTAGAGTTTTTAGTTCAGTGGATCGGCCCCAAGACAACGCCTGGTGGAACTATCTGCTTGACTTTGGCGATAATAATAAGCAAATAAATATATGTATAAATATATCAGAAATTTATAAACAAATCCTTGTGCTGGTAGTTATAAGAAAAAGTTATTAAAGTTCAAAACATATACGACATTACTGAATATATTCATGCTAGCGCTTTCACCGCTCTCTCTCTCTCTGCGGATCTTCAGGCAAAAAAACGCCTGAACATCCACAGAGAGAGCGGTGAAAACGCTAGCATGAATATATTCAGTAATGTCGTTGTATTTGTTTTGAACTTTAATAATTTTTTGTATAAATATTTATATAAATAAATAAATAAACATCATTTCTAATTATGGAATGCTGACCTTCCAAAAGAATAATGACATCACAGTTCATCCAATGGGTTCCAGCAGGTGTTTTATAAACACCGATATGTTATTCAAGAGGATATTGCTATTATGGCGTATCAGATGTTATTCATTTCCAGTTGTTAAACCACTTAGTGCCGGAATGAGAAGGTGCTTACAGTGTCGTGACGTTGTGTGATATGAGATATCTCTCTTGGCTCATCATTTCTGTTCCATTCGTGATAATTGTCATAAAATTGTAACACATGTTTACCAAAGCAAACCTCCTCTGGAAGCAGACCGATTAACTATCTCACCGACCCAAACTACTGCTAGGCGGATGGACTTCAGGTAAGACCCCTATTAGCTGAAGAAAGAAAATAATGTGGAAAATTAAATAAGCCCGGCTTAAGTAAAATTCTTCTAAATTCTGTTCAAGTGTTTATATTTTTGGAACCGATGATGTTTTACCGATGATATTTACGTGTGTGTGAGGGTTACGATAGAGATTTTACATGAAAAGTACTTTTGGTATTGTTTTTTTTTTTGTTTTGTTTTTTTTTTTGTTTTGTTTGTTTTTCTTTGGAGGGGGGGGGGGCAATGTAGTAAGGCTGAAATCACTCTGTCGTTTGTATCGGGGAAATAAAAACGTCCCATCTACCCACGACTGAAAGTCTTGAGAAAGGTGGGAAAGAGACCATAAAGGGGAGGGCTAGTACAAGCAAGTGGAGTGGCCTCATGCAATATTTTGTCAATTTAATTTTTATGAGACAACTTACATGAAAAATAATTATTAACTCACAGCATCAAAAAACCTTATTTATTTATTGGTGTTTAAGGTCGCATATTTCTGCGCAATGGCTAATCATGACCACGACAGTTTTACGGGTGGAGGAAGCAGGAGAGAAACACCGAGCAGCGGCGAGCAACGGCGAGCAACTGTCAGCTCCCCAACATACTAACTCCTCACAAGCAGGGTTGGCATTGGTTAAAGCCATGTGCACCATCGACGTGCAGAACGCCTTAGTGCACAACACCACCGTTCTCCCACGTGGGCAGTGCCTTGCCCAAGGACAATTGCCGAAGGTGGGATTGGAACCGAAGACCTCTCGGCTTGCGGCCTGCACCTCTACCTACTAAGCCACCGCTCCCTCCCTCAAAAAACCTTAAATCGAATGTCATCTACATGTTTTGTCATTATTAGATAGATGAGATGTGGGTTGGAATCGTGAGGTCTCAGCACACAACGGACAGCTAATTTAGCAGTTTTCATGGCAAGGGTAAGGTATCTTCAGAACAAATTGTACAAAGGGAAGGGTATTTTTTTTTATTTTGGCAAATTTCCCGCAATGGGCAGAGAATTTTCAGAGGCTACCAGGGCAAATCCAAGCTACGGATCTGCATTTTGATTCTGAAAATTCAGGGCAGTTTGATTGGTCAGCCCCATCCCCAACAAAATGTCCCCCAAAAGCCTATCATTAGGCTGATAAGCCGTATTCTATTAGTATTCTTTCAAACTACTTACTGAATGCAAATCCAAAATAATTCTAAATTTAGCTCTTTACCTAACATGAAAAGCAGACGACACTTGCAAAACAAAAGTCTTGAATAACTATTTTTTTCATTTTATGTCTTAAAAACATAGGTTATGACCCCTCATTGTAAAGAGATCGACGAGCTCGTTCCAAAGAGGGTTCATAGCCTATGTTTTTGAGACAAAAAATGAAAAAATAATGAAAATTAATTGGCGTTTTTTTTTTAGAATAGCGTTGGCCGGTTTTGAGTGTTACGTTGGATAAAGGGTTAAGATTGAGAAGATATAGGACTAGACAACCAATGATATTATTTGTGTTTGGAACAAGATAAAAATATTGATAAAGTAATGCAGGTACCAAGTTTGTAAAGTATAGATATACAAAATAATGAAAATATATATCTATTTTTAAATATATTTATCATATTATCAATTTTTTTTATTGGTGTTTAACGACACATTAACAGCCAGGGTCATATCATGTCGGTGACAGTTTTATGGGTGGAGGAAGCCGGAGCACCCGGAGAGAACCACCGAGCAACGCCGAGCAGCTGTCAGCTCTCCAACATCGTAACTCTGACCTCTGCACCGTGGCACAGGCAGGGTTAGATTGGTTGAAGACATGCGCATCATCGACGTGTAGTACGCCTTAGTACACAGAGTCATCGTGCCCCCATGTAGGCAATCGGGGTTAAGTGCCTTGCCAAAGGACACAACGCGGGAGCACGAACCAGTCGCTGAAATGGTCACCCATCCAACTCCTAACCGATCATATTATCAATAGAAATAAGTTGGAGCTAACTGTGAGAACAACACCACCCTTTTATTTCTCTTTCAAACTCTGACAAAGACTTGTGTGGTGCTCATTTCGACAGCTTTTGGGGAAATGTTGTCTGGGATGTGATGTGGTAGGGAGAGGGGCTCTAATGGCATAACTGAAGGAGAGAATGAAAGACATGACATTTTCTTGCAGTTATCCTACAATTTGTTTCTCGCTTTGTAGTTTGTATGTAGTAATTATGGACTACCTACACACTAAAAACTAAAGTGTTAAAACTGACACTTTCAAGGTGTTAAACCCATTCTAACTCTTAGGGTTTGATTTTAACACTCAAAGTGCTGTGCTTCAAGCACCTAGACATTACAATCGTCAGACATCTGAAACTTGAATGGGTGGCACTTCCCATGTGTCTTGCATTGGTGGGTCTTCCAGAATCGTCCATAATTTGATTTGCACTTGGTGGGTACATAATTAAAAGGACACAACGCAGATGACGCGGATCAGGCTCGAGATTTCGAGCCTGATCCGCGTCATCTGCGTTGTTTCCTTTTAAGTGTCGCGACATTACACTTGTCAAGTGGTATTATTGTAACACCTGTCAGGTTCTGGGATATCTACACTTGAACAAAGTGCTAGTTCAGCACTTAGTAAGTGTTAAATACAGCACTTCAAGTGTAGTTTTTAACACTTTGTTTTTAGCGTGTAAAGCCTGTATTGTACGTGCGGTCCATTTGAAACAATGATTATCAAGACCTGAGATGAAACAAAAAGAAGGCTAAATTTCAAATCAAGACTTTATGGTGAAAAATAAAGTGTTAACTTATCAAAAGTTCACCCAGAATGGAAATTGGAATGACAAAAAGCGACAGTTAAACTAAACAGTCGAATTAATGCCAAGAACGGTTAATTATTGCTCAAAAATGTCTTTTGTTGCCCAGCGTGTTGTTACACTACAGAACAGAAATGGCCGATGTCCACAAACAATAGTCCAATGCACACAAGTCAACGCGAGTTCCACTTTAAGTTTCAGTTTAGAAAGCACGAAATTTAAACAGAGCCGTCAGTTCTTTTCGTATTTAAATTAAAATCTTTGAACATTTCCCATCCTCCAAGTATAATGATGCCTGCACACACACACACTTTTCAAAACAAATTTCAGAGCTCATAATTCCCGATGTCTGATGTGAAGCGAAATCTTTTGAGTTTTGAGTGTTCTGATCGACATTTTTTGGGGAACAAAATGACTCAACATCGATTCAACAGGTGCCAAGGACAAAGACTCAAGACTGGTTCTCTGACAAAATTGCCCGTTTTTCAGTAAAATCCCTGGAACCGTTAAAGTCATCGACTATTTTATACAATTAGCGTTTAATTTCTGTGAATTTTTTTTTAAGGTTGAGTGTGTAATAAATACATAACCACACTTATGTTTGAATGGGTTTACGATTACTGGACTCAGACTCAAGTGGTATCCCAGCGCCACTCACGAGAGTCCAGTAATCGTTAACCCATTCAAACATAAGTATGGCTATATATATTTCATGCTAGTAAAAATGCTAGTAAAAATGCAATGAAAAATATAAACAACAAGGACACTTACGGAATTGTGATGGAATACGAATAATAAAATCTCACAGTAAACAATAATACATATTTTCCCCATTTTTTTCTAGTTTTTCTTTCTGCTATCCTTCCCACCACACTACACTAGATTTCTTTTTACTATCCTTCCCACTACACTACATTAGGTTTCTTTTTACCATCCTCCCCACCACACTATACTTGGTTTCTTTTAACTATCCTTCTCACCACACCACACTGGGTTTCTTTTCTCGGTTGAACATAAGCACTGAGCCGCGAACCTCAGACATGTTACTGTCAATTCATCACAAACACTTAAAATGCTGAAATGATTTCAAATTCTTCATTTTTCCAATTACTGTCCTGGTTTCTCGGTGAAAAAATAGGCACATTTTACTTGGCCCAACCTTGTTTTTAGGCTCTCAAAATTTTGTATCTTTTTCAAAACAAACACCTTAACATATGTGTTATTTGGTTTGGAATATAAGAAGAAAATGCTGCCAAATTGATTGAATATTTGTTTTAACTGGTAGAGTGCCAAATTATTTTTGACCATCAAAATTTGTTCACATGTCTTTGCCTTGTTAAAGTTTATTTAAATTGTAACAAGGCAAATCTATACAGACTAAATAATTTCACTTCGAAAATAATATGAAGCATATCAAATGAGTATGAGGCCCTTATATTACAGTCCTTGCACATCAGAGTAAATCCCAAATATGGGCTCCCAGCACTCTACCATTCCTAACCTCTACTGGGATGCTATAATCTTAGATCGTTCCTTTTCATGTTCTATCGGTCGATAGTACCTGAGTTTGTGTGATTTCTGAAATAAAACCTGAAGCAGCGAAGCTGCTGAAGGTTGTATTTCAAAAATCACACAAACTCAGGTACTATCGACCGATAGAACATGAAAAGAAGCGTTCTAATTATTTTATTATGCCGAGCAAAAAAAAAATGACTTTCATTGTTAAGCGTTAACTGCAACATGTCATCAATCTTGTAACAACAATGTAGTCGAATCCAAAAACATGACGTCATTTCGAACGAATGACGCCGCTTCGAACATGACTTGTCACACAAGTGCCGTCGCTTTGGGAGTTTCTACATCAACAAATGCCAATGTTTACAACTGCATCATGCTGTTCATGTTATAATTCATTGTTAATGCTTGTGTGAAAAGTGATTTAAATTAATGGAATATAAATTCATGTTTCTCGGACGACAAGAGTTGATAGAATTCAGCGGAGTGAAACAATTTATTTTGAACTTGAGGCGGAGGCTCAGTAAGGTCGAGGAGTACTAAACTTGTGGGAATATAATTGATTGAAGTCATAACTGAGACTCATATTCAGGATTCGCTGAAGTGGTGAACAACACGTGAGTGAGTTTTTTAATATTTCTGATTCTTTTGAATTCATTGTTTGCAGTTAAAATTGAAAACAAACCCACTGAAGATGATATATTTGTAGGTAAGTTTGTGTCTACCGGTGTTGAAAAAAGTTAAACGGACACGGAGCCAGCGTTTGGTGTTGAGAAATTCCAATCGACGCTGAGCAATGGAAGTGGCGCTTACATTTTCTTCGTTCTCTTGTCTCCGGGGAAAAACGTTCCGATAGTACCCGTGTTTTGCCCCAAAACTCCAGTACTATGACTTTTAGAAGGTGTCAAATTAACCAATCACGGCTGATGTTACAAACGTGAAGCATAATAAATATATATATAATGTGGTAAATAGATGTTAACATTCGACTGCAAATACAGTATGAAGTGAGTGGATTACTAATTAATCGCAGTGTCCTATATTCTCCACTCGCAAAATATTTATAATTGTTCATAACACCACGAGAAACACTTGCAAAATTCTTGTGCCTTGTCCTCAAACATTGTAAATAATTACTGAGTGAAAAATCTATCCCACGTCAATTCAGCATTAATCCAACCTCCATATACTGTAGTCTCAATATTTTCGTCCCGTTTGATCGGTTCATTTCGTGATTTCACAACCGACCTCGCAAATAGTGCATTATATTTTGCATTGCACAGCGCAAATGTTCTTGTGTATTTCAGATGACTTCATTCTTCTGGAGTAAGAAGCGCATTAACTAACAAGTATTTTCTGCGCTAATTGTGACAGTACTTCTAGTTTCAACTGTAATCAACATGTAGTGTCATAAACATTGCCCAATAATTTAATATCCGACAATGAATGTAATAAAAAAAATAACCAGTAATATAATAAATGCTCATGATGATCGCAAACGTTTCATATGTCTTTTATAAAATGCTTTGCTAATCTGTCTAACAGTTCGGGTTCCACGGGACGATAGAACCTTATGGTTCTCAAGCGACGATATATTTCTTCTCTATTTAACCCTTTACCCAAGGAATTGCCCGTATCCCTCCGCGTAATATGCAAATTCAGCAGTTGAAAAAATATTATTTTAAAAAACAATTTTAAAAAAAACATATCATGTGACCCCTCGTTGGAACGAGAGGTCACATGATATGGTTTTGTTGAAAGTTTTTTGAAAAATTTCAAAAAATGATATTTAAAATAATAAATTTTGATATCGTCTGCGTTGGGTAAAGGGTTAACTCGTTTCCATCATCCGCCTGTATACATTTCCATAATCTGTATATTTTCCACCCAGCTGGAAACTACTTTACACTGCATTGCCTTAAAGTCTTGATTTGATCCATTGCCCATCAGATTACAGTAAATTACAGTTATACACAAGTTAATAGGCCACGCCAGTTTGTATACTCTAACTTTATTGTTCCCCCCATTGTCATAACTAATACCAGACCAATCAACACACTTGGTTCAAGAGTTTACGTAACTGTATTTTGTTGATTTGAAAAGTCGGTCAGACGAAACCTTGAAAATAAGTACGGTAAGAAGAGTTTTTTCTTCCAGGCAAAATAGCGCAAACCCAACCAGTACTAGTTTCCCTTCTTAAAGCATAACAATAACCTCACCACAAGCTTGAATATAAGTATAAAGTCATCCCCAATCTTAACTTTGTCTTTCAGGCAAATTACAGAAAACCTAACGAGTACCAGTTTAAGCACTAAAAGCATAACAATAACCTCGCCACCTGGCTTGAATAAAAGCAAAATGACAATTGTAATCCCCAAGAAGAACTTTGTCTTCCATGCAAAGTACGGCAAACCCAACCAGTTTACCTACTAAAAGCATAGCAATAACCTCACCACCGGCTTGAATAAACGTTTAATGCCAGTTGTAATCCCAAACAGAACTTTGTCTTCCGTTGCAAAGTACAACAAACCCAACCAGTACCAGTTTACCTACTAAAACATAACAATAACCTCGCCATCCGGCTTGAATAAAAGTATAATGCCATTTGTAATACCCAAGCAGAACTTTGCCTTCCGTGCAAAGTACACAAACCTAACCAGTACCAGTTTATCTACTGAAAGCATAACAGTATAATAAATACTCTAATCCTGCCACCCAACTTAAACTGAGGCATAATACAAATTATGTTCAAGACCACTGCGATACTGCCTATATTTCACCAATCTTTTGTTTGTACCCGCTCTACGAGCAAGACCCGACGCAACAGCCCATTAGCCACAACCGAGTTACCTCATAGCACCCGCTCTCCATAAGTGGCATACTACTAATGTAGTTCAGATGTCACTCTTCAATCTTCGCACTTCAGCTCATTGACCACAGTTATTATCAAAGCCTCTTTATTCACACGTCACATGACATCCAGCCCACCCACACTCAGATAACTGGATTATAAGCCTGTCCAACAGACATTATGCTGTTATTTGTCACCATCCCTGAGATTTTTCCGAGTCTAATGATGACAAGGCCCTCATTATTTCATCATTCTATCACATGTTTGAAAATATCACGGTGCAATCAAACCGTAATTACACCTGTTGGGTTGACATGTCGTTGAATTTCATTCACTAGCTACTCCAAAACAATCATTTCTCACTGTCCACTGAGATGTGGATAAGTGTTGAAACTGAACTAGGCAGCATTTATTATAATTCATATAAATTAAAGTTTTTTTTTCATTCCGCCAGGCTTTTATTGATCTTTTATAACTCCCCGTGTTTCTTTTTCTTTTGTTTTCTTTCGGTGTGGTTTTTGTCTATGTCAGCGTTACGTACAGCCAAAGAGCATTTTTAATAGAATTTTAGGCTAAATAAATTATTATTATTATTATTATTATTATTATTATTATTATTATTATTATTATTATTATCAAACGATGTCGTATTAACTTTGAAACTACCCTATTCCTGCTAACGAAGGCTAATACACACAGTCGCGAATACTCAATAGGAAAACTACTGTAAACAACCCGCATTAATACAATTAATAAATTAACCCTTTGAGACTTTAATTATCCTGACGTTCAAACGTCACTGGAAATTCGGTTTCATCAACATTTTTCAAAAGGTGACGTCAAAAGTCGGGAAGTACAAATAACAAGATATTTTTCACATCAGTGATTATCTGCTTGAGGGATAGATTAGTTTTGATGGTCTGAATTTGTTATTCAAAACTTGTTTTATTACAAATTATTGGAGAGTGCCCACAGGCACTCTCCAATAATTTGTAATAAAGCAAATTTATATAAACAAAATATTTATTTGTGTTTGACTGAATATGAAACATAAACAAGGAAAGTGTTGGCCTTTGCTCTGGTATCCTCATTTTTTGAAAGCCCTCATAGTGGCTTCCAGCACTCAACCAGTTAAGAAGTCTTGACAACAGGATTATACTAGTATTTTAAGCTGCGATAACATTTGGCTCAACGGTTAACACTGAGCACTATTCGGGAGAAAATAGGGTTTGAGGTTAAAACTAAAACATCGAAAAATAATAACAAAACAAATGACCACAGATTATCGACCAGCTGTTTGATTTCGTACGTCATAAGACGAACAAAAGTATCAAAGGTTAATCTTTGATTTGAAAGTAGAAACTGAATTAGTATAAGTGAGTTTGAAAAGTAAAAGTGACTTTGAAATGCCGCCATTTTTTTCTACTTTTTTCTTTTTTCTACTTTCTTTTTCTTTATGTACATGTCCTATAGGGAGTGTCAGGAAGACAGCCAAATAGGCTATGGCACGCCCTGCAGTATACAATAATTTGTTTTTAAATGTATGTCTTTGTGTCTGTATTTTTGTATACTGTAAATAAAAGAATTGAATTGAATTGAATTGAATTGAATTAGCCTGCTTAATATCACAGGAAGTTGATTCCCCGGTATAGGACCGCATATAGAAAATGCCCTATCACTAGCAGTACGCAGTTTGACACTAGGCTGTTTCAAGCTTAGCGTGACAGATGATCGAAGTGCTCCAGAGGATTGATAGTTTTCGAGCCGGTCGCACAGATAAGTTGGGGCCAAACCGTTCAGGCATTTATAAACCAACAAAAGTACTTTAAAATCAATTCTTTAATCAATAGGGAGCCCGTGCAAAAAAAAAAAAAACTGCAGTGATACGACATGATTTGATAGTTTGTGTAATGAGTTGGGCAGGGCAGTTCTGTACCCGTTGGAGCTTTTCAATGTTACGTTGCTTAGATCCATAAAGCAAAGAATGACAGTGGTCAAGACGAGTAGTTACAAATCGTCCCGTGAGTTCCAATGTGTTCTATGTACCCAGTGGCACATAGAACACATTGGAACTCAGGGGACAAAATGCATGAATGAGTTGTTCCGACAGCTGCTTATCAATAAGGCATCGTATTTTGCTAATAATTCGAAGATGGAGGAAAGCTGATCGACAAATTCGGTTGACATGGTTGTCAAAAGGAAGGCTGTTGTCAAACAGACAGCCCAAATTTCGAACTTCTGATGTAGGATTCACTTAGGCGTTCCCTGTGCGAATGTTAGAACAAAAGGCTTTATTGAGCTGATTTGACGTTCCGATGTAGATTACCTCAGTTTTCTCATCATTGAGCTTAAGGAAATTACTTGACATGAATACCCTACTCCCATAGCATAAATGAGGAAGACCTTGACTACCCATCAAAAATCAAGCAGTTACTATTAATTTAAAAATCGTAAAAGAATTGAAATGAATTATCTGTCCCTTTATTGTAGTATAAATATGGTATAGGCGTGTTAAGATTTCTGTGAAGTCATTCGTACTTCATACAACTGAACTAACACGCCCATACCATAATCATATTCCTGTTAAGCGGCATGTGATTCTTTTCAATTGCTATAAAAGATAATCCAATTAATTAATGACAATTATATATCCACTGATACTAGTATTAATTACTTAATTAATTAATTAATTAATTAATTAATTAATTAATTAATGTTAAATAAATAAATGCATTAATAAAAAAAAACTAAAGTTTTTTCGGAAGTTGGCCCCGGTGGAAGTCGATCCTGGATCTACGGTACTTAATCGACTAACAATAAATGCTCTTTCACGATACCAACTGAACTAACGGCAACCCTCAAAACAGGTTGCAGTAAACTCAGCCAGTATGATAGTTCACATTTAACACTCGCCCGCCCCGAGAACGATATTCGAGAATTGATAATTACTGAATTATTGGAATTGTTTTCTGTGTTGATTCGTAATTGTCTACAAGTAGCCTGTATTGTATTGTAAGATTTACCCGTGGATCGTTTGTCTTAGAATTTGCCGATGCAATAAACAGATTACTTTTTATATAGGTCTATGGCCCAGCTTTTGAACGCGGGAATCTCGACTGATGGAAGATCTGTGAAGATGCAAGTTCTTGAATTTAATTTTATATCGCATATGTCAATCAGGAATTCCACCAAGCATCGTCCTAGAGTTTTAATTCAGTGGATCGGCGCCAGGACAATGCCTGGTGGAATTATCTGCTTGACTTTGGCGATAATAATAAGCAAATAAACATATGTATAAATATATCAGAAATTTATAAACAAATCCTTGTGCTGGTAGTTATAAGAAAAAGTTATTAAAGTTCAAAACATATACGACATTACTGTCGTTGTATTTGTTTTGAACTTTAATAATTTTTTGTAGAAATATTTATATAAATAAATAAATAAATAAATAAATAAATAAATAAATAAATAAATAAATAAAATAAATAAACTGCAAACAACTCACTTGATTATTGATGTGATTCTTGCTTATCAACCCAATCTATCTATTTGTACACTGCAACTCAAATAAAGTAAAGCAAATGGCTGTTAACAAAGAACCAGTGGCGAGATTGTGAGACAATTCTAATTTAAATATGAATATTATATTAGAATAGTCACCAATCATTTCTAATTATGGAATGCTGACCTTCCAAAAGAATAATGACATCACAGTTCAGCCAATGGGTTCTAGCAGGTGTTTTATAAACACCGATATGTTATTCAAGAGGATATTGCTATTATGGCGTATCAGATGTTATTCATTTCCAGTTATTAAACCACTTAGTGCCGGAATGGGAAGGTGCTTACAGTGTCGTGACGTTGTGTGATATGAGATATCTCTCTTGGCTCATCATTTCTGTTCCATTCGTGATAATTGTTATAAAATTGTTGCTATAACTAGAGAAACAGAATTTACTGCCACCAGTAAATTCAAATCTGTGTGAAAAGGGTTAAAGTATCAGGAATAAACTATAAAGAAAGAGAATTCATGGAGGCTTATTTTTCGAGAGTAAAATATTTTTGAACAAATCAGAAATGGGTTTTCCTTAGCAGTATTTACAGATATTCGTACAGGAAACAGAACATTTTATAAGAAAACAGAAATGGCATATATGTGACCAGCATTCAAAGGGTTTGATACACGAATCAGAAATGGACATTTTTGGCTCTGCCCACTACTTTGAGTGATGAAATACATTCATAAACTTTAGAAATGCATTAAGGTGCAACAAAATGCATTTACCAGTCTTTCTGAATAATGCCCCCATATTAAGATCTTCCGGGGGTTAAAATATTCCCTTTAAATATTCCATTTTAATCCTTTAAATGGGGGCGGAGTGGCTCAATTGGCAGAGGTGCAGGTTGCAAGGCGTGAGGTCCTCACTCTGTCCTTGGGCAAGACACTTAACCCCATAGACCAGGTGGGTCCATGGGGCGCTGTGTACTAAAGCGTACTGCACATCGATGGTGCACCCGTCTTCAACCAATGCTAATCCTGCTTGTGGGGAGTTAGTATGTGGGGGATCTGACAGTTGCTCGTAGTTGCCAGGTGGTTCTTAACGGGTACTCCGATTTCCTCCGTCTCAAAGAAACTCTCGTGGTCATGATTAGCCACTGAGCAGAAATATGTGCCATTAAACACCAATGAATAAATAATCCTCCAAAAAATGAGCTCAATCCAATAAAGGGTCATAAGCTATTTTCAATCAAAAATGAAAAGGTATTTAAAACTGAATAGACGTTTCTGTGAATAATGTTGACCGTTTTTCGCCGTTTTGTTGGCTAAAGGGTAAAGAATCCCTCATCACTTTTTTGTCCGCCAGATAACTCGAAAACGAATTGGCCTCTCTTGTTGACTTTTGGCATGCTGATAGACAGTCACAAGTTCCCGGCCACCTATGTTTTTCAGATTCCTTAGGCTTTAACGACACATTAACAGCCAGGGGCATATCATGTCGGTGACAGTGGAGGAAGCCGGAGTACCCGGAGAGAACCACCGAGCAACGACGAGCAGCTGTCAGCTCTCCAACATCGTAACTCTGAACTCTGCACCGTGGCACAGACAGGGTTAGATTGGTTGAAGACATGCTCACCATCGACGTGCAGTATGTCTTAGTACACAGCGTCATCGTGCCCCCAAGTAGGCAAGTGAGGTTAAGTGCCTTGCCCAAGGACACAACGCGGGAGCACGAATCAGTCGCAGAAATGGTCACCCATCCAACAACTAACCGATCATATTATCAATAGAAATAAGTTGGAGCTACCTGTGAGAACAACACCACCCTTTATTTCTCTTTCAGACTCTGACAAAGACTTGTGTGGTGCTCATTTCGACAGCTTTTGGGAAAATGTTGTCTGGGAAGTGATGTGGTAGGGAGAGGGGCTCTAACGGCATAACTAAAGGAGAGAATGAAAGACCTGACATTTTCTTGCAGTTATCCTACAATTTGTTTCTCGCTTTGTAGTTTGTATGTAGTAATTATGGACTACCTACACACTAAAAACTAAAGTGTTAAAACTGACACTTTCAAGGTGTTAAACCCATTCTAACTCTTAGGGTTTGATTTTAACACTCAAAGTGCAATGCTTTAAGCACTTAGACATTACAATCGTCAGACATCTGAAACTTGAATGGATGGCACTTCCCATGTGTCTAGCATTGGCGGTTCTTCCAGAATCGTCCATAATTTGATTTGCGCTTGGTGGGTACATAATTAAAAGGACACAAAGCAGATGACGCGGATCAGGCTCGAGATTTCGAGCCTGATCCGCGTCATCTGCGTTGTTTCCTCTTAAGTGTCGCGACATTACACTTGTCAAGTGGTATTATTGTAACACCTGTCAAGTTCTGGGATATCTACACTTGAACAAAGTGCTAGTTAGTAAGTGTTAAATACAGCACTTCAAGTGTAGGTTTTAACACTTTAGTTTTTAGCGTGTGAAGTCTGTATCGTACGTGCAGTCCATTTGAAACAATGATTATCAAGACCTGAGATGAAATAAAAAGAAGGCTAAATTTCAAATCAAGACTTTATGGTGAAAAATAAAGTGTTAACTTATCAAGAGTTCACCCAGAAAGGAAATTGGAATGACAAAAAGCAACAGTTAAACTAAACAGTCGAATTAATGCCAAGAACGGTTAATTATTGCTCAAAAATGTCTTTTGTTGCCCAGTGTGTAATTTTGTTACAGAACAGAACAGAAATGGCCGATGTCTACAAACAATAGCCCAATGCACACACAGCACAGTCAACGCGAGTTCCACTTTAAGTTTCAGTTTAGAAAGCACGAAATTTAAACAGAGCCACCAGTTCTTATCGTATTTAAATTGAAATCTTTAAACATTTTCCATCCTCCAGGTATAATGATGCCTGCACACTCACACACTTTACAAAACAAATTTCAGAGCTCACAATTCCCGATGTCTGATGTGAAGCGAAATCTTTTGAGTTTTGAGTGTTCTGATCGACATCTTTCGCGAACAAAATGACTCAACATCGATTCAACAGGTTCCAAGGACAAAGACTCAAGACTGGTTCTCTGACAAAATTGCCCGCTTCTCAGTAAAATCCTCGGAACCGTTAAAATCATCGACTATTTTATGCAATTTGAGATTAATTTCTGTGAATTTTTTTTAAAGGTTGGGTGTGTAATAAATACATAATCACACTTATGTTTGAATGGGGTAACGATTACTGGACTCAGGCTCGAATGGTATCCCTGCGCCACTCACTAGAGTCCAGTAATCGTTAACCCATTCAAACATAAGTATGGCTATGTATATTTCATGCTAGTAAAAATGCTAGTAAAAATGCAATGAAAAATATAAACAACAAGGACACTTACGGAATTGTGATGGAATGCGAATAATAAAATCTCACTGTAAAAAGTAATGCATATTTTCCTCATTTTTCTTCTAGTTTTTCTTTCTACTATCCGTCCCACCACACTACACTAGGTTTCTTTTTACTATCCTTCCCACTACACCACACTGGGTTTCTTTTTACTATCCTTCCCACCACACTACACTAGATTTCTTTTTACTATCCTTCCCACTACACTACATTAGGTTTCTTTTTACCATCCTCCCCACCACACTATACTTGGTTTCTTTTAACTATCCTTCTCACCACACCACACTGGGTTTCTTTTCTCGGCTGAACATAAGCTCTGAGCCGCGAAACTCAGAGATGTTTCTGTCAATTCATCACAAAAACTTAAAATGCTGAACTGATTTCAAATTCTTGATTTTCCCAATTACCGTCCTGGTTTTGTCAGTGAAAAAACAGGCAAATTTTACTTGGCCCAACCTTGTTTTTAGGCTCTCATAATTTTGCATCTTTTTCAAAACAGACAAATCTCAGTAAAATCCTTGGAACCGTTAAAATCATCGACTATTTTATGCAATTAGCGTATAATTTCTGTGAATTTTTTTTTTGAGGTTTAGTGTGTAATAAAAACATAACCACACTTATGTTTGAATGGGTTAACGATTACTGGACTCAGGCTCGAGTGGTATCCCAGCGCCACTCACGAGAGTCCAGTAATCGTTACCCCATTCAAACATAAGTATGGCCATGTATATTTCCTGCTAGTAAAAATGCTAGTAAAAATGCAATGAAAAATATAAACAACAAGGACACTTACGGAATTGTGATGGAATGCGAATAATAAAATCTCACAGTAATAATATTTTCCCCATTTTGCTTGTAGTTTTTCTTTCTACTATCCTTCCCACCACACTACACTAGATTCCTTTTTACTCTCCTTCCCACCACACTACACTAGGTTTCTTTTTACTATCCTTCCCACCACACTACACTAGGTTTCTTTTTACTATCCTTCCCACCACACTACACTAGATTTCTTTTTACTCTCCTTCCCACCACACTACACTAGGTTTCTTTTTACTATCCTTCCCACCACACTACACTAGATTTCTTTTTACTATCCTTCCCACCACACTACACTAGGTTTCTTTTTACTATCCTTCCCACCACACTACACTAGATTTCTTTTTACTCTCCTTCCCACCACACTACACTAGGTTTCTTTTTACTATCCTCCCCAACACACTACACAAGGTTTCTTTTAACTATCTTTCTCACCACACCACACTGGGTTTCTTTTCTCGGTTGAACATAAGCTCTGAGCCGCGAACCTCAGACATGTTACCGTCAATTCATCACAAAAACTTAAAATGCTGAAATGATTTCAAATTCTTGATTTTTCCTATTACCTCCCCGGTTTTTCAATGAAAAATAGGCACATTTTACTTGGCCCAACCTTGTTTTTTAGGCTCTCAAAATTTTGTATCTTTTTCAAAACAGACACCTTAACATATGTGTTATTTGGTTTGGAATATAAGAAGAAAATGCTGCCAAATTGATTGAATATTTGTTTTAACTGGAAGAGTGCCAAATTATTTTTGACAATCAAAATTTGTTCACATGTCTTTGCCTTGTTACAGTTTATTTAAATTGTAACAAGGCAAATCTATACAGACTAAATAATTTCACTTCGAAAATAATATGAAGCATATCCACCGAGTATGAGGCCCTTATATTACAGTCCCTGCACATCAGAGTAAATCCCAAATATGGGCTTCCAGCACTCTACCATTCCTAACCTCTACTGGGATACATATATATATATATATATATATAATGTGGTAAATAGATGTTAACATTCGACTGCATATACAGTATGAAGTGAGTGGATTACTAATTAAACGCAGTGTCCTATATTCTCCACTCGAAAAATATTTATAATTGCTCATAACACCACGAGAAACACTTGCAAAATTCTTGTGCCTTGTCCTCAAACATTGTAAATAATTACTGAGTGAAAAATCTATCCCACATCAATTTAGCATTAATCCAACCTCCATATACTGTAGTCTCAATATTTTCGTTCCGTTTGATCGGTTCATTTCGTGATTTCACTACTGACCTCGCAAATACTGCATTATATTTTGCATTGCACAGCGCAAATGCTCTTGTGTATGTCAGATGACTTCATTCTTCTGGAGTAAGGAGCGCATTAACTAACAAGTATTTTCTGCGCTAATTGTGACAGTACTTCTAGTTTCAACTGTAACCAACATGTTTTGTCATAAACATTGCCCAATAATTAAATATCTGACAATGAATGTAATAAAAAATAACCAGTAATATAATAAATGCTCATGATGATCGCAAACGTTTCATATGTCTTTTATAAAATGTTTTGCTAATCTGTCTAACAGTTCGGGTTCCACGGGACGATAGAACCTTATGGTTCTCAAGCGACGATTACTTTCTTCTCTATTTAACCCTTTACCCAACGAATCGGCCGCATCCACCCGCGTAATATGCAAATTCAGCAGATGAAAAAATATTATTTTTCAAAAAATTTCCACAAAACAATATCGTGACCCCTCGTTGGAACGACAAATTTGAAAACAATGATATTTAAAATAATAAATTTTGATATCGTCTGCGTTGGGTAAAGGGTTAACTCGTTTCCATCATCCGCCTGGATACATTTCCATAATCTGTATATTTTCCACCCAGCTGGAAACTACTTTACACTGCATTGCCTTAAAGTCTCGATTTGATCCTTTGCCCATCAGATTACAGTAAATTACAGTTATACACAAGCCTATTAAGGCCAAGCCAGTTTGCATACTCTAACTTTATTGTTCCTCCCATTGTCATAACTAATACCAGACCAATCAACACACTTGACTCAAGAGTTTACGTAATTGTATTTTGTTGATTTGAAAAGTCGGTCAGACGAAACCTTGAAAATAAGTACGGTAAAAAGAGTTTTTTCTTCCAGGCAAAATAGCGCAAACCCAACCAGTACTAGTTTCCCTTCTTAAAGCATAACAATAACCTCACCACAAGCTTTAATATAAGTATAATGTCAATAGTCATCCCCAATCAGAACTTTGTCTTCCAGGCAAATTACAGAAAACCTAACGAGTACCAGTTTAACCACTAAAAGCATAACAATAACCTCGCCACCTGGCTTGAATAAAAGCATAATGACAATTGTAATCCCCAAGCAGAACTTTGTCTTCCGTGCAAAGTACAGCAAACCCAACCAGTTTACCTACTAAAAACATAAAAATAACCTCACCACCTGGCTTGAATAAAAGCATAATGACAACTGTCATCCCCAAGCAGAACTTTGTCTTCCATGCAAAGTACAGCAAACCCAACCAGTTTACCTACTAAAAGCATAAAAATAACCTCACCACCGGCTTGAATAAACGTTTAATGCCAATTGTAATCCCAAGCAGAACTTTGTCTTCCGTGCAAAGTACAACACACCCAACCAGTACCGGTTTACCTACTTATAGCATAACAATAACCTCGCCATCCGGCTTGAATAAAAGTATAATGCCATTTGTAATACCCAAGCAGAACTTTGTCTTCCGTGCAAAGTACACAGACCTACCCAGTACCAGTTTATCTACTGAAAGTATAAAAATATAATAAATACTCTAATCGTGCCACCCAACTTAAACTGAGGCATAATACAAATTACGTTCAAGACCACTGCGATACTGCCTATATTTCACCAATCTTTTGTTTGTACCCGCACTGCGAGCAAAACCCGACGCAACAGCCCATTAGCCACAACCGAGTTACCTCATAGCACCCGCTCTCCGTAAGTGACATACTGCTAATGTAGTTCGGATGTCACTCTTCAATCTTCGCACTTCAGCTCATTGACCACAGTTATTATCAAAGCCTCTTTATTCACACGTCACATGACACCCAGCCCACCCACACTCAGATAATTGGATTATAAGCCTGTCCAACAGCCATTATGCTGTTATTTGTCACCATCCCTGAGATTTTTCCGAGTCTAATGGTGACAAGGCCCTCATTATTTCATCATTCTATCACATGTTTGAAAATATCACGGTGCAATCAAATCGTAATTGCACCTGTTGGGTTGACATGCCGTTGAATTTCATTCACTAGCTACTCCAAAACAATCATTTCTCACTGTCCACTGAGATGTGGATAAGTGTTGAAACTGAACTAGGCAGCATTTATTATAATTCATATAAATTAAAGTTTTTTTTTCATTCCGCCAGGCTTTTATTGATCTTTTATAACTCCCCGTGTTTCTTTTTCTTTTGTTTTCTTTCGGTGTGGTTTTTGTCTATGTCAGCGTTACGTACAGCCAAAGAGCATTTTTAATAGAATTTTAGGCTAAATAAATTATTATTATTATTATTATTATTATTATTATTATTATTATTATTATTTTTATTAAATGATGTCGTACTAACTTTGAAACTACCATATTCCTGCTGACGAAGGCTAATACACACAGTCATGAATACTCAATAGGAAAACTACTGTAAACAACCCGCATTATTACAAATAATAAATTAACCTTTTGAGACTTTAATTGTCCTGACGTTCAAACGTCACTGGAAATTCGGTTTCATCAACATTTTTCAAAAAAGTGACGTCAAAAGTCGGGAAGTACAAAAAACAAAATATTTTTCACATCAGTGATTATCTGCTTGAGGGATAAATTATTTTTGATGGTCTGAATTTGTAATAAAGCAAATTTATATAAACAAAATGTTTATTTGTGTTTGACTGAATATGAAACATAAACAAGGAAAGTGTTGGCCTTTGCTCTGGTATCCTCATTTTTAGAAAGCCCTCATAGTGGCTTCCAGCACTCAACCAGTTCAGAAGTCTTGACAACAGGATTATACTAGTATTTTTAGCTGCGATAACATTTGGCTCAACGGTTGACACTGAGCACTATTCGGGAGAAAATAGGGTTTGAGGTTAAAACTAAAACATCGAAAAATAATAACAAAACAAATGACCACAGAGTATTGACGCGCTGTTTGATTTCGTACGTCATAAGACGAACAAAAGTATCAAAGGTTAATCTTTGATTTGAAAGTAGAAACTGAATTAGTATAAGTGAGTTTGAAAAGTAAAAGTGAGTTTGAAATGCCGCCATTTTTTTCTACTTTTTTTCTTTTTTCTACTTTCTTTTTCTTTATGTACATGTCCTATAGGGAGTGTCAGGAAGGCAGCCAAATAACCTATGGCACGCCCTGCAGTATACAATAATTTGTTTTTAATTGTATGTCTTTGTGTCTGTATTTTTGTATACTGTAAATAAAAGAATTGAATTGAATTGAATTGAATTGAATTAGCCTGCTTAATATCACAGGAAGTTGATTCCCCGGTATAGGACCGCACATGGAAAATGCCCTATCACCAGCAGTACGCAGTTTGACACTAGACTGTTTCAAACTTAGCATGCCAGATGATCGAAGTGCTCCAGAGGGTTTATAGTATTCGAGCAGGTCTGACAGATAAGTTGGGGCCAAACCGTTCAGGCATTTATAAACCAACAAAGGTACTTTAAAATCAATTCTTTGATCAATAGGGAGCCCGTGCCATCTAAAAAAACTGCAGTGATACGGCAAGATTTGATAGTTTTTGTAATGAGTCGGGCAGGGCAGATCTGTACCCGTTGGAGCTTTTCAATGTTACGTTGCTTAGATCCATAAAGCAAAGAATGACAGTGGTCAAGACGAGTAGTTACAAATCGTCCCCTGAGTTCCAATGTGTTCTATGTGCCCAGTGGCACACAGAACACATTGGCACTCAGGGGACAAAATGCATAAATGAGTTGTTCCGACAACTGCTTATCAATAAGGCATCGTATTTTGCTAATAATTCGAAGATGGAGGAAAGCTAATCGACAAATTCGGTTGACATGGTTGTCGAAAGGAAGACCGCTGTCAAAGAGACAGCCCAAATTTCGAACATGAGATGTGGGGTTCACTTAGGCTTTCCCAGTGCGAATGTTAGAACAAGAGGATTTGTAGAGCTCATTTGACTTTCCGATGTAGATTACCTCAGTTTTCTCATCATTGAGCTTAAGGAAATTACTTGACATGAATACCCTACCCCATAGCATAAATGAGGAAGACCTCGACTACCCATCAAAAATCAAGCAGTTACTATTAATTTAAAAATCGTAAAAGAATTGAAATGAATTATCTGTCCCTTTATTGGAGTATAAATATGGTATAGGCGTGTTAAGATTTCTGTGAAGTCATTCGTACTTCATACAACTGAACTAACACGCCCATACCATAATCATATTCTTGTTAAGCGGCATGTGATTCTTTTCAATTGCTATAAAAGATAATCCTATTATTTAATGACAATTTTTTATCCACTGATACTAGAATTAATTAATTAATTAATTAATTAATTAATTAATTAATTAATTAATTAATTAATTAATATAAAAAAAGTTTTTTCGGAAGTTGGTCCCGGTGGGAGTCGATCCCGGATCTACGGTACTTAATCGACTAGCAATAAATGCTCTTTCACGATTCCAACTGAACTAACGGCAACCCTCAAAAAAGGTTGCAGTTAACTCAGCCAGTATGATAGTTCACATTTAACACTCGCCCACCCCGAGAACGATATTCGAGAATTGATAATTAGTGAATTATTGGAATTGTTTTCTGTGTTGATTCGTAATTGTCTACAAGTAGCCTGTATTGTATTGTAAGATTTACCCGTGGATCGGTTGCCTTAGAATTTGCCGATGCAATAAACAGATTACTTTTTATATAGGTCTATGGGCCCAGCTTTTAAACGCGGGAATCTCGAATGATGGAAGATCTGTGAAGATGCAAGTTCTTGAATTTAATTTTATATCGCATATGTCAATCAGGAATTCCACCAAGCATCGTCCTAGAGTTTTTAGTTCAGTGGATCGGCCCCAAGACAACGCCTGGTGGAACTATCTGCTTGACGTTGGCGATAATAATAAGCAAATAAATATATGTAAAAATATATCAGAAATCTATAAACAAATCCTTGTGCTGGTAGTTATAAGAAAAAGTTATTAAAGTTCAAAACATATACGACATTACTGAATATATTCATGATAGCGCTTTCGCCGCTCTCTCTGCGGATCTTCAGGCAAAAAATGCCTGAAGATCCACAGAGAGAGCGGTGAAAGCGCTAGCATGAATATATTCAGTAATGTCGTTGTATTTGTTTTGAACTTTAATAATTTTTTGTATAAATCTTTATATAAATAAATAAATAAATAAACTGCAAACAACTGACTTGATAATTGATGTGATTCTTGCTTATCAACCCAATCTATCTATTTGTACACTGCAACTCAAATAAAGTAAAGCAAATGGCGGTTAGCAAAGAACCAGTGGCGAGATTGGGAGACAATTCTAATTTAAATATGAATATTATATTCGAACAGTCACCAATCATTTCTAATTATGGAATGCTGACCTTCCAAAAGAATAATGACATCACAGTTCAGCCAATGGGTTCCAACGGGTGTTTTATAAACACCGATATGTTATTCAAGAGGATATTGCTATTATGGCGTATCAGATGTTATTCATTTCCAGTTGTTAAACCACTTAGTGCCGGAATGAGAAGGTGCTTACAGTGTCGTGAAGTTGTGTGATATGAGATATCTCTCTTGGCTCATCATTTCTGTTCCATTCGTGATAATTGTCATAAAATTGTAAAACATGTTTACCAAAGCAAACCTCCTCTGGAAGCAGACCGATTAACTATCTCACCGACGCTAACTACTGCTAGGGGGATGGTCTTCAGGTAAGACCCCTATTAGCTGAAGAAAGAAAATAATGTGGAAAATTAAATAAGCCCGGCTTAAGTAAAATTCTTCTAAATTCTGTTTAAGAGTTTATATTTATGGAACCGATGATGTTTTACCGATGATATTTACGTGTGTGTGAGGGTTACGATAGAGGTTTTACATGAAAAGTACTTTTGGTATTGTTTTTGTTTTTTGGGGTTTTGTTTGTTTGTTTTTCTTGGGAGGGGGGGGGGGGGGGGGCAATGTAGTAAGGCTGAAATCACTCTGTCGTTTGTATCGGGGAAATAAAAACGTCCCACCTACCCACCACTGAAAGTCTTGAAAAAGGTGGGAAAGAGACCATAAAGGGGAGGGCTAGTACAAGCAAGTGGAGTGGCCTCATGCAATATTTTGTCAATTTAATTTTTATGAGACAACTAACATGAAAAATAATTATTAACGCACAGCATCAAAAAACCTTATTTATTTATTGGTGTTTAAGGTCACATATTTCTGCGCAATGGCTAATCATGACCACGACAGTTTTACGGGTGGAGGAAGCCGGAGAGAACCACCGAGCAGCGGCGAGCAACGGCGAGTAACTGTCAGCTCCCCAACATACTAACTCCTCACAAGCAGGGTTGGCATTGGTTAAAGCCATGTGCACCATCGACGTGCAGAACGCCTTAGTGCACAACACCACCGTTCTCCCACGTGGGCAGTGCCTTGCCCAAGGACAATTGCAGAAGGTGGGATTGGAACCGAAGACCTCTCGGCTTGCGGCCTGCACCTCTACCTACTAAGCCACCGCTCCCTCCCTCAGAAAATCTTAAATCGAATGTCATCTACATGTATTGTCATTATTAGATAGATGAGATGTGGATTGGAATCGTGAGGTCTCAGCACCCAACGGACAGCTAATTTAGCAGTTTTCATGGCAAGGGTAAGGTATCTTCAGAACAAATTGTACAAAGGGAAGGGTATTTTTTTTTATTTTGGCAAATTTCCCGCAATGGGCAGAGAATTTTCAGAGGCTACCAGGGCAAATCCATGCTACGGATCTGCATTTTGATTCTGAAAATTCAGGGCAGTCTGATTGATTGGTCAGCCCCATCCCCAACAAAATGTCCCCCAAAAGCCTATCATTAGGCTGATAAGCCGTATTCCATCAGTATTCTTGATGCAAATTCAAAATAATTCTAAATTAAACCCTTTACCTAACATGAAAAGCAGACGACACTTGCAAAACAAAAGTCTTGAATAACTAATTTTTTTCATTTTTTGTCTTAAAAACATAGGTTATGACCCCTCATTGGAAAGAGCTCGGCGAGCTCGTTCCAAAGAGGGGTCATAACCTATGTTTTTGAGACAAAAATGAAAAAAATAATGAAAATTAACTTTTGTGAATAGAGCTGGGCGGTTTTGGTCGCCATGTTCCAACGAGGGGTCATAACCTATGTTTTTGAGACAAAAAATGAAAAAATAATTAAAATTAATTGACGATTTTTGAGAATAGCGGTGGCCTTTTTTGGCCGTTACGTTGGATAAAGGGTTAAGATTTAGAAGGTATAGGACTAGACAACCAATGAATTATTTGTGTTTGGAACAAGATAAAAATATTGATAAAGTAATGCAGGTTCCAAGTTTGTAAAGTATAGATATACAACATAATGAAAATATATATCTATTTTTAAATATATTTATCATATTATCATTTTTTTTTATTAGGGTTTAACGACACATTAACAGCCAGGGTCATATCATGTCGGTGACAGTTTTATGGGTGGAGGAAGCCGGAGTACTCGGAGAGAACCACCGAGCAACGACGAGCAGCTGTCAGCTCTCCAACATCGTAACTCTGAACTCTGCACCGTGGCACAGGCAGGGTTAGATTGGTTGAAGACATGCGCACCATCGACGTGCAGTACGCCTTAGTACATAGCATCATCGTGCCCCTATGTAGGCAATCGGGGTTAAGTGCCTTGCCAAAGGACACAACGCGGGAGCACGAACCAGTCGCTGAAATGGTCACCCATCCAACTACTGACCGATCATATTATCAATAGAAATAAGTTGGAGCTAACTGTGAGAACAACACCACCCCTTTATTTCTCTTTCAGACTCTGACAAAGACTTGTGTGGTGCTCATTTCGACAGCTTTTGAGAAAATGTTGGCTGGGAAGTGATGTGGTAGGGAGAGGTGTACTAATGGCACAACTGAAGGAGAGAATGAAAGACATGACATTTTCTTGCAGTTATCCTACAACTTTTTCCTCGTTTTGTGGTTTGTATGTAGTAATTATGGACTACCTAAAGCCTGTATTGTACGTACAGTCCATTTGAAACAATGATTATCAAGACCTGAGATGAAATAAAAAGAAGGCTAAATTTCAAATCAAGACTTTATGGTGAAAAATAAAGTGTTAACTTATCAAGAGTTCACCCAGAATGCAAATTGGAATAACAAAAAGCGACAGTTAAATTAAACAGTCGAATTAATGCCAAGAACGGTTAATTATTGCTCAAAAATGTCTTTTGTTGCCCAGTGTGTAATTTTGTTACAGTACAGAACAGAAATGGCCGATGTCTACAAACAATAGCCCAATGCACACACTGCACAGTCAACGCGAGTTCCACTTCAAGTTTCAGTTTAGAAAGCACGAAATTTAAACAGAGCCACCTATCCTTATCGTATTTAAATTGAAATCTTTGAACATTTTCCATCCTCCAAGTATAATGATGCCTGCACACTCACACACTTTTCAAAACAAATTTCAGAGCTCATAATTCCCGATGTCTGATGTGAAGCGAAATCTTTTGAGTTTTGAGTGTTCTGATCGACATCTTTCGCGAACAAAATGACTCAACATCGATTCAACAGGTGCCAAGGACAAAGACTCAAGACTGGGTCTCTGACAAAATTGCCCGTTTCTCAGTAAAATCCTCGGAACCGTTAAAATCATCGACTATTTCATGCAATTTGAGATTAATTTCTGTGAATTTTTTTTAAAGGTTGGGTGTGTTATAAATACGTAACCATACTTATGTTTGAACGGGGTAACGATTACTGGACTTAGGCTCGAATGGTATCCCAGCGCCACTCACTAGAGTCCAGTAATAGTTAACCCATTCAAACATAAGTATGGCCATGTATATTTCATGCTAGTAAAAATGCTAGTAAAAATGCAATGAAAAATATAAACAACAAGGACACTTACGGAATTGTGATGGAATGCGAATAATAAAATCTCACAGTAAACAGTAATACATATTTTCCTCATTTTTCTTCTAGTTTTTCTTTCTACTATCCTTCCCGCCACACTACACTAGGTTTCTTTTTACTATCCTTCCCACTACATTACACTAGGTTTCTTTTTACTATCCTTCCCACCACACTGCACTAGGTTTCTTTTTACTATCCTCCCCACCACACTACACAAGGTTTTTTTCAACTACCCTTCTCACCACACCACACTGTGTTTCTTTTTTTCGGCTGAACATAAGCTCTGAGCCGCGAACCTCAGACATGTTTCTGTCAATTCATCACAAAAACTTAAAATGCTGAAATGATTTCAAATTCTTGATTTTTCCAATTACCGTCCTGGTTTTTTCAGTGAAAAAATAGGCAAATTTTACTTGGCCCAACCTTGTTTTTAGGCTCCCATAATTTTGCATCTTTTTCAAAACAGACACCTTAACATATGTGTTTTTTGGTTTGGAATATAAGAAGAAAATGCTGCCAAATTGATTGAATATTTGTTTTAACTGGTAGAGTGCCAAATTATTTTTGACCATCAAAATTTGTTCACATGACTTTGCCTTGTTACAGTTTATTTAAATTGTAACAAGGCAAATCTATACAGATTAAATAATTTCACTTCGAAAATAATATGGAGCATATCCACTGAGTATGAGGCCCTTATATTACAGTCCCTGCACATCAGAGTAAAGCCCAAATATGGGCTTCCAGCACTCTACCATTCCTAACCTCTACTGGGATGCTATAATATTAGAACGTTTCTTTTCATGTTCTATCGGTCGATAGTACCTGAGTTTGTGTGATTTCTGAAATAAAACCTGAAGCAGCGAAGCTGCTGAAGGTTTTATTTCAAAAATCACACAAACTCAGGTACTATCGACCGATAGAACAAGAAAAGAAACGTTCTAATTATTTTAGTATGCCGAACAAAAAAAAATGACTTTCATTGTTAAGCGTTAACTGCAACATGCCATCAATCTTGTAACAACAATGTAGTCGAATCCAAAAACATGACGTCATTTCGAACGAATGACGTCTCTTCGAAAATGACTTGTCACACAAGTGCCGTCGTTTTGGAAGTGTCTATATCAACAAATGCCAATGTTTACAACTGCATCATGCTGTTCATGACCCATGTTATAATTCATTGTTAATGCTTGTGTGAAAAGTGATTAAAATTAATGGAATATAAATTCATGTTTCTCGGACGACAAGAGTTCATAGAATTAAGCGGAGTGAAACAATTTATTTTGAACTTGAGGCGGAGGCTCAGTAAGGTCGAGGAGTACTAAACTTGTGGAAATATAATTCATTGAAGTCATAACTGAGACTCATATTCAGGATTCACTGAAGTGGTGAACAACACGTGAGTGAGTTTTTTAATATTTCTGATTCTTTTGAAGTCATTGTTTGTAGTTAAAATTGAAAACACACCCACTGAAGATGATATATTTGTTGGTAAGTTTGTGTCTACCGGTGTTGAAAAAGCTAAACGGACACGGAGCCAGCGTTTGGTGTTGAGAAATTCCAATCGACGCTGATCAATGGAAGTGGCGCTTACATTTTCTTCGTTCTCTTGTCTCCAGGGAAAAACGTTCCGATAGTACCCGTGTTTTGCCCCAAAACTACAGTACTATGACTTTTAGAAGGTGTCAAATTAACCAATCACGGCTGATGTTACAAACGTGAGGCACAAGAAATATATATATAATGTGGTAAATAGATGTTAACATTCGACTGCATATACAGTATGAAGTGGGTGGATTACTAATTAATCGCAGTGTCCTCTATTCTCCACTCGAAAAATATTTATAATTGTTCATAACACAACGAGAAACACTTGCAAAATTCTTGCACCTTGTCCTCAAACATTGTAAATAATTACTGAGTGAAAAATCTATCCCACATCAATTTAGCATTAATCCAACCTCCATATACTGTAGTCTCAATATTTTCGTCCCGTTTGATCGGTTCATTTCGTGATTTCACTACCGACCTCGCAAATAGTGCATTATATTTTGCATTGCACAGCGCAAACGTTCTTGTGTATTTCAGATGACTTCATTCTTCTGTAGTAAGGAGCGCATAAACTAACAAGTATTTTCTGCGCTAATTGTGACAGTACTTCTAGTTTCAACTGTAACCAACATGTAGTGCCATAAACATTGCCCAATAATTTAATATCTGACAATGAATGTAATAAAAAATAACCAGTAATATAATAAATTATCATGATGATCGCAAACGTTTCATATGTCTTTTATAAAATGCTTTGCTAATCTGTCTAACAGTTCGGGCTCCACGGGACGATAGAACCTTATGGTTCTCAAGCGACGATTACTTTCTTCTCTTATACACAAGTTAATAGGCCACGCCAGTTTGTATACTCTAACTTTATTGGTCCTCCCATTGTCATAACTAATACCACACCAATCAACACACTGACTCAGAGTTTACGCAATTGTATTTTGTTGATTTGAAAAGTCGGTCAGACGAAACCTAGGAAATAAGTACGGTAATCCTGCCACCCGGCTTGAATCTAAGCGTAACACACAAACTGTAATCCTAAAGAAGAGTTTTGTCTTCCAGGCAAAACAGCGCAAGTCCAACCAGTACCAGTTTACCTCCTTAACCCTTTACCAAGCGCAGACGAAAATTTATTATTCTAAATATCATTTTTTGAAATTTTTCAAAAAATTTCAACAAAACCATATCCTGTGACCCCTCGTTGGAACGAGCTCGATGAGCTCGTTCCAACGAGGGGTCACATGTTATGGTTTTGTTGACATTTTTTGAAAAATAATATTTTTTCAACTGCTGAATTTGCATATTACGCGGGCGGATGTGGCCTATTCGTTGGGTAAAGGGTTGAAGCATAACAATAACCTCGCAACCAAGCCTTAATATAAGTACAGTATCAATTGTCATCCCCCAAGTAGAACTTTGTCTTCCAGGAAAATTACAGCAAACCTAACCATTACAAGTTTACCCATTGAACGCATAACAATAACCCCGCCACTCGGCTTGAATAACAGTATAATGTCAATTGTCATCCCCAAGCAGAACTTTGTCTTCCAGGAAAATTACAGCAAACCTAACCATTACAAGTTTACCCATTGAACGCATGGCAATAACCCCGCCACCCGGCTTGAATAATAGTATAATGTCAATTGTCATCCCCCAAGCAGAACTTTGTCTTCCAGGAAAATTACAGTAAACCTAACCATTACAAGTTTACCCATTGAACGCATAACAATAACCCCGCCACCCGGCTTGAATAACAGTATAATGTCAATTGTCATCCCCAAGCAGAACTTTGTCTTCCAGGAAAATTACAGCAAACCTAACCATTACAAGTTTACCCACTGAACGCATGACAATAACCCCGCCACCCGGCTTGAATAACAGTATAATGTCAATTGTCATCCCCAAGCAGAACTTTGTCTTCCAGGAAAATTACATCAAACCTAACCATTACAAGTTTACCCATTGAACGCATAACAATAACCCCGCCACCAGGCTTGAATAACAGTATAATGTCAATTGACATCCCCCAAGCAGAACTTTGTCTTCCAGGAAAATTACAGCAAACCTAACCATTACAAGTTTACCCATTGAACGCATAACAATAACCCCGCCACCCGGCTTGAATAACAGTATAATGTCAATTGACATCCCCCAATCAGAACTTTGTCTTCCAGGAAAATTACAGCAAACCTAACCATTAGAAGTTTACCCATTGAACGCATAACAATAACCCCGCCACCCGGCTTGAATAACAGAATAATCTCAATTGACATCTCCCAAGCAGAACTTTGTCTTCCAGGAAAATTACAGCAAACCTAACCATTACAAGTTTACCCATTGAACGCATAACAATAACCCTGCCACCCGGCTTGAATAACAGTATAATGTCAATTGTCATCCCCAAGCAGAACTTTGTCTTCCAGGAAAATTACAACAAACCTAACCATTACAAGTTTACCCATTGAACGCATAACAATAACCCTGCCACCCGGCTTGAATAACAGTATAATGTCAATTGTCATCCCCAAGCAGAACTTTGTCTTCCAGGAAAATTACAGCAAACCTAACCATTACAAGTTTACCCATTGAACGCATGACAATAACCCCGCCACCCGGCTTGAATAACAGTATAATGTCAATTGTCATCCCCAAGCAGAACTTTGTCTTCCAGGAAAATTACAGCAAACCTAACCATTACAAGTTTACCTATTGAACGCATAACAATAACCCCGCCACCCGGCTTGAATAAAAGTATAATGTCATTTGTCATCCCCAAGCAGAATTTTGTCTTCCAGGTAAATTACAGTAAACCTAACCAGTACCAGTTTACCTACTAAAAACATAATAACCCCGCCACCGGCTTGAATAAAAGTATAATGTCATTTGTATAAACAGTATAATAAATACACTAATCCTGCCACGCAGCATAAACTGAGGCATAACACAAATTATGTTCAAGACTATTGCGACACTAGCTGTATTTCACCAATCCTTTATTTCTATACGTTCTATGAGCAAGACTCGGCGCAACAGCCTATTAACCACAACCGAGTTAACAATGAAACAATTAACAAACAAATTTATACAAACAAAACATTATTTGTGTTGACTGAATATGAAATATAAACAAGGAAATTGTTGGATTTAGCTCTGTATCCTCATTTTTTGAAAGCCCTGATAGTGGCTTCTAGCACTCAACCAGATAAGAAGTATTGACAACAGGACTATACTAGTATTTTAAGCTGCGATAACATTTGGCTCAACGGTTAACACTGAGCACTATTCGGGAGAAAATAGGGTTTGAGGTTAAAACTGAAAGATCGAAAAATAATAACAAAACAAATGACCACAGAGTATCGACGCGCTGTTTGACTTCGTACGTCATAAGACGAACAAAAGTATCAAAGGTTAATCTTTGATTTGAAAGTAGAAACTGAATTAGTATAAGTGAGTTTGAAAAGTAAAAGTGACTTTGAAATGCCGCCATTTTTTTCTACTTTTTTTCTTTTTTCTACTTTCTTTTTCTTTATGTACATGTCCTATGGGGATTGTCAGGAAGACAGCCAAATAGGCTATGGCACGCCCTGCAGTATACAATAATTTGTTTTTAATTGCATGTCTTTGAGTCTGTATTTTTGTATACTGTAAATAAAAGAATTGAATTGAATTGAATTGAATAAGCCTGCTTAATATCACAGGAAGTTGATTCCCCGGTATAGGACCGCATATGGAAAATGCCCTATCACCAGCAGTACGCAGTTTGACACTAGACTGTTTCAAGCTTAGCGTGCCAGATGATCGAAGTGCTCCAGAGGATTGATAGTATTCGAGCAGGTCTGACAGATAAGTTGGGGCCAAACCGTTCAGGCATTTATAAACCAACAAAGGTACTTTAAAATCAATTCTTTGATCAATAGGGGGCCCGTGCAATCTAAAAACAAACTGCAGTGATACGGCATGATTTGATAGTTTTTGTAATAAGTTGGGCAGGGCAGTTCTGTACCCGTTGCAGCTTTTCAATGTTACGTTGCTTAGATCCATAAAGCAAAGAATAACAGTGGTCAAGACGAGTAGTTACAAATCGTCCCCTGAGTTCTAATGTGTTCTATGTGCCTAGTGGCAGCCTAGTGGCACATAGAACACATTGGAACTCAAGGGACAAAATGCATGAATGAGTTATTCCGAAAACTGCTTATCAATAAGGCATCGTATTTTGCTAATAATTCGAAGATGGAGGAAAGCTGATCGACAAATTCGGTTCACACAGTTGTCGAAAGGAAGGTTGTTGTCAAAGAGACAGCCCAAATTTCGAACATGAGATGTGGGGTTCACTTAGGTTTTCCCTGTGCGAATGTTAGAACAAGAGGATTTGTAGAGCTGATTTGACGTTCCTATGTAGATTACCTCAGTTTTCTCATCATTGAGCTTAAGGAAATTACTAGACATGAATACCCTACTCCATAGCTTAAATGAGGAAGACCTTGACTACCCATCAAAAATCAAGCAGTTACTATTAATTTAAAAATCATAAAAGAATTGAAATGAATTATCTGTCCCTTTAGTGGAATATAAATATGGTATAGGCGTGTTAAGATTTCTGTGAAGTCATTCGTACTTCATACAACTGAACTAACACGCCCATACCATAATCATATTCCTGTTAAGCGGCATGTGATTCTTTTTAATTGCTATAAAAGATAATCCTATTATTTAATGACAATTATATATCCACTGGTACTAGTATTAATTAATTAATCAATTAATTAATTAATTAATTAATTAATTAATTAAAAAAACTAAAGTTTTTTCGGAAGTTGGCCCCGGTGGGAGTCGATCCCGGATCTACGGTACTAAATCGACTAGCAATAAATGCTCTTTCACGATTCCAACTGAACTAACGGCAACCCTCAAAAAAGGTTGCAGTTAACTCAGCCAGTATGATAGTTCACATTTAACACTCGCCCGCCCCGAGAACGATATTCGAGAATTGATAATTACTGAATTGTTGGAATTGTTTTCTGTGTTGATTCGTAATTGTCTGCAAGTAGCCTGTATTGTATTGTAAGATTTACCCGTGGATCGTTTGCCATAGAATTTGCCGATGCAATAAATAGATTACTTTTTTTATAGGTCTATGGCCCAGCTTTTAAACGCGGGAATCTCGAGTGATGGAAGATCTGTGAAGATGCAAGTGTTTGAATTTAATTTTATATCGCATATGTCAATCAGGAATTCCACCAAGCATCGTCCTAGAGTTTTTAGTTCAGTGGATCGGCCCCAGGACAATGCCTGGTGGAATTATCTGCTTGACTTTGGAGATAATAATAAGCAAATAAATATATGTATAAATATATCAGAAATTTATAAACAAATCCTTGTGCTGGTAGTTATAAGAAAAAGTTATTAAAGTTCAAAACATATACGACATTACTAAATATATTCATGCTAGCGCTTTCACCGCTCTCTCTGCGGATCTTCAGGCAAAAAATGCCTGAAGATCCACAGAGAGAGTGGTGAAAGCGCTTGCGTGAATATATTCAGTAATGTCGTTGTATTTCTTTTGAACTTTAATAATTTTTTGTATAAATATTTATATAAATAAATAAATAAACTGCAAACAACTCACTTGATTATTGGTGTGATTCTTGCTTATCAACCCAATCTATCTATTTGTACACTGCAACTCAAATAAAGTAAAGCAAATGGCTGTTAGCAAAGAACCAGTGGCGAGATTGGGAGACAATTCTAATTTAAATATGAATATTATATTAGAACAGTCACCAATCATTTCTAATTATGGAATGCTGACCTTCCAAAAGAATAATGACATCACAGTTCAGCCAATGGGTTCCAACAGGTGTTTTATAAACACCGATGTGTTATTCAAGAGGATATTGCTATTATGGCGTATCAGATGTTATTCATTTCCAGTTGTTAAACCACTTAGTGCCGGAATGAGAAGGTGCTTACAGTGTCGTGACGTTGTGTGATATGAGATATCTCTCTTGGCTCATCATTTCTGTTCCATTCGTGATAATTGTTATAAAATTGTTGCTATAACTAGAGAAACAGAATTTACTGCCACCAGTAAATTCAAGTCTGTGTGAAAAGGGTTAAAGTATCAGGAATAAACTATAAAGAAAGAGAATTCATGGAGGCTTATTTTTCGAGAGTAAAATATTTTTGAACAAATCAGAAATGGGTTTTCCTTAGCAGTATTTACAGATATTCATACAGGAAACAGAACATTTAAAAAGAAAACAGAAATGGCATATATGTGACAAGCATTCAAAGGGTTTGATACACGTGGATTAACTTTATTCTGCCTGAAATAAAATATGTGCAATTCACATTGAAGTCCTGAGAGGGTTAAAAGCATTGAACTGAATAAGATAGGTTTCAACAATTTTTACAATTATTCAGTGCAGTTTTATGGAAAGGGTTAATTTTATTCTGCCTGAAATAAAATATGTGCAATCCACATTGAAGTCTTGGGAGGGTTAAAAGCATTGAACTGAATAAGATAGTTTTCAACAAATTTTACAATTATTCGGTGCAGTTTTATGGAAAGGGTTAACTTTATTCTGCCTGAAACAAAATATGTGCAATCCACATTGAAGTCTTGAGAGGGTTAAAAGCATTAAGCTGAATAATGTATAATCTATTTCATTGCAAGGCAAAGGGTTTCTCTCAACTTTGTTCCAGGAAATTACATCCCATTATCATAACAAGTTTTGTAGATTACATTTCATTTGTTCACAGCTGACTTCACTGGTGTTTACATTATCTCCAGTGTGAATAACATAGCATACTATTGCTTGGGGAAAATTTACTGTATCAGGAAATTGGAGGCCGTGAAAGCCCTGTGGTCGTTTGGGCCATACACAGTGGCTCTAGCGACCTGAAAAACATAGGTGACCGAGCACTTTTGACTGACCACCGGTATGCCAAAAATCAGCGAGATAGGACGATTCGTTTTCGAGTTATCGTGAGGACAAGGAAGCGCATACAAGACAGAAGACAGGAGAATAAGACTAGAGAAACAGAATTTACTGCCACCAGTAAATTCAAGTCTGTGTGAAAAGGGTTAAAGTACCATGAATAAACTATAAAGAAAGAGAATTCATGGAGGCTTATTTTTCGGACGTAAAATATTTTTGAACAAATCAGAAATGGGTTTTCGTTAGCAGTATTTACTGATATTCATACAGGAATCAGAACATTTTTATAGGAAACCAGAAATGGCATATATGTGACCAGCATTCAAAGGGTTTGATACACGAATCAGAAATGGACATTTTTGGCTCTGCCCACTAACTGGAGTGATGAAATACATTCATAAACTTTAGAAATGCATTAAGGTGTAATAAAATGAATTTCCCAGTCTTTCTGAATAATGCCCCCATATTAAGATCTTCAGAGGGTTAAAATGTTCCCTTTAAATACTCCATTTTAATTCTTTGAATGGGGGCGCTGTGGCTCAGTTGGCAGAGGTGCAGGCTGCAAGGCGTGAGGTCCGCACTCTGTCCTTGGGCAAGACACTTCACCCCATAGCCCACGTGGGTGCATGGTGGCACTGTGTACTAAAGCGTACTGCACATCGATGGTGCACCCGTCTTCAACCAATGCTAACCCTGCTTGTGTGGAGTTAGTATGTGGGGGATCTGACAGTTGCTCGTTGTTGCGCGGTGGTTCTTCCCGGGTACTCTGATTTCCTCCACCCGAAAAACTGACGTGGTCATGATTTGCCACTGTGCAGAAATATGTGACATTAAACACCAATGAATAAATAATCCTCAAAAAAATGCGCTCAATCAAATAAAGGGACATAAGCTTTTTCCCTTTTTTCAAGCAAAAATGAAAAGGTAATTAAACTGAATAGACGTTTCTGTGAATAATGTTGACCGGTTTTCGCCGTCATGTTGGCTAAAGGGTTAAGAATCCCTTACTTTGGAAGGCGCACTGAAAGGGTGTCCCATTCCACATAAAATTAAATGTTAAGAAAATAAAGCAAAAAAAACCTTTAGTTTCTCAGCTGACAGTACCTGCTTTTGCAATCCGGAAGGATGGAACGGCACAAATCAGAGACATTCTCTTTATGGCACTTTGCCATCTAAGGTTTCTGCACTCTCGGTGAGACCGAGCCGAGCGCAGTGAAAGACTATAGACCCCCTCCAACAAATGAGTTTTAAAAGTCATAGCACTAACACAGTTAACAGTACAGTCGACCATGTCAGTATTGCATTGTTACCGGCATCCTGACAGTTTTGTGATAGGTTTCAACAATTATTCAGTGCAGTTTTATGGAAAGGGTTAACTTTATTCTGCCTGAAATAAAATATGTGCAATCCACATTGAAGTCTTGAGAGCGTTAAAAGCATTGAACTGAATAAGATAGGTTTCAACAAATTTTACAATTATTCAGTGCAGTTTTATGGAAAGGGTTACCTTAATTCTGCCTGAAATAAAATATGTGCAATCTACATTGAAATCTTGAGCGGGTTAAAAGCATTGAACTGAATAATTTATAATCTATTTTCTTGCAAGGTAAAGGGTTTCTCTCAACTTAGTTCCAGGAACTTACATCCCATTATCATAACAAAGTTGGTAGATTATATTTCATTTTTGTACAGCTGACTCCACTGTTGTTTACCTTATCTCCAATGTGAATAACATAGCATCGTATTGCTTGGGGAGAATTTACTGTATCAGGAAATTGGAGGCTGTGAAAGACCTGTGGCAGAGTGGGCCATACTCAATGGCTCTAGCGACCTGAAAAACATAGGTGGCCGAGAACTTTTGACTGTCCACCAGTATGCCAAAAATAAGCGAAATAGGACGATTTGTTTTCGAGTTATCGTGAGGACAAGGAAGTGCATAGAAGACAGAAGACAGGAGAATAAGAAAAAGAAGAAGAAGAAGAAGAAGAAGAAGAAGAAGAAGAAGAAGAAGAAGAAGAAAGAAGAAGTGTGCAAAACAATAGACTGTGTGTTTCACACAGACTAATAATCGTAAAAAAACAATAGTCTGTGTGTTTCACACAGACTAAAAAAACTAGTTCCATTTGAAACTTATAATTTACAGTTACTGGTGGAGAGATGCTGATGACTGGAAGATGCATCTCGTACACTGATGCCAAATGGGACCCCGGCAAGCCGGTAACAGTGATCTCCAGAAAAGAAAAGTTGACAGAAATCGCGCATAGTTTAATGGCGAAAAAGTGGTAATGTGGTTAATTTTTATATTAAAATTGAACAGACACCGATACTGTCGGTCTAGACCGCTGACGGCAGCTACATGAAATCTCCCGAACTGGATCTATTATCCCCGCTCAATACTTTAGTATCTTTGTCGAGTGCCGAGACTCTGGGTGAATATCGTGGATCGCGTGAAAACCCAGGTGATGATTCGTCCCTACACTATTCTCAATGCAATGACATTTCCATTCATTATTTACGTGTCATCAGACGACTATGGCATTATTTCTGTCTGTTTGATAAACTGTTCAACTTTAACTACTCGCACCTTTATGAGGACCGATAGGTTGGACTTGAACTAGTTTCGATCATCCCGAGAGAAACTGATAACTCGACCCATTGGCAAAATGCTGTCAACTGGCTAAGCTGACTTTAAAATTTAACAGACACCAGCGTCGGACATACGCCAATTGTAACCAGACCATCAAAGGCAGCCACTTGAAATTGCCAGAATGTGTTCTACTATTCCTGCTCGACAGTTTAGTATTTTCTTGAGTCCTGCGACCGGATGAAATCAACGTGGATGTACCCATAAGGGAAGTCTCAAATCTGCCAATAGTTAAACGTTTATTAATAACATATAAAACTAGAAGTGTGGGTATGACTGCCGGCAGGTCATAAAAATTGTACACTCTGTTCCAGGTACAGTAGATTGTGGAGAGAATTTTTGGAGTAGCGACTCGAAATGTTCAACGTTTGTTCTAGAAGCTTTGCCAAACTCGACCTGTCCCTGAAAAATCCAAAAACCGAGCGCCTAGCGCGTGGAAGCCTCACGCGCATGCGCCTACGCTCTTCTCGAATTGGACACGATGAATTGCGCAATTCGTGCCGCTTTTTCAGGCAGCCGATGCAGCAAGTATTCGTGAACGCTGAGTGAAAATTTCATGGAAATCCCCCAACAATTCGCTGATATATAGCGTTTTTGAAGAGAGGAGGTAATTTTCTGAATTTGGTCTTTTTCAAGTCGGAGCGAAAGAAGAGAGCGGGAATGGGCACAGTCTCTCCTGGTGCCCCCCCCCCCCCCCCCCCAGGGTAGGTCCTCTTAAAAGTTACAAGAGAGTGTGACTAACGGAGAGATGGGTGTAAATCGAAGTAGCTTCTTTAAGAACAGCACCTATGGATCCCATCGCAACCTTGAAACCTTTCAGAATCGTCAGAAGTTAAAAGTGAAAAGAAAACGGCGGTGAGTAGGTTTTTTGGCGGGAAAAGATTAATGAAAATTTGCATTTCAGACATTAAAATAGCACCTCAGACATACACGAACTGCGTCCAGACCGCTGAAGGCAGCGACGTGCAATTTTCAGAACGTATTCTACGAAACCTGGCCGACATTATGCAATAACATCGAGTGTTCTGACCGCGTGGAAAACACCACGCCTTGCGTGGAAACCGTGGGAACGCTTCGTTCCCACTTTATTTTCAATGCAATGAAATTTCCATTCATTATTTACCTGTCAACGGCCGAGTTTGGCATTATTTCTGTCTATTTGTTGAACGCTTCAACTTTAACTATACGCACCTTTAAATAGGACTGAAAGTTTGGAGTTAAACTGTTTATTTGTAGACCGTCCCAACAAAAACTGACAACTCGACCCAGCGACGAAAAAACCCATCATTTGGCTAAATTCAACAGACACCAGTGTCGGATATACGTCAATTGTATCCAGACCACCCAAGGCAGCTACTTGAATTCTCATAATGTGTTCTACTATCCCTGCTTGACAGTTTAGTATCTCTGTCGAGTGCTGCGAATGGGTGGAAACACTGTAGGTCGCGTGGAAACCGAGATGAGGATTCGTCCCCTTTTGAATCTCAATGCAATGACTTTTCCGTTCATTATTTACCTGTCAACGGCCGAGTTTGGCATCATTTCTGTCTATTTGATGACCTGTTCAACCTTAACTATTCGCGCCTTTATATGGGACCGAAAAATCACCGTATGCTCACCAATATTCGGGGATTGATTTTATGAAAATAACAATTATTCTGACAGTACCCGCATGGGAACTGTCAAATTTGCCTAGGGTTAAACTTTTATTAATAATAACATATAAAACAAAAGTTGTCATAGTTTGCCTGCTGGATGCATCCACAGACAACATTCAGTGCTCAATCAGTTAGGAATGGAGTAAATTGTCACTTAAACCTACGAGATTCTGAAAAAAATTAAAGGTTTTTTTTCGGTGGCACCTATCTCTATGCAACCGAAACAGGGATTGAGTAAAATTTACAGCAACCTTATAACAGAAAATATTCTTGAAATTGAATTGTGAATCTGAATATCGAAAAGCATTTTCAGTTATTCTATTCCAAACTACCTCTGAACGCTTACCAATATTCAGTGATTTTAAGAAAATAACAATTATTCCGACAGTACCCATATGGAAGACTGAAATCTTCCAAGGATCAAACTTTTAATATGAACATATAAAACAAAAGTTATCACACTATGACTGCTGCAGGCAGCCATGGAAAACATTCAGCGCTCAAACAATTGGGAATGGAGTAAATTGTCACTTAATCGTACCAAATTCTGAAAAAACAAGAGTTTTTTTTGGACTGCACCTATCTTTATGCAAACAGAATGGGCATAGGGTTAAACTTTACAACCAAACGTACCACAGCAAATATGCTCGGTAGGTAATTGTAAATACAAACATGTAAATCATTTTTCGATATTTCATTCATAAATGGAAGAAAAATAAACTCAAAATAAGCCAGTTTTATGAAGAAGTTTAGGGTACTCGAATTCAAGGCCCGAAAACGGGATGAAGGGTAAAACTTTGAGAAAAGTATATAACAGCCAAATTATGTTTGGATGGATGCCCAAACTTCTTACGGAAAACGTTTTGAAAAAATGTGGCCGTAGTGCTGAGAAATCACATGTGGAAATTGGCCAGTTTTGCCAAAATTGCACTTTGCTCGGTATTTTGAGGTCAAAAGGGAGCAAGGTGGGTAAAACAGCTTATGTAGTCAGATGTAGTAAGTCATGCTACAAATATTACGAAAGCTCCAGCCAAATCGTCCAGGGTCTTGTTTAACCCTTATAAAAAAGTACCATGGTAAACCCCAAAATACCCTGGTAATACCATGGTATACCATGGTATTACCAGGGTATTTTGGGATTTACCATGGTTTACCATGGTACTTTTTTATAAGGGAAGAATTGTGGCAAAACGTAACATTGTGACAACATTTAGCACGGTTTTGGCAGAAAACGAAAAACTTCAGAAATGCCTTGACCCACTTTCAAAAATTTTGGCCATGCCCATTTTTTTTACGTAAAAGTTCATGTATGGACATCAGGAATGCTTTAGGGGGTCAAAAAATGTGATTTGCAGCAATTCCGAAAATTGCACACAGTGACCCCTAGGTGACATCCATGGCCTTAATACATATTTTGAACCTCTATCGAGTTTCGACTCATTTGGTGTTAGTTCCAGGTCCATTCATCACACCATGCTTTAGATATGAGCGTGACCCACTTTTAAAACATTTGGCCACACCCACTTTTTTACATAAAAAATTCATGAAATGACTTTGGGAATGCTTTAGGAGGTCAAAAAATGTGATTTCCAGCGATTTTGAAAAATGCACTCATTGACCCCTAGATGACCTCCGTGACCTTGACCTACAGTTTGAACCTCCATCGAGTGTCGACTCATTTGGTGTCAGTCCCAAGTCCATGCATCATATCGTTCTTGAGATATGAGCGTGACCCACTTTCAAAACTTTTGGCCACACCCACTTTTTTACATAAACAAATTCCTGTATGGACTTTGGGAGTGCTTTAGGAGGTCAAAAAATGTGATTTGCAGCGATTTTGAAAAATGCACTCATTGACCCCTAGATGACCTCAGTGACCTTGACCCATAGTTTGAACCTCCATCGAGTGTAGACTCATTTGGTGTTAGTCCCAAGTCCATGCATCATATCGTTCTTGAGATATGAGCGTTACCCACTTTCAAAACTTTTGGCCACACCCATTTTTTTACATAAACAAATTCATGTATGGACTTTGGGAATGCTTTAGGAGGTCAAAAAATGTGATTTGCAGCGATTCTGAAAAATGCACTCATTGACCCCTAGGTGACCTCCGTGACCTTGACCCATATTTTGAACCTCCATTGAGTGTCGACTCATTTGGTGTTAGTCATTGGTCCATGCATCATATCGTTCTTGAGTTATGAGCGTGACCCACTTTCAAATATTTTGGCCACGCTCACTTTTTTACGGCAAAATGAATGTATGGATGTCAGGAATGCTTTAGTGGGTAAAAAATGTGATTTCCAGCAATTATGAAAAATGCACTTAATGACCCCTAGGTGACCTCCGTGACGTTGACCCATATTTTGAATCTCCATCGAGTGTCGGCTCATTTGGTGTTGGTCCCAGGTCCATATGTCATACCACGTCTGAGATATGTGCGTGACCCACGTTCAAAACACCCCCACGGACACCACTAATGCCCCAGAAATCTGAAAAACATAGGGGGCCGAGAACTTGTGACAGTCTATCAGTATGTCAAAAATCAGCAAGACAGAACGATTCGTTTTCGAGTTATCGTGCGGACAAGGAAGCACATAGAAGACAGAAAAGAAGAAGAAGAAGAAGAAGAAGAAGAAGAAGAAGAAGAAGAAGAAGAAGAAAAGAAAGAAAAAGAAACCATACAAAAACAATAGTCTGTGTGTTTCACACAGACTAATAAAAAGAAACCCTACAAAAACAATAGTCTGTGTGTTTCACACAGACTAAATAGTACATGAGAGCAATTTTCTCGCCTTTGTAGCTTCCAGGAAAGCGATGTTTTGCACTCTGGATTTTCAAAGAGCCAAGCCTGGAACACCGACTGTCAATAGCACGTAATTTGTCTGACATGCTGAATTATGTAGAGCATATTATTATCATTGATTATTTATTTAACCCTTTACCCAACGCAGACGACAACAAAATTTATTATTTTAAATCTCTTTTTTTATATTTTTTCAAAAAATTTCAACAGAATCATATCATGTGAACCCTCGTTGGAACGAGCTCGACGAGCTCGTTCCAACGAGGGGTCACATGATATGGTTTTGTTGTAATGTTTTGAAATATAATATTTTTTCAACTGTTGAATTTGCATATTACGCGGCCGCGAATGCGGGCGATTCGTTAGGTAAAGGGTTAACACGAAAGTCGATCCGATATCACTATTGTGGACCCCTTTCAATCCAATCTGGCGGAAAACAATAGAGTGGTTTCCCAAACCCATATCCCATTCTCTCAAAAGTTTCGTCTACGTTGCGATTACACTCCACGTAAGCTCGGTTCAGGGGAATAAGAGTCATGTTCCACTTTAACTGCCGTAACCTTGTCACTTACGTTTGGAAATTAGGCGTAAATATTGAAATAAACTAAAAACCACTAATTAAAATCACAGCCAAATACGAACAGGAGCCAATGCATTAAAACTTTTATAATTGTATTTTCTAGAACTGTATTTTCTCCTATTAAAATAAGTGACTGATATGAATCTTGGGCATTATGAAAGATATGGCAATTTGCCAGTTGGGAAATTGCCAGATCTTTGAAAATACTAATGATTCATTTTTAACCATTTAAAGTCATAACTAGAAAATACAATTCTAGAAAATACAATTGTAGACGTTTTATACTATTGGCTCCTGTTTCTGTCGTCTGTGATAGTTTGACGACGAGAAACAACTTGAACAAATCGGTACCTTCGTGAATGAATGACGTGGCGTGATGGGCCCCGTTGGAAAAATGTTTTGTCTCACTCGTTGTTTTTAAGTCGTTCGTGTTGCTACATCTGCCATTTTCTCTTTGCGAGAACATTACACGTACTTTTGGAGTTTGAGGGTACAGGGCTTATATTTCGTCTAAATTTGTGAGAATCCATTTGAAAATCCATACCTACTACTATGAGTGTCCCAGAATCCCATGACGCCACCATGGTTGAACCACTGTTGTATACTGATAACCATGTTAACCTTTTACCCAACACACCTTTTTAATTTTCAAAACTAAATTTGATAATTTTTAGACAACAAATAATAAATAAATGATAAAATAATTAAATGAACAATATTTACCAATAAAATCTTACAAATATGGCTGTCGTTGGAACCGGCTCAATGAGCCGGTTCCAATGACAGCCATATTTGTAAGATTTTATTGACAAAGTGTCAGGATATTTCAGGTCATGTTAGACTTCTATTGGTTAATTTGTTGCCGCTGTGTTAGTTAAAGGGTTCAAATGACTCAATTTTTTTCACACGAATCCTAGCAGAGGTGCAGCAAGAATCTACATGGATTCTCGCCGGTTTTATTGCGCGAATGTTTGTGCGAATCGATTCTCGGATTCTCGTCGAAATATAAGCCCTGCGGTAGTGGATAAGAGAAAGTAATACACTGAACTCAACAAAAGATCATGCGATATCGATGACGAAAACCCGATACATTAATGCCCAGGGCACTGTTATCGAGAATTACGAGTTTGGACTACATGATAAAGAGTACTACGTCACAACAGTCTACAAATTACTGCTAGTAGTGTCCGTTGGACGATTAATAGAGGCTGCTAGTGATACAAGAAGTAGAAGTGGAACTCAGTAACACTTTCATGAACGCGTTTACTGAGAACAACCCGACTCTCTACATCACACAGTTGTACCAACTGGTGAATCTCACAGGTGAATTGGAGGTGGGTCTGTCATACATCCATTATCCAAACACTTGGTTTAATATTCCTGGGTAGAGGGTCTTTCCTCAAGGTGTGATGGACTTCGAAAAACCGTTATCAGGTCATTTTGAAAGTGGGTTATTTATTTAAACCTGCTGATTGCTGATGTGATGCGCGGTGTCAATGATTTTAAAGCTTGCTGTTGCTTCGACACAATAAGATAGGATTTGGACTGGATCTGGTAACTAGAAGGGTTGGGGTCACGGTTAGATATGGGCTCTTGGACAAATTGAGTCTCACTCTCCCAAACATATTTGGTTTTAACTAGTGTCTGTTCAAGTTGGACAATTACAAATCTTCCTGAGTCGACAATGTCAATCAAGATTTTTATTTGTTGTATGGCTAGTGGGACTCAGTTCGCGACCAAGTCGTGAAAGACAACAATACCTTTTCTTCGCGACGTGCCCGTTCGTGTAAAATATAGGAGTATCATCTACAAAACGTGTGAACGTTATGAACGTTAAGTCGTACCATTTGACCGGGAAACTCGTCAACACTGCCCGGGTGAGTATGAGGCGCGATACACGAGCCAACGTGCCATTCGAATTTTGGATGTTACACTGACTCTTCCTTTCCGAAACTATACATCCACTCCTTTCACATAAACATGTCTTACTGGTATAATGTCATATTGTATTCAGAGCTTCACATGAAATAACATTGGAACGGCCAACCAGCAGCCTTTTCCTGGAGCTCGGATACAGAGAGGTTATGGTTTGGGTTTCATTTTGGAAGATTAAAGAACGAGTTGTTACCATTATAGTAAACCGCAGCAAAAACAATACGGGGTGAAGTCTCGTGAAAAAAGGGGCATTTGCTGGAGATATCGTCAACGGAAAATTTAACATACAACAATCAAGATATTGAAAGAAAAACAGATGTGTGTGATTTGAATGATTTGGTGAGCGGAACGAATCCATCCGACAGAAAAGGTATAAAAAGCAGGCACTGTCATAAAATCGACAAAACACACCCTCGTTGCATGATGTCTCTCATCAACAAAAAAACTCCTGTGACTTTGTCAACAGTGAACTTCACTTGATACCACCAACGCAGACGAGTGTGAAAACGGACAGAGGATGGGTAATCAGGGTTTCAGACCTTTGGCGACGATTAAAGACAGTGGACCGACAGAATTGGATATCGCGGGGCTAGGTTCAAATTTTTTGTCTGACACAGACATACCTGCATGCTAAGGTGACGATCGTCGATTCCAACGGCGCCCAATCGCAGCCCATGCCAACGTGAGCCCGTTCAATTTATGGATATATTCCCTGATCAGTCCAATCGACATCAGTCTGAATGATAAACTGGTATCCCCTTTACCGAAGCCTGCAAAGACACATTGTTGAATTATGGGGCAGCAGCCAAAAAATCACGACTAACTGATGCCCTATGATACATGGACAGACCGGATACCAAGCTCTCAGGTCACCAGTCACCAGGCGGAATTCGACTCTGTTATGGTGTGAAACCAGTCTAGTCCTCAAGCTCTCGGGTCAACAGTCACCAGGCGGAATTCGACTCTGTTATGGTCTGAAACAAGTCTAGCCCTCAAGCTCTCAGGTCACCAGTCACAGGGCGGAATTCGACTCTGTTATGGTCTGGAACCAGTCTAGCCCTTGAGCTCTCAGGTCACCAGTCACCAGGCAGAATTCGACTCTGTGATGGTGAGAAACCAGTCTAGCCCTCAAGCTCTCAGGTCACCAGGTGGAATTCGACTCTGTTATGGTGTGAAACCAATCTAGCCCTCAAGCTCTCAAGTCACCAGGCGGAATTCGACTCTGTTATGGTATGAAACCAGTCTAGCCCTCAAGCTCTCGTGACCAGGCGGAATTCGACTGTGTTATGGTTTGAAACCAGCCTAGCCCTCAAGCTCTCAGGTCACCAGTCACCAGGCGGAATTCGACTCTGTTATGGTGTGAAACCAATCCAGCCCTCAAGCTCTCAGGTTACCAGTAACCAGGCGAAATCCGACTCTGTTATGGTGTGAAGCCAGTCTAGCACTCAAGCTCTCAGGTCACCAGCCACCAGGCGGAATTCGACTCTGTTATGGTGTGAAACCAGTCTAGCCCTCAGGCTCTCAGGTCACCGGTTACCAGGCGGAATTCGACTCTGTTATGGTGTGAAACCTGTCCAGCCCTCAATCTCTCAGGTCACCCGTCACCAGGCGGAATTCGACTCTGTTATGGTGTGAAACCAGTCTAGCCCTCAAGCTCTCAGGTCACCAGTCAACAGGCTGAATTCAACTCTGTTATGGTCTGAAACCAGTCTAGCCCTCAAGCTATCAGGTCACCAGTCACCAGGCGGAATTCGACTCTGTTATGGTGTGAAACCAGTCTAGCCCTCAAGCTCTCAGGTCACCAGTCACCAGGCGGAATTCGACTCTGTTATGGTGTGCAACCAGTCTAGCCCTCAAGCTCTCAGGTCACCAGCCACCAGGCGGAATTCGACTCTGTTATGGTCTGAAACCAGTCTAGCCCTCAAGCTCTCAGGTCATCAGATGGAATTCGACTCTGTTATGGTGTGAAACCAGTCTAGCCCTCAAGCTCTCAGGTCACCAGTCACCAGGCGGAATTCGACTCTCTTATGGTGTGAAACCAGTCTAGCCCTCATATAAGTCATCGTCTATGTTTAGATTCACTCGACTGAAATATTTCAGTTGGTTGGAAAAGCGAACGTCGTTCTTCCGACAACTGATTCATTCCAGACGACTGAACCTGAAAAATGTCATTAAGATTCATTTTCTGCGAATCAAAGCTGTAAATGTTGGTCAATCTTGACTTGATTTGATCGACATTTTGACGACATAACAATTAGAAATGCTAACAACCCACTGTCCTAGTTTTATGATAACCCTAGTTTTATGATAACACCATGTAGTTCCCAAAATTATGTTATTAGCTTGATGTTCCCAAAGGCAAATGAATACTTATTTGATTGGAATATCTATAACTCGGACAGGAAAGAATAGACGTATATTTTTGTAAGTTGATGATTATCTCATTACATCTGCGCGCAAATTTCCACAAAAAGTCTCTGGACAAACAGTCCGTAACAGTGACGAATTTCTTACAGAGTGAGACAAATCGTCCTCTGAGTTCCAATGTGTTCTATGTGCCAGTAGGCACATAGAACACATTGGAACTCAGGGGACGAAATGGCACGAGAGCTTGACCGGACACTAGAAAGATCGAATAGAAGATAACATTAGATTTACCGAGGAAAAGAGTTTCACTAAATAGGTACAGTCGTGGACTTTTGACAGGAAGATTTCATTTGAAAGATAAAGATGAACAGTGTGAAGAAGCATTCGCCTTGATAAGCGATACCAAAACGTGCAAGATCAGGAGTCTAGACGTATCCATGTCTGTGAGTAAAGAAAGAATCAATTCGTTCGAGAAAATGGCTCGGAAGAAGGCACTGGAAAAGCAAACAAAAAAACCCAAAGACTTTACCATGTCCAATAGAAATCTGAACGTTGTTTTAGACCTGGGACAGCCACCAAAACGCAACGTAGCGGGATGCGTGGGCAACGACGCCTTTAGCAGAAACTTTGTGCTGCATCCCCCTCCCCACACAAACACTTCCAGTAGCTGGAGTGTTGTTGTTATTGATGTTGTTGTTGTTGTGATTTTCAAGCCATTCAAGGTCAAGAAGTGAGGTTATCCAGGGCAAACCTATCAAACAACAGAGCATCTTTTGTTGAAGTTCTGGAAAAAAAATCTCCCCACCAATTAACCTCCTCAATACGCCTACAACGAACGACACCAGAAGTGAATCCTTCTGTCTGTGACAGCTCTTTCCCAAGTAGCATATTCAATAAAAATTCACACTCGGAACAAATCAAATTGCGACAAAAAACTCTCCTCTAACGACCATATATCACTGTGTGTGAGTGGCCTCAACGTGTTAATGGGAGTGTCGCGAGAAGTGTAGGGTGTCACGTATTTCGTACGCAGCTGTATTTATAACGCGACCCAGCAATAACAAAGCTGTATTCATAGGGCAACCCCCTAATAACGTAATTTGTAAACTCCACAAAGTTATTTTATTAAATTTAAGTAACGTTTCAAGAATACTTCCGCTTATCGCAAGCTGGGTTTTCCATTGCGCGTAAACTCAATCAACGGGATTACAAAATATTTGGAAAATAATTCAGAAAAGGTCACGTGATATACCTTTGTTTTGAGTCTTATTTTGAAATGGAAAGTTTAACTCTTTACCCCCTGAGTATCTTGTAAAATAATTTTTATCGAATCGAGTCATTGCTGCTGTAACTTTTGAATAAAAGGCACCTCTACAAAAATATTGGCGACATGACCCAACGGCCCTTGTTAGTCGACACACCCCAACCCCTTCCCCAGACTCGGTGTGATTTTGTGTTCCGCGTCTCCGCTGTTCATATTTGTTTCCGGTTATAGCTGGTGCCGACTGACGAGGGCCGTTGAGTCATGGCGTCAATATTTTTTGCAGAGGTGCCTTTTATTCAAACGTTATTAACCCTTTACCTAACATGAAAAGCAGACGACACATGCAAAAAAAATTCTCGAATAACTAATTTTTTTTCATTTTTTGTCTCAAAAACATAGGTTATGACCCCTCATTGGAACGAGCTCAACGAGCTCGTTCCAATGAGGGGTCATAACCTATGTTTTTGAGACAAAATTTTTTAAAAAAATGCAAATTAATTGGCGATTTTTGAGAATAGCGCTGGCCGCTTTTGGCCGTTACGTTGGGTAAAGGGTTAAGGTAACCATAATGTGCAACTAAATCAGTCACATGTACATTGTATTTTAATAATTTCTTTTCAAGTTTTCTCCATTTGGTTATACAATTCGATTTGGTCAGTCAGTGACCACATTAAAAAATAGTTCCATCCAACCCACCCACCATAGAATGCTCCAACACCCTATGACGAATTGTCTTCGTCAGGTCAGTTTATGTTTTAGGGATCGTAAATCTTTTATTTAAATCCCAAGACTTTGGCAACCATGATAAAAAAATTGTCGTCGGTTTATTTTATTTTAAGGAAACGGTGCATCGATGTTTACGAGTGCTAACGGCTGTTAATCGTTTAATACAAAATCGGTATTCGAAAGTGCTTAGGAAATCAATTTATCAATTTTTTGTGTTGTTGTTTGGGGCCAATTTTAAGCAAAAAACGTCAAAGCTGGCACACATCTGCCTTTTGACCTAACCTGAAAAGCAGACGACACTTGCAAAAATAATTCTTGAATAACTAATTTTTTTCATTTTTTGTTTCAAAAACATAGGTTATGACCCCTCGTTGGAACGAGCTCGAAGAGCTCGTTCCAAAGAGGGGTCATAACCTATGTTTTTGAGACAAAAAATGAAAAAAATAATGAAAATTAATTGGCGATTGTTGAGAATAGCGCTGGCCGGTTTTGGCCGTTACGTTGGGTAAAGGGTTAAATCTAGGCGCCATCTTCGAGAATGCCGATTTTTAAAATGGCGCCCAAAATTCAAGATGGCCATCAGTGCTAAATGACGAATGCTTACCTAATGTACACGAATTTTTCAAAAAGCTGCTAGAAGGCAAGGGAAATGACAAATGGGTTAATAATATCCAGTAACAAAGAAGACTGCGGACTAGGAATCGCTTTGAAATTATTTATTATTTCAATATAGCCGTCGTAATCCAAGATAACTTCATATTACAAATTGGTTACCATGAGCACATCATCTGATTTTTGACAATAGAAAAAATTAATCATGTTCAAAATGTTATCTGAATTATTACAGTTATTATAGTAGGAGTTTTATACACACAGTATTATACGCGTAACAAGGGCAACCGGAACCTTTTGCTTGTTTCCTTCTTTCATTTAATGGAGCCTTTTCGCGAGTTCAAAACTAGGTGATTTTTCGGCATATAAATATTGTCACCAAGCACATAGCGGTATTTATTCCTGACAAATGCAATAAGGGCTCTCACAAACGTCAACCCTACCAATGAGTATATATATATACTAACTTTGCCTATCTGAAAAAAAACTGACCAAGCCTGGATATAAGAGGCCAGACACGGACAAAGTCCGACTCAGTTATGCGTTTGCCAGATGGCCAGTTGCTTGCGCCCGTCACTCTGTCTGTCCGAGGCCAATTTTCATAGTTAAGTGGGCAGTGACGCGTTGGAATGATGGGTGAATTATCGCCCGCCTCTAATTTTGTTAGAAGTAGATGTGGTGATCATCCTTGTTGGGGGACCCCAGAAGTGTCGTCATGTCATGTGACCCAGTGGCGCCATGTTGTGTTGTCATGGTGACCCGCGCAAGCGGCCATCTTGTGACGTCATTCCCATAGTGATACATTGTGTTAGTGCGCATGCGCAGCGCGTGTTGTTAGGGTGGAGCGTGTTTCCGTCGGTCAATTTTTATACTGGTGGCCGGCATCTTGGTTTCTATGGTAGCACGTGGTTGCTATGTGGCCCATAGTAAGCACGAAAACTACTTCAGTTCAAACAAACACCCCTGCTAAGGGGAAAAAAGCCCAATCTGGAGTTTTATTTCAAATAAAAGTTGTTTTTGGTGATTTGGAGAGATTGTCGGGTTGATTGGTGTAATTGTACGAAGTAAACGCGAATTTGGGAAAATCCGAGCCAGAGTACTACTGCAGCTTCAGTCCAACGGAATATACCTGAGATGATTTTGGCGATCTGGGGTTCTCACAGGGTGCTCCGAAAAATTAACGGTGGAATTTCCAAATAACATAACATAACATAACTACTCTAATTCAATCAAATTTAACCCCCCCTCCCCACCCTCGGTACTATAGCACTACGTGCTGCTATTAAAATCTTCCGTATGGCGGCCCTAAAAAGGATTCTGGGGAGAATCCGTAATAAATAAAGTAGTTTTTGGTGATTTGGAGAGATTGTCTGGTTTTTTGTGGTAATCCTCCGAATCGGGAAATTACTCTTATTCAATCGAACATACCCTCCGAACAGACCTCCGTCTTGTTGTAAGCCTTTGGGTCACATAGCGACCACGTGCTACCATAGAAACCAAGATGGTGGCCTCCAGTATACAAAATGTCCGACGGATATGCGTATCACCCTAACAACACGCGCTGTGCATGCGCACTAACACCACGTATCACTATGGGGATGACGTCACAAGATGACAAGTCACGCGGATTACCATGAGAACACAACATGGCGCCACTGGCCACGTGTCATAGCGTTTCTTCCGGGTCCCCGCCGCGGCCCCCAATAATAATACTTTTGTTCATTGAAAGTACAAATCCATAACAGTTTATTTCCCGTCATCATAATACACGACAATCATTTACGAATTCCGTATACCACGTTATAAAAATTCAATGAAAAACAAAAACATAAAACAAGGACTTTGTAGATGGACACTTTCCCAGGGGATTACTCCCGCAACGTATCGAACATGCAGTGCTTCCTCGTGATTTGAAGTTCCGTATTCACAATTGTTAAAAGCAACCCGAATGCAGCGTTTTCAATGAAATACTGTCGTCACACTGACTTATCAATGATATAGTATAAGCCCTTTAAGGTATGTGTTATATTTTCTTAATTATAATGTTAAACCCGGAGCTAATTTCAGTAGATGGCACCTATTCTTTGTCGGTAAGATTTTGCCCCTGTCCAGCAGGGTCTCTAAATGTCCGACAGGAGTCAGTTTGTACCTGTCATTTTGTCCGGCACCTCTCAAAAAAATTATGTCCAGGCTTGAAACTGACGTACATAATCCATCCGACCTGGGACTTAAATCGGACAATCTTGTTTTGAAACTAGAAGAAATAATTTTATTTCATGATCACCATTAAATAGCTCTTTACGGAAATGTAAGGAGGGCAGGAATCAATGACCTTTGTTGAAGTTTTTTTCCTGCATGTCACGAACGCATTCGGCGCACGTGAAATACATAAAAAACTCCAGCTAGGCTTGTTGATTCCAGCACCCGAGTTTTGTTTTGTATTGATACCATTATTAAACTTGAATTAAGGCGATGGACCAATCAGCGCTCTGTTTATATTCTTGCTTGACACAGGTTTGGGTTGATGCATTTCGTTCACGTCATAAAGCATTTAAGTAGTAGGAGATGCACGAAACGGACCTGGTTGACAGAATGTGGTTCGGTGGTGGTTCAACCACCTCCGGAAAGGGGAGTCAAAGGATGTTATGGGGAGGGGTGAAGGAGACGAGGGTGCGGTCATATTTTTAAAAAAAATATTTTTTTTATTTTAATTATTTTAATAATTTTAATTGCTATGACGTAGTCCGCCTACCAATTGAAACGAGTTAGCAGATACTTTTAATTGCTACGCCGTCATACCCCATCCCCCTCTTAATGTCGAACAGTGCTATCATACAGTAACCCCATCCCTTCCCCTTCTCTTAAATTTTAATTGCTGTGACGTAGTCCCCCTTATAATTGAATAACGTATGATCATTTAATATAATATATTAATAATTTTCGTTAATGTATCTATGAAACGGATAATTAATTTTAAAGGCATTAAATGGCGTAACATTTATAAATATTTATGACGCACGTTCATTTAAATTCGTTTTCTTCTTATTCTCCTGTCCTCCGTCTCTTGGGAAAACACAAAGTAAATTGGGTCCAGAAACAAGCCGTATGCTGACAATATGCCGACAAACGGTTTTGTGAAAACACAAACTATGTTCTAAAAAAGGTGATCAAAAAATTACAGCTTGGCTTCACTCTTGGTTGGTTATAAAAGTATATGTGCGACAGTCACTAGTTTCGAGGGTCGAAAGGGGCTTGTTCCCATACCGTCCCTGCGCGCCTTCGGCGCGTGAAACCATTCCTTTCACTAGGCTGATGGATGACTCCCAGCTTTCAAACACACATATTGGGGGATTTTTCCCTTTTTGTAACCGTTAAGGATAATATGCTGGGACTGCCCCAAACCAGCGACTGTTTGGGTTTCTTTTTCTTTTTTCTAAAATAACCACCAAAATGCGGTTTCAGTATTACCATAAATTTGCCCACTTCTCTTAGCAAACACGGAGCAGAACTCTTGTAATTGTGCAAATTCCTCTCCATTTTCCAGCTCGAGGTTCTCGGGATCTCAACCCACTACCCTACTGCCAGTCGCACACTCAAACTTAAAAATATTATTGGCTCTCGCTCCCGAGTCTCGTAGATTTATAAGCAAATAAAGGTATAAAGCAAATAATGTTATTAGGGTCGCAAGCGATTACAATTCCACATCGTCCCTGTGCGCCTTCGGCGCGCAGAAACTTTTCATTCATTCATTCACTAGAATATTACATTTAAAATGGAACTTATTCGTACAAGTCGAGGAGTTGAGAAACTATACCCTTATTGGAACGAGTTTGACACACTCGTTCCAGTGAGGTGCATAACCTATGTTTTTGAAGCAAAAAATAAAAGAATAAAAAAACTGCATTGCGATTTTTCGTGTGTATATAGTGCTGGCTTGTTTGGGTCGTTGCATGAGGCTGCGAGGTGTAGTGGTGTTTTTCACAGAATAATGGTGTTGTTTCGTGCAACTGAAACTGAAAATTCCCATTTTTTGCTTCAAAAACATAGGTTATAACCCTTATTGGAACGAGGTGCATAACCTATGTTTTTGAAGCAAAAAATAAAAGATTAAAAAACTGTATTGCGATTTTTCGTATATATATAGTGCTGGCTGGTTTAGTAATCTTTTTTCTACGGAAAACTTGTGTTGTCAACTGTTGTTGAACTGAAGTTCCATTTTTTTATTCAAAAACATCAAGTCTTTGTTAACCCTTTACCCAAGGAATCGCCCGCATCCGCCCGCGTAATATGCAAATTCAGCAGCTGAAAAAATATTATTTTTCGAAAAATTTCAACAAAACCATATCACGTGACCCCTCTTGGGAACGAGCTCGTTCCAAAGAGGGGTCACATGATATGGTTTTGTTGAAATGTTTTGAAAAAATTAAAAAATGATATTTAAAATAATAAATTTTGAAATTGTCTGCGTTGGGTAAAGGGTTAAACCATTTCATTTGTTTATGAAATAAAAGTTATATTAAGGTTCTCGGGGCAAATTTCCCCGGGCTAATTCACTGATCGGGGCAAATATCCGCGGGGCAATTCGCTGATCGGGGCAAATGTCCACGAGGAAATTTGCTGATCAGGGCAAATGTCCGCGGGACAATTCACCGATCGGGGCAAATGTCCGTTTTTCTTGAAAAGGGATGCGGGGCAAATCTCCGCGGGGCAGTTGTCCGGAATTCTGCTTAAATGGATCAAAGTGGTGAAAATTGAAAAACAGTGTCTGAAATTTTTCTAGGGGGGGGGGGGGGGAGGGCGAAAGTGTTTCCAGTGGGGCGGGGGGGGGAGGGGCTTTGCAGGCCTGCCCCTTAAGTTTTCTACTTCTCCCGTATGCTGCACATATAGCTTTTCTACTCCTTATGGCCCTTTTCAGTTTTTCGTTCGCTCTATACCCAAGTTCACGCGTTGGCACCCTAATCTTTCTTACACTTTCCTTCCCTGCCTTCATTAGGCTCGCAACTATGGCATCGGCCATCTTCTGGACACTGCCCCCCCCCCTTGTGTACGGCTGCAAGCTTTGGTTTCAATTTTTCTTCGAACTTCGCCCAGTCAGCATCTTTATTGAGTTCTCAAATTTTCTTGAAGCTTCCTTTGCTTTTTACTAGATTTTTGGTCCTGATCGTCGCTGTAATCAAGGTGTGATCACTATCGACCTCCATTTCACCCTCATCATCCACTTCTACCCCTATCACCTCCCTCCGTAAATTTATATCTGTGAGAATATAGGCGATTATTGATTTTCTGTCGTTCCTCTCCCAGGTCCATTCCCCCTTACACCTCGCGTCCCTGTTCAGAATTTTCAGACCGAGCTCATTTGTGAAGTTCAACAGCTTCCTTTCATTCCTGTTGACTTTCTTGTCCCCGCCCTCTATGTCTTCTTCCTTATCACCTATGTGTCAATTAAAGTCATCCATCAGAATTATACCGAGCCTCCTGTTTTCTAGTTCGGTGATATTGGACCTTAGTGTTGAATATATCGAGTCATTCCCCTCGGGTTTGCTTCCCTCCACCGCACAGTACACAATCCCAAGGGCAATACTTTTGTTTCTTACATTGATCTTTACCCATCCAATTTCTTTTGATACCTCAGCCGAGGTGTTCACATCTTCCATGTCTGTGGTCAGCGACTGTTTTAAATCCTCTTTAATGTACATGCCTACCCCTCCCCCTTTTCTGGCCCTCCGTTCACCCTACCCCTAAACACATGCACCCCTTACTTGGTCTATCCGTTCCTCGCGTCTTACCCACGTCTCGCTTAACCCTTTACCTAACGTAACGGCCAAAACCGCCAACGCTATTCTAAAAAATCGCCAATTAATTTTCATTATTTTTTTCATTTTTTGTCTCAAAAACATAGGTTATGACCCCTCGTTGGAACGAGATCGTCGAGCTCGTTCCAACGAGGGGTCATAACCTATGTTTTTGAGACAAAAAATGAAAAAAATTAGTTATTCAAGAATTATTTTTGCAAGTGTCGTCTGCTTTTCAGGTTAGGTAAAGGGTTAAGCCCATGACATCAAAGTCCTCTTCCGCGATCAATGTCGCAATTTCACTTACTTTCCGGCGGAGACCCTGGATGTTGCTATAACCCACTTTCGGGGTACCGAGATTCATTGGCTTCTGCCTACTGGTCTCATTGTTTTCTGGCGCTAGCCTTGGTAAACTTATTGTCTCCCTCGTTCTTGTTTACCCCACCTGTGTCCACCCTTGCTATACTTGCCTCTGGCCACCCACCCCCGCTTCTGTCCAAAAAAGGCTCCGCTACCCGTAGAATTTTATCCCCCAATACCCTTTCCCCATCCTGCTACGATGCACCCCGTCACGCCCGTACATGCTCGCGTTGCCCCAAAACGTGTCCCAATGGTCGATAAATGGTATTCCCAGGTCAACACAGTAGTCATCCAACTCCTCATTCAGCGCCAAAATCCTTGAGTTCCGTTCGTCCCCACCTCCAAGGACAGGAAGGACCCCGGATACAACTACTCTTGCATTCCTACTTAGCAGTTTGCTGACTAAACCTCTGTACGACTCTTCCAAACTTACTGACCTTCTCTCCCTGATATTGTTGGTCCCCACATGGACCACTACTACCGGTTCCGATCCTGACCCTGCCACAATACCATCTACCCGGTCCCTCAGATCCTCCACCTTCGCTTCCGGAAAGCACAAGACTGTTCGATTAGAACTATCAGGGCCACAAACCACATTGTCAATTCCACGTACAATGCTACTCCCCGCTACAACTATTTTTCTTCTTCCCCCAGTTCCTATATCATCTGCAACTCGCCTTGGTTTACATGCCTCAGGCCCCCTCTTTCTCTTCACCGCCCTCCTTACCCCATCTGACCTCTCAATATCAGCAGCCCCCCCCCCCCTCAATGTCCTTCTCACTCTCATCCCCAGGGGTATCGGAATATAACACACTGAACCTGTTCTCTAAACACCGCCTTGCAACCTTGGCAGCAACGCCGACTCTGGTCTGACTCTACGAACCCCTTCCCTGGCGCCACCTTTCGAATTTTCCTACTAGATCCCCCTTCCTCGGTTACACCCCCCCCCCCCCACATCATGCATTCTTCCACACGTTTCCTACCTCCCTGTTTCCTCCTGGAGTCTACAATGACCTTCCATCTTCCTTCCACCTCCCCATCATAGGTAACCTTAATTGGTGTGATTCCAGATACACTAGCCCTCCCCAACCTCCCCTTCAGCTCCGCAATTTCCCGCTCGACCCAACACACTTCTCTAACAACTGTAAAATATCCCTGCAGCTGGCACACACCCAACTACTATCCATTGACCGACCTCCACCATAATTATCACACTGCCTGCGCGCCTGTGTTTCCTCAGCCTCCCACACCTGCACCCCTCGACTCACCTCCCCCGGCCCCCTTTAATACCCATACTCACCTCCGTCTGGACACCCGTCGAGCACTTACCATTCATGTTTACAAATATTTATAGGACCTAATAAACAAAATCAGAAAGACACCAAACACACGAAAAAAGGCAACTAAAGTAAATAAATGTAAACTCAGGAAAACCTTTCACCTAAACTTCCTTATTTCACCCCTATAATCTTTCCCTAACACACATACAAACTAAATATATAATAAGCTTTCCTGGAATAAAACTATTAAAAAAGAAATACTTACCTATAAACAACTAGTCTGTGTAAACTATCTTGACTTCTCTTCGTGAGTTGTGTTCACATGCCACTTCTGCGTGGCCCTATCCTGAAGAGGGCAGTATGCACGGCAACGCCAAGCAGTCAGAATCCAATTACCAGAGGCTGACGTCTTCCCAAACTCAATTTATAAAGGAAGGTATCCACAATGGCAAAAAGCCACGCGATATCAAAAGGACTGTATTCCAAGGAATGTCCCAACAACAAAATTGATATTAAACAAATAAAAAACATGGTGTATAGGGAAAGAAGGCAACAACGATCGACAGACATACATTTTTTTGGTGGTTAAGGTCACATACCTATGCACAACGGCTAACCGTGACAGTTTTACGGGTGGAGGAAGCCGGAGCACCCGGAGAGAACCACCGAGCAACGACGAGCAGCTGTCAGCACTCCAACATCGTAACTCTGAACCGCGGCACAGGCAGGGTAACATTGGTTGAAGACATGCGCACCATCGACGTGCAGTACGCCTTAGTGCACAGCGTCATCGTGCCCCCATGTAGGCAATCGGGGTTAAGTGCCTTGCCCAAGGACACAACGAGGGAGCGCGAATCAGTCGCTGAAATGGTCACCCGTCCAACTACTAACCGCGCTCGACGTTGCTTAACTTCGGTGATCTGACGAGAACCGGTTAACGCGACGCCACGGCGCCCCACATACATACATAGACAGAACATTATAAATTATTGTGATAAACTGACGGTGACATGGTCTGAGGTTTGCGGCTCGGAGCTTATGTTCAAACGAGACGCGTCATTTTAAAATTTGTTGTTGGACAGCGAATATTAGAAAGCAGACGTTGTTTCGGTTAGGTGTTAACTTTTATCATAACAGACTGAAGTGATTTCCCTTTATTCAATGTTTACGTACGCAATCAACGGGGCGAGATGGTCTCGATTCGTTTCAGTTTATGTTACAGTAAATTAATGAAAAGAGACCTTATAATCTAATCGGTTTCATAAATAATTACCCTTGTTTACATAACTAATCTTTTTGTACGTAATAACGGTACTTTTGTGTGTATTTTCTTTCAGTTAAATGTATTTGTCTCAGTTGATTTCAAGTGAAAAAACACATTGCGATGAACTGTTGCTCATGGCAACGAGACGCTTTCCTTGACAGTGGACATAAGAATCGCTGACAGTAGACATATGCGCGTGCCCGTCGACATAAAATAAAATCAACGAGGCATTGACCAATCACTGCACGGTTTTGCGGTTGGTATCGGGACATAAGCAGGTGATATAATAGTAATGATTAGTGAAGCGACAAATGAAGGCGACAAATTCATACAAGAGGTTATTACCACCAACACGAAATTGTCAATAAAATTTTCGGGCCAAAGGATGGCCTTCTGACAATTACGATGACGTAGTATATAATGAAATTCAAGCGAAAATCTTGAATTTTGAGAGCAAGAACCTGACATCATTCATGCCTCGATTACGATCTAAGATCCTTTCAGCAAGAAAAAAACAAAACAATAATATACCAAAATTTTGGACAAATAACAATAATAATATTGTGAAAGCATGAATAATATACTAACCAAAGTTTGCTAAGCACCAAGTACATCCAACCAACTGTTTTATGTTTTAGTTGAAATATTGTAATGAAAAGTGTATATAATTTTTATTTAATTATATCTTTAATGATTTAAGTACAGAAATTAATATTTTATTTGAGTTTTACATTATTTCTTAGCTTTTGAACACCATAACCATGGAAAATGGATATTTTGGTAAAAGAGGAAATTTTTCAATATGCCAAAAAGTTGACGAAGCGAACTTGTATGGATTCAATATCGAGTATGAGACCCATTACTGTGAAGTACGGCTTGTCAACTCCTTCCCATGCTCCCAATCAGGTTCCTGGTGGTCGTGGGATGTTGTTCCATTCTTGGAGCAGCATGGCACCAAGATCCTGCCCACTTCTTGGCTGGACTGGGCGGGCTGAAATTGCAAGCTACAACTCATTCCAGACAGGTTCGATTGGATTGAGGTTAGGGGAGTTTGCCGGCCAGTCCATAGGCTCAATCCTCACCCTCTGTCGGTACTCCCCGACAGTATGGGCAACATGAGGACAGGCATTATCGTCCATCAGAACGAATCTATCACCCACTGCACCTGCATACAATCTGACGTGGACATCCAGGATCTCATCAATATACCGTTGTGCAGGCAATGTAACATGTTCAAGGACACGGAGCTCTGTACGCCCATCCCAGCTGATGCCACCCCAGACCATGATTGACCCTCCATCATAGCGGTCATGCTCAGCAATGTTGGCTGCATGGAATCGCCCTTCTGATCTTTACCACACCTAGGACGCCTTTCTGTGTGGTCTATTCTGTACCTTGTCTCGTCTGTAAAAAGGATAGGTCGCCAATCTTCTCTGGTCCTTCGAACGTGGTCCATCGCCCATTCATTTCGTGCCTGGTGGTGGTTCTGGGACAGTGGAATGCGAATACGTGGTCTTCTCGATTGGAGACCACCTTCATGCAACCTTGCCCGGATAGTCTGCGTCGAAACATTTACCCCGGATGCATTCTGAAGGTCAATGCGAAGCTGGATTGCTGTGGCAAAGCGGTTCCTACGGGCCTGAATGATCAGAAACCGGTCTTCAGCTGCAGATGTTGCCGTCTCTGCCACCACCATGCCGTCTAACAGGTGTGCCAAACTGCTGAAATCTTGCCCAGGCTCTGGTGATCACCGTATGGTGCACACCAGCGGCTTCACTAAACTGACGATGGATAGCCCCTTGCTCCACTATCCATACAGCCCGCCATATTTCTGCTTCAGACAAATGTGTTCTTACATTTCCAATATTCATTCATTAAATCACAAGGGTTTGTGTTGAAATGAAGACTGAATACTCTACACATGTCATGTGCATTTTAACACGAAAACATCATGAAAATCAAGGGGTACATGCTTTCCATGACCGTCACGAAAAGTCTGCCTGTCAAGAGAGCTAATGTAAACGCTGGGAACCATCTCGATACATTCCTCAATCATATCCACCAAAAATATCACAAATATGTCACAAGCAAATTTCACAATGATATGTCAAATATTTGGTGCTTAGCAAACTTTTAGTACATAATTAAATTATAAACAAATTGGAAAGTTCTTAAATTACAAGACCTAACCGACAAACTGTTTGATATTGTTAATGACCAGATAAGGGAAATTAGAAATGCTCTTTATGATTCTGGAGATTTTGTTTTGGCTCACCATGTTGAAAAACTTCAGGTAAAACAGTCTACATGTGTTAATCTAGAACCCAAGAGACGAGACTGAAGACTCTGGCAGTTATCATTTATTAAAGAACCTCATTCCACACTGACATCGACTGACTGACAATTGACTATTCCAAAAAACATGACAAAACAGACTATTTTAAACCAGCCAAGTCTACATGTTTGACTTGGTAGCAGGCCGATCCGGACCCCAGACGACCCGGCCTCAGTCGTTTCCGCGTCCTAGACGCCCTAAATAAAAACCCACAATGAATGCATGGATGTTGAACAACTGAACGAATGGGTCGCTCATCACATTAACTCTTTGCATGCTGCTGACGGATATTCCTGCCCAGCACAGGGATTCTCTTGTCACTGAAATAAGTATGATTTGGGCACATGTAGTCATATTTTCACCCTGTAAATCGAATGGAATTTTTCAACAATGATTTCTTGTTACATTTAGATTAATTTTTCATCAAATCTAGTCATGGCTGCTTTACAGCAGCCATGACTAGATTTGATGATGTTTGTTTGTTTGTTTGTTTGTTGGTGGTTAACGTCACATATTTATGCACCATGGCTAATCGTGACACAACATGGAGATGAAGTCAAGTTTAGTCAATCGTTGATCAACATGTTGCCCATTTTAGAGGACTTTCACCCCAAGCATTGGTGACTGGGTCCTATTTTACTAGTAAAGCGGAACTGGTTTACCACAGTAAACAAGTGCTGCTTACTTCCCGGGGTTCCCACGGGGATAGATTTGATGAAAAATATTGTAAAAATACGGGGCGGGTTAAGAGTTAAAAGGGCCGTCGGTGATCCTGGTCCTAATGAAGCCTCAGGTTCGTCATTTGCCTCATTTATTTATTGTTGTTTATGGTCACATATTTCTGCACAATGGCTAATCATGACCACAACATGGAGATAAAGTCAAGGTCGGTCAATCGTTTATACCCCATGTTGCCTATTTTAGAGGACTCGCACCCCAAGCATTAGTGACTGGGTCCTATTTTACCAATAAAACAGAGCTTGTTTACCACAGTAAACAGGCACTGCTTCACTTCCCGGGGTTCCCACGGGGGATTTGCCTCATCCATTGTTGAAGTTTGTGAAGACGGTGATATTGGAACTGGTACTTGCCCATATGAAGCCTCAAGTTCGTAAAGTGCATCATTCATTGGTACATCACGGTCTGGTTCATCTGCAGTCTCGTTGAGCTTGCTCTTAGTCATTGCACAAGAAGTTAATGTCTAATTCTCATCGCATAATATCACGGTAATCCTGAATGGATATATCTGTCCTTTAAATAATAATAATAACACTTTGGCCAGCCGCTGATTTGTCGCGGTTCTCGGACGAGAAGGCTTTGGTTACCCCAGTACTCCTAACTGCCTCCCTATTCCCACGCTTCACCCCTCCTCCCGAAACTCGGAGACGAACTGGTTGATGACACCCCTTGCCCCATTCTTCACAATCTCTCCGATTAGCATTTTAATCCTCTCCTTTGAGTCTCCCCCTAACCACACGTCCTTCATTCTCCCATCCCACTTCCCCATTTTACTCCCAGTGAATCTCATTCTTTTAGACTGGTACTTTGGGCATTCTAGAAGAAAATGTTCCAGGGTCTCCACCATGCCAAAGTTACACATCTGGCACTCCCTTTCACCGTCTTTCCCCCCTCAGCTCCAGGGATCGCGACCTCAGTTTGAACAGTGGCCCCCAAAGGTGCCATCAAGGTACTCTTCGAAACCTGGCTTCTCTTTATCATGCAGGCCAGCCAAAGACCTCTTTGATTTGACCCCCCCCCCCCCCCCCACCCCCCTCCCCCCAATTACGGTTACAATCCTCCTTGACCCTTTCTCTGACCATCCTGCATAAGCGATGCTGCCATCGGAGTCAAGAATCGCACTCTATGGCGATTAATGGGTTTTTGTTTACATAGAAATCATGAATTTTAATCATTGTTAATTGACATTGCTGTTATAAAACAGTTAAGACATTTCTGTTTAGATAGGCCTATGAATAGCCTAGTGATAGGTGTTTCTTTTTCTTTTCTAAAACAACCAACAAACCGCGATGTCAGTATTACCATAAATATGCCCACATTTCTAAGAAAACACAGAGCAAGTTCTTGTAGTTATGTACAATTCCTAGTCATGTTCGAGTTAGAGGTCCTCGGAGATCTGCACCCACTGCCACTGCACACACGCTAACCAAACAAGATTATTGGTTCCTGCTTCTGACTCTCGTGGATTCGTAAGTAAATAAAGTTATAAAGCAAATACAGTTACTCGATTCGCAAGGGATTTAAATCCCACATCGTCCCTGTGCACCGTCGGCGTGCTCAGCTGAAACTTTTCATTCGTGCGTGATACGTGTTAAATAACAAAGTCGTTAAAATTCATTTCATGTTTCCATTTCATTTTTCTATTTCATATTTCCAACCAGACGAATGTATAGTATAACAAGTATAAATCATTAGTACGTATAACATTATGTCAAAATGTCCACACTAAGGTTAATGTTCTAATTCCTTTCAGAAGATGCGTGGTGTAAAAACGCCCGTGTGCGGCACTATTTTCTATTTCTAACATTATTGATGACTAACAAAAAAGACAACTACCATTACTTTGAATAGTAGGGGCCGGACCGACTACGCTAAATGGGGTCCACACGCTAAAAACTAAAGTGTTAAAAACTACACTTGAAGCGCTGTATTTAACACTAAGTGCTGAACTAGCACTTTGTTCAAGTGTAGACATCCCAGAACTTGACAGGTGTTACAATAATAGCACTTGACAAGTGTAATGTCGCGACACTTAAAAGGAAACAACGCAGATGACGTGGCTCAGGCTCGAACACTCGAGCCTGATCCGCGTCATCTGCGTTGTGTCCTTTTAATTATGTACCCATCAAGTCCAAATCAAATTATGGACGATTCTGTGAGAACCACCAATGCTAGACACATGGGAAGTGCCATCCATTCAAGTTTCAGATGTCTGACGATTGTAATGTCTAAGTGCTTAAAGCATTGCACTTTGGGTGTTAAAATCAAACCCAAAGAGTTAGAATGGGTTTAACACCTAGAAAGTGTCAGTTTTAACCCTTTAGTTTTTAGTGTGCAAAGCCCTGGTAAATGGTGATGGTAATTGTGTTTCTATATTAAAAAAAACCAAATTTAGACCAGCCAAAGTCTATATGATGGGAATTATTTATTAATCTTGTATTCACACAGAACAGACCACTTGCCGAGAAAAACAAACGTGATTTATTGCATGAAACTCATGCAGTGTTAACATTCAAAATCTTGTTCTTGGCGAGTTGTCTCTTCTGTGAATATGACATTCATAAATAATCCCCATCACCGCAGACTCAGTTGTTCTAAAAGCTCTAAATTGACTTTTCTTATGTTTTTATACAACATAGAGTACCTATATGCTAACAATTAATATTTATTTTTGCCTTTATTCATTATTTTGATTCGTTCTCGGTAAATATTCTTACCCCTGACGGGTGCCGAAATCGCGACACTTTACAAATTCCTATGGAAAATTTGTGTGGAAACAGCATACATGTTCGAAGGCCGCGAGTTAAATATTATCCCTCCGCCAAAATTGATCGAGTGTGGTAAAAATGACGGTTCGAACATGTATGCAGTTGTATTTATTTCACGCCTACAGTTTACTAAGAAATGGTTATTTGATTTTGGCGGAGAGATAATATTGAACTCGAAGCCTTCGGCTTCTTGTTTATATTATCCCACTGCCGAAATCGATCTCCTGCGGTAATAAATGACTGTTCGAACGTGAATGCTGTTCTGCATTTATTGAACGCCCACAGTTTACTAAAACAAAAAAAAATAATACACAAATTATTGCCAAAAGAAACCAAAATGTTAAAAAGAAATAGTTAAATAGGATGTGCACGTGATCCGTATTGCCCAAGGACAATACAAAAACATTTATTGTTCACTTCGGTTTTTGCAGAAAAAAACGTGTATTTTATGAAACTAAAAGCATAGGCGTACAACAAAATTCTCTCTCCCACAGGGGGTGTCTAATCTGTCAATCTGGTGAACATGTAACATATGAAACAAAAAATTTTTCCCAAAAAACATTCGACCAAAGTTCTATTGTAGTAAGAGTCCCATGACCTCTGACCTTAGGGCTACCATGCTCAAAATCGATAGGGTTCTTCACTCTCCATATACAATTACTTCACGCAAGTTTATTGGAGCTGTGATGAATGGAACTCAAGTTATCGTTCAGAAACCCCAGCGCTATTTTTAGTAACAGTGACCTTGCCCCCTGGTCTCTGCAAAATCGATAGTTATTTTTCTCTACCATAGGGGCACCCAATCAAAAACTCTGGTGAACATGTGACACATAAAACATAAGTTATAGCCGAAAAAAACCTATATTCAATAAAGTTCTATTTATAGTAAGTCATGTGATCTTTGACCTTGTGGCCACCAGGTTCAAACAGGATTCTTCACCGTCCACATATGATTAGTTTATGCAAGATCGATTAAGCTGTGCTGAATAGAACTAAAGTTATCGCCCATATTCCCAAAAGTGCTATTTTAATAATGGTGACCTTAACCTTCTGGTACAAAAACTTGAAAATCAATAGAGGATTTCCCCTTCCATGAGAGTACCAACCCTGATGTAAATCCCAAGAATATAAACTTTTGTTAAGTCAAGACTATATACCAAGTAAATGAATGAATTACACATCAAAGCACAAAGACAGGCTTGTAGCACTTTCAAGAGGCCACAAATATGGGCCTTGACCATTGGACAAGTTAAGATAGTTGTCCATGTTGATTTGAGGGTACAGTGGAGCCCACTTAATTGGATATCTCTTAACTGAATAAAAACCCTGTTAATTGAATATAATTTCCCAATACAAAACCATTTACAATACCTCCAGTAAAAATTGTACCTGTTAATTGAATATAGATTATAGAGTAAACTCCTGCTAATTGAATAAAAAATCATGCATCCTGTCTAGAAGTTACCCTGACTCTCCATAGTTTTCCTTTGTTTAAAGACCTATTTGGCCTCAATACATCCAATATAGGCATTTAATCTATTATATCTTGTTTGACAGAGCTCATGGAGCTCTGTCAAACAAGATTTAATAGAATAAATGCTAAGTTTATCTCTAGAATACAGGAAAGTGACACGATCCCTGTTAATTGAGTACTCCTGTTAATTGAATAATTTTCTTTGGAAAAGTGGCTATTCAATTAACAGGGTTCCACTGTATATAGAAAACATGGCATTAATAGGCTGAGTGCTAGAAGCCACTATCGTGGCTCTTCTGGAAAGTGCTGGAAAAGCCACCTTGGTGATTTACACTGTATGCAATACCTTCATGTTTGCTTAGCAGAAGAAAACATTTTTTTTCTATAAAAGTGGTTGGCTGCAATTGGCACTCTCTAAAAAATAGTAAGAAAGTAATGATTTAGGAACAAAATATTGCTAAACTAAGGGTACACTTGCTGATAGCAGGGTATTTTTGAAAAAATACACGTTTCAAATTACCTTTGGTAAAGAATTTAGCACCCAACCAGTTAAATGCCGGCTACTTTACCAGTTCAGTAGAGCACACCTTATCAGCACAGAAAACAAACACCTCATTTTTGACTGAAACTGAAACAACAGTTTGAAGAAAAACAGAGAATTTTCATTTTTATTCTTCACAAATGACAAATAAAAACTGAATGAATGATAAATGTAATACAATCACTTACTTATGTGATAAATCAAAAACAAAAATGACTATTACTCGTCAGGAAAATTTACAACTGAACCAAATCAAAGAATTACTGTGATCAATTGAAAGATATTATAAATTAAACTACCTTTCCACTGAAATTATTGCAAATCATCCGCAGCCAATGTCACCCTGTCTCCACCACAGATGTAATCAATAACATATTGTTTGAAAGAGCTCTTTAGAGTTCTGTCAAGCAATATTAATGGATTACGTTCCCTTGTGTGTACATGGACAAACTAACATTGTCCACCCTGTCTGAATCGGAATTGGTACATATACATTCAGGGACCGACCTGGGCATGCGCCAGTGCGTATTTGGTTCTGAAACATCAGGACCTGGCTCTTAAATCTCAGAAATAGGCTTCTCAGTTGGCGCGTAACTTCTCAGATCATATTTTGATATTCTTTCGATGGATAATCGAGAGAGACACTCTTACATGTATTATATATGTGATTATCACTTATCTTTGTTGTAGAGTGCTTAAGTTAATACTTCAAGTCTTAATTACCAAGCATTAATCTTCACTGTGGTTTCTGATCAAGTCTTGGCTGCCTATTTAGGCAGCCAAGACTTGATCAGAAACCAGTGAAGATTAATGTTTGCTATAGTGTACTAAATGAAAATGATGAGGGCTATTACATACTTGCAGTGTGTCTTACAAACAGCAGTGTGACTCCGTAAATTGAAATCTGGCGCATGAATTGAAAAAATAGGCTCCGAGGCTAGAGCGTATTTTAAATAGTCCTGATCGGTCCCTGACATTCTTGTGACGAACTGACGTTAACATGGTCTGAGGTACAGAACATATGCTGTACCTCGATGCGCCGCATCTCAGTTGAACATAAACTCTGAGCCACCTCAGACCACATTACTATCAATTCATCACAATAACTTGTAATATTATTAATTCGTTTTAAGAAAAAGAGAAATGCAGATTGTTTAGGATTTGTATGCTACTCCTGGGAACTAGGAAATAAACAAGATGGTATCCAGTTCCTGATAAAATGCTATTTTTCAGCAGTAGAAGAAAGTCCTGGAAAAGCAGGTATTTTTGCAGTACCAGGTGCGTGCTGTGCACATTTCAATTTCTTCAGATGGACATAGTTATTTAAAAGTGTTTGGAAATTATGCTTTTTTAAATGGGACAAACAAACATTGAATTGAAACAATAAGAAAATAGTGCAACACAAATCATTGCATATGCTCCCTCCTGCAATATCAACATGGGCAATACAAAAATTATTCAATCTTTTGCTGCCATTGAACAAAAATTATTCCTATGGACAAAAAACAATGCAAAAATTTCACTCAGACAGTTTTTCGAAGTCTAAAAAGGGGCATAACTGTGGCAAGTATGCATGGACATAACCCACAATATGCAGATATCCTTTCCCACAGAATGGTCTATCACCACACCAAAGTACATCAAAATTCAACAACCGATACAAGAGATAAAATGCAACTTGCTCGTTCGGAAAGTTTTATAAGTGTAACACAGGCCATAAATCTGATCTGGAAACATGGACGAAATCCACAATATGTGAATGCCTTCTCCCCCAAGCTAGCCTCCCACCATACCAATTGACATAAAAATCTACAAGGGCCATATCACTGGTAGAAATGTACGGACAAAACCCGCGATATGTGAATGTCATGTCCTCCATGCTGGTATATCAGCATACCGTAGGACATGAAAATCTGACAACTGATGCCAGTTATAATCCAAAACGTTCATTTTACTATTCTTCCCAAGCCCCAAAAGGGTGATAACTCTTGTATGAATGTATGGACCAAACCCGCAATTTGTCCATATCATTTCCACCATGCTGGTTTATCATCATGCCAAAGGACATCAAAATCTAACAACCGATGCTAGAGTTATAATACAAAATGTTCGGGTGGCCACTAATTTGCATCCAGTTCAAAATTGGACAACAATGGCTATAAAATATTTTTTTGTGTTAGATGTCCTTCAGGACATCACCAAACAATTATTTTATGGCTTTACCAGCCACACATGAATTAACTGGCACTGAAACGAATGTAAATGTACAGTGCTCGGTTGTAAGACAACAAGAACACAATGGTATGAGCAACGACCCATCACCAAGGTCCAGTAAGAACAATAACTCTCAAAAGAATTACTTGGAGACGGTTAGCTTGAACTCACAATCATAATTTCCTCAATAAAAGATATATATTCAATTAAGAAAAATAATTTTCATGAAATAATCTGATACAGCGTGGTCACAATCCCATTCATGACATTTATCACCAAAAACCAAAACAGTGGAGACCACTTAATTGGATATCTCTTAACTGAATATCCCTGGTTATGGAATATAATTTCCTAACCATACCTCCAGTACAAATTTGACCGGTTAATTGAGTATAGGTAATAGAGTAAACTCCTGTTAATTGAATAAAAAATCTTGTGACCTGTCGAGAAATTACCCTGACTCTCCCCAGTTTTCCTATGTTTATAGACCTATTCGGCTTCAGTGCATCCAATACAGGCATTTAGTCTATTATATCTTGTTTGACAGAGCTCATTGAGCTCTGTCAAACAAGATATAATAGAATAAATAAGTATCTCTAGAATATAGGAGAGAGACACAATCTTTTTTAATTGAATACTCCTGTTAATTGAATAATTTTCATTGGTAAAGTGGCTATTCAATTAACAATTAACAGGGTTCCACTGTACTTGACTTGAAGTGAATCAAATTTGAGAAAAATATCTTGAATGGGTTTCCTGAAAATGTGATGACAAGAAATGGGAGAAAGATGGACATATGGGCAGATGGATGGATGAATGGAAGGACAGATGGAACCCATTTCTAATTCACCTTCCCACTGTGTGGTAGGTGATAATGTTATGGTATTTTTCCTATTCACTGCAACATTCCTATGCAATCTAAAATGTACTGGAAATTTTGTCTTGCAGAACTGGAATTTCACTCAGACTAATGTCTTTGAACTGTCCGTGTGTACTTGATTTACTTAACACTTTACGGAAAGAAGACGACACTTGCAAACAAAATTCTTCAATAACTAATTTTTTTCATTTTTTATCTCAAAAACACAGCTTATGACCCTTATTGGAACTAGAGGCTCAAGAGAGCCTAAAACGCTCACTGGATCAAGTTGTTCTAAACGGTAAAGGTTATGGGTATGGAGAAAATGTAATCTGAATGAACAATATGACAGATTCGCCAGCAATTTTGTCCAATTGTTTCAACTGCTCAGAAGAAAGCTTCATACAAAATCTCTTGTCCGTGCAGTTTGGGAAATATTAGACATTTCATTTTTTCTCTATTTTTTGCACCATGTGTTCCCACAGGGAACCGCGAAAAATTTTGGGAGCATGAATGAAGAAGCACTTAGGGTCAACTAATGCCACACATAAAATTTGGTTCAAATCGCTCCATTGGTTCTTGAAATATTAATTTTCAGAGGAACTCAAAGTGAGCCCATCCCCTGGAGAGCCCAAATATGGACCTATCAACTTTCTTTGAACAACTTTTAATCTTGAACACCAGAGGAAGTTTCATACCAAATATCAAAGCATCCCCACTTGTGGTTCATGAGAAGATGATTTTTAATGAACTTCACAATATTTGGGCATAAGCCCAAGCACCAAAAAGGGCAGAGACCCCATTTGAACAAAACTAAAACAGAATACCACCAAGATCATGTGGCCCATATATGTTTCAATTTGGGCCATTGGTTTGTGAGAAGATATTTTTAAGAAGGTAAACATGTAATCTTTTTCCCATTGACTTCAATATTTATTTATTTATTTATTTATTGATGTTTAAGGTCACATATTTATACACAATGGCTAATCATGACCATGACAGTTTTACGGGTGGAGAGAACCACCGAGCAACGATGAGCAGCTGCCAGCTCTACAACATCGTAACTCTGCACTGCAGCACAGGCAGGGTTAGATTGGTTGAAGACCTGCGTACCATCGACATGCAGTACGCCTTAGTACACGGCGTCATCGTGCCCCCACGCGGGCAATGGAGATGAAGTGTCTTGCCCAAGGACACAACGCGGTTGCCGCAGGTGGGATTCGAACCGAGGACCTCTCGGCTTGCAGCCTGCACCTCTACCTACTGAGCCACCACGCTCCCATTGACTTCAGTATTAAATGAAAGTGTCAATGAAACTGTAGCTCAACTTGTTAAGACATGTACATGTATAGTGTGTGACACAGCAATGACAAACATCTAGCACCCAGAAACACTCGTTCTCATCCCAAGGTGATAACAAAGGTACCCAAGAAGTTTTGTGAAGATCGGTTCATAAATACAGCCTCTAGCCCAAGCCGTATTGACATGTGCACTTACTGTGTACAAGTAGCACTGAATAAATCAAAGTTCATCTAATTTGCATAATTTCTGCACAAGAAAAAAACCTGTACTATATGTGACATATTCCATGTTACTAAACATTCATTCAAAAATTTATTCAAATCAGAACTTTCATACAGAAGTTCTGTACAATGAAAGTGTCAATGACACTGTAGCTCAACTTAAGACATGTACATGTATAGTATGTGACACAGCAAAGACAAACATCTAGGTAATGACCTGATAACAAAGGTACATATAAAGTAGTGTAATGGCTGTACATAAATACTGACCATAGCCTGTAACAAATGTATAGGTAAAGTATTGTAAAGGTGGGTGACTAGAAAAGAAATCTTCGAGTCCCAGAGTGGGTCTGACTGAACCCGAAAATATTTGTTCTCATAGCACAGTGATAACAAAGGCACCCAAAAACACTTGTTCCTGTCACAAGGTGATAACAAAGGTACCCCAAGAAGTTTCGTGAAGATCGGTTCATAAATACAGACTCTAACCCGAGCCGTACTGACATGTGCACTTACTGTGTACAAGTAGCACTGAATAAATCAAAGTTCATCTAATTTGCATAATTTCTGCATGAGAAAAAAAACCCGTACTATATGTGATGTATTCCATGTTACTGAACATTCAATCAAGCTCTTTCCAATGAGGGGTCATAACCTATGTTTTTGAGACGAAAAAATGAAAATAATAGTTATTCAAGAATTTTTTTGGCAAGTGTCGTCTGCTTTTCATGTTAGGTAAAGGGTTAAAAAAAAACAACAAAAAAACAAATGAAGTCCCTATTACACCCACGGCAAAGCGTCTTCATTTGCGCGCATGGATACATGACCCAATTGTTGATTGCATAATTCACTTGTGAAGTTATCGTTAAAAATCAAACCCTGAAATCCCAGTAAATCACACTTTGGAAAGTAATAAAGGATTTTTATTGCCACTGAAATAATTATTCTGTGGGAACAATTAATCAAATTTTCCCCCTGTACATTAAATAGAATTTTTGCCCAATGATTTCATGAGTAAAACTCGGATGAATTTTTCTTCAAATCCAGTCATGGCTGCTTCACAGTTGCCATGATTAGATTTTCTGAACAATATCTTGAAAAAAATTGGTGGGTTAAGAGTTATTAACCTTGGAATAAGTTACTGTGCCAGTCACCTCTGACTTAAGCAAGACATTAAACAACCTTATTTATTTTTATTGGTGTTTAAGGTCACTTTCAGTATCTTTGACAATCTAATGACTGCAGCATAGGAGTAACATAAACTTAGCCAATCGTTTATACCCATGTTGTCCACTTTTTGAAGACTTCCATGCCAAGTGTTGATTCCAAGTCCTACTTCAGCAGTAAAGCAGAACAGTCAGGGTTCATACACTTTTCAGAGAATCAAATTCCATGACTTTTCCAAAACCTTTCAAAAAGATTCCATGAATAGAGGATTAGTTCGCACCCAAATAGAAAAGCTTTGTTTTTTGCATGATTTTTGCGCAAGTCGCGCTTAATTTTTACACAAATTCAATCACTTTTAAAACTGGTTACAAATTCCATGACTTTTCCAAAACTTTAACCCTTCCAGCCCATTTCCAAAACTTTTCAGGCCCTTGAATTTTTTTTCAAAATTCCATGACTTTTCCAAGATTCCATGACCCGTACGAACCCTGAGAACTTGATTACTGCAGTAAACAAGCAATGCACTGCTTCCCGGGGTTCCCACAGGTAAAAAAATTGATGAATAACATGCTAAAGAAACTAATCAGTTCTGTTTTATGTTGAATAATAGCTGCATTTCTTTATGGCACTGATGTATGATACAACTAATACAATATACAGACTTGCAAATATGTATATTTACATGTACTTTTATCTTTCAATTCATGCAATACAAACAAACCCTCTCCAAAAATGATTTTTAAAAAAATTAGTGTTCAACCGATGATCGGAATCGGCCACCACAATTGACCGATTGTTGCCAAGCATTTTTTGTGATGATTCATGCCACATTGTATTATCTTCTGTAATTGTTCAATTGTTAATGTAAATTGATGTCAATGATACCATTCAATAAAGTAGAGAAACAACCACAATGTGTATTCTTAATTTCTCTACATGCCCCCTTATGGGATATAGAAGTTAACCCTTTACCCAATGCAGACAATATTAAAATGTATTATTTTAATTTAAATTTTTCAATCTTTTCCAAAAAATGTCAACAAAACCACATCATGTGACCCCTCATTGGAACGGGCTCGACGAGCCCGTTCCAATGAGGGGTCACATGATGTGGTTTTGTTGACATTTTTTGGAAACTTTGGAGTTTTTCAACAGCTTAATTTGTGAATTACATGGGCGGATGTGGCCGATTCGTTAGGTAAAGGGTTAAGCGACTTGTAAAGCTTATAACTGAGCGTACTTTCAGAAAATGCCAGTTCATACCGGAAAAAGTGATGGTTGCAGTCCTTTAACTCAAGTCGCAGTAAAATGACCAGTTGTGCAAACTTGGGCGGTACACGAGGCTCTGAAAGCCACGTACACCGCCCAAGTGTGCGCGTCTGGTCATTTTACTGCAACCAGAGTCAACGACGTTTTGCGCATCTGGTCATTTTACTGTGACCCGAGTCAACAATGTTTAACACTGTGAAATATGTTCAGTTTAATGAAGTTCTTTCAAGCCTCGACTGATCTAGTAGTGCACAGAATTACAATCGGAATCGGAATCGGCATCGGAATCAGCCAAGTGTGAGCTCAAATAAACGATAAGTGGTCTGGGGCCATTTTTGGTAATCGGTTGAACAATAAAAAATATTCTGCACATAATGACACAAATTTAAATGAAACTCACATAAGTCTCTTTAAAATATATATTTTAAAAATGTATTTTTTCAACAAACATAATCTATTACCTCTATCAGTAACAACAATGGATATAAAACATTACAGCAAAATTTCTTCCACGAAACATCTCCGGTTAAAACTGTGAAAAATGAAACCCATTTTATCTGCTCCTATTTTATTGTAAAAAAATTAACACTTTTTCTTCCTCAGGCCATCGAAAACCGATTTTTTTCCCTATGTTTTTAACTTGCTTTTCCCTAGCCAACCAATAAAGACTTTTTATTACACGCCTGTTCTACGAAATCCCCATGTACAGCAACATTAAACCATGCAGAAAATGAAAATCTGTTCCCCACGCATGTGCGGAACGGAAATCGTTAACAGACTATTTTCTATATAGAATCAAAATTTATCTGGAAATTTCCACAAATCGTGCACTGCACATATAATTTGAATCACTGGTGATAGCTAAAAATAGCAACAGGGTTCCCCTTGCAAATTTGGTTGTCAATAAAATGTGTTTCTTTTGTTGATAGTTCGTCCTCTGAGTTCCAAATATGTTCTATGTGCCTACTGACACATAGAACACATTGGAACTCATTGGACGAGTTTTCAAATGAATTGCCGAGTGTCCTAATAATTGCCTTTATAGAAGTGAGGGCATGTAATAAACACAGAATGACACGGGTGAATGGGTTAATCGATATGGCACTTGTGCCACTGCTGAAGGATAAAACTCGAGGCAATCATATCAATTAATGCATTCACACGCGCGTTGTTCTGTGTATTTTCTCTTTAGGCCCTATAAAGTACATCTTCTGTTTCTCAGGCCATTTTTTTGTAAAATTTCATGTGATTTCTAACTTTTTATCTGATTTTATATTTTTGTAATTATCTCTTTGTCATCAAAAGTTCATGTTTTAGGTTTGTTTTATGTTTTAGGCCTCATAATCTACAGAATAGCATGGGTGGTGGTTTATTTCGACCCTTGAGTGCAAGAAGGTTTTGCAATGCTAAAGCACTGCAAAGCCTCAAAGCACTCAAAGACAAAATTATCAATTTTATTAACTTGGGTAAAATATCAGACATAAATCATTTAATTTTTTTAAGTTTGCAGTGGTTATAAAAAAGAGAGCATGTGGCAGCCAAAAGGACAATGTGGGAGGGACTGAGAAACAGATTTTTAACTTTTTTTGGCTCAAATTTATAGTTTTAATTCTTTGATGTTGAACTATTGCATTTAAAGATAAAGTACTCCCATTTTTTTTAAGAAAAACAAACCAGCTAATTTACCCTACAGAGTTTAAATGAATTATTTGTATTTGATGAACAATAAAATTTGAAAAACAAAACATCACATATTGAGAGTATATCAGGATACAAAATATGAAAAACAAAAACATGGATGATTCAAGTGAAGGTACTTTTTTATTTTTCACACACAACCTCCAACCATTATATACAGTACAGTAGCTGTGGACTGGTCATAATCCATGCATGGACTATTATGATCCCTGATGAGTCTGGAGGTGGGATGGGGAAATCTCACCCGAGGGGCAAGATATTTGAACCAGACCCAAGGTTTTCCAAGGGTCGGGTTTAAATATCTTGCCGCGAGGGTGAGATTTCCCCATTCCCACCTTCACACTCATCGAGGATGATTTTTCTCCCCCACCATGCAGCAATTACATTAGCCAGAGGTAATCGGGAGTCACATGCTGATTCAATCTACTCATTTTGTATTCGTTGTTTTGAGAAACTGATGACACCATCGGAAAGAGCATGCACAAGTTATGTATATACCAAAGGTATATACAACGAAATCGATTAGATACGATGGCAGCTTGAGGGTTGAAGAGTTTTTGAGCATCGAACTTTGATCACACTGCATTCTGATGATGTCAATATGAATTGTTTGGTAGCAAGAAACTGATACGATATGCGTAACATCATAATAATGATATAAATGTATAACGTCACGTGGGTGGGGTGGGATACATCTTATATTGTCCCTGCTATCTCATCCGGGACACACGTTTGTTACACATGCAGTGGGGGGGGGGGGGGGGGGGGGGGGGAAGTGATATCCACCCATGCATTTAACAGGTAATAAAAATCATCATCAGCAAAATTTTAATTAATGAAGCACTGGGTTGTATCCAGTGCTTCCATTGATTAAATTTTTGATGATTATTCCTATAATTAGTGTTTGCAATCTAATATTACTGCCTCCATGGAAATACTGCCCAACCATAGGGTTGAACGGTATATCGATAAACCGATATATACCAGTATTCAAACCAATATCGATTGAATACCGGTGTCCCACGGTATCATCCCCCCCCCCAACCCCACCCTGGGTATCTCTATATCATGTGACCCCTCATTGGAACGAACTCAACGAGCTCGTTCCAATGAGGGGGTCACATGATACAGTTTTGTTGAAATTTTTGAAATTTATTTTTTCAACTGCTGAATTTGTATATTACGATGGTACAAGCAGACGATTCCTTGGATAAAGGGGTAATATTATTCATTCGGGGCTATAGTTAAAAATCTCAAGACATCTTGAAAATTAAATTGTGGGTAAATAAACAATGACGATAAACCGATATTTTTGTAATTACACCGGTATTCAATCAATATTGGTTTGAATACCGGTATATATCGGTTTATCGGTATACCGTGCAGCCCTACTGATTTGCTGCCAGTGACAACTGTTGGTCTAACCTGGCAATACAACCAGTTTGTTGAATCATGTCATAAATAAGTATGAAAACAAAAATACAAAAAACACACATCCAGTCACTTGACATTTATATACCATCATTTATACAGGCAAGACAACACAAATTATTTTGACAGCTTTAAAAGTTGTTAAATGAAAATTTTGGTCCCATCTTCATCAAAATATATAGAAATGAAAGTGTTAATGACACTGTAGCTTAACTTGACTGTGTGTAGTGTTTGATGAAAAGGATGATGTTCAATGTTTATGAAAGGATTATGAAAATATAGAACCTTAGTGAGTATGCTCACATACCCCACGCGCCCCGATATTTCAAGCTCTAATCATTTTTTAAAAATAAACATAGATTCTAGGAATACTGCAGAAAACATTGTTCTGTAGTTTCAACGGTATTGAACGAATTCAAGCAGAGAAAAAGCCCGGAAAACTGTAATTTTGATGAACTTTTCAAAGTCTATGGGGCCGTAATTTTGGTAAAAATCAGTGGAGCGGAACAAAACCCAAACTTGTTCTGTAGGCCACCATGTTAGACTAACATATCAAAAATCAGCTCAATATCTGGAAGCGTGTAGGAAAAAAGTCCGGAAAACTGTAATTTTGATGAACTTTTCAAAGTTCAAGGGCCGGAATTTCGATAAAAATCAGTGGAGCGGAACAAAATGCAAACTTGATCTGTAGGCCACCATATCAGACTAACATACCAAACATCAGCTCAATATCTGGAAGCGTGTAGAAAAAAAGTCCGGAAAACAAGTAGGACTGACGGACGGACCAGTCAAAAACATTATACCCCAGCTACTTTGTTGCGTGGGGTATAATACGACAAGAATTGTGATAATGGAGAATATATTAATTTTTGTATTTTTCCTGCATGCTTTATCTAATGTAACGGCCAAACCGGCTAGCGCTATTCTAAAAAATTGCCAATTAATTTTCATTATTTTTTAACTTTTTGTCTCAAAAACATAGGTTATGACCACCCCCCCCCCCCCCCCCCACCACCATTGGAACGAGCTCATTGAGCTTGCTCCAATGAGGGGTCATAACCTTTGTTTTTGAGACAAAAAATGAAAACAATTAGTTATTCAAGAATTTTTTTGCAAGTGTTGTCTGCTTTTCATGTTAGGTAAAGGGTTAAAACTTGGGTTTCCAAAAGGAGCACAAATATGAACACAGGGCTTGATTTGAATCCAACCCCCAGAAGGATGCTGTATACTAAATATCAAAAGATTCTGACCAGTTGTTGCAAAGAAAAAGATTTTGAAAGAACATTTCTCATTTTGCACGTAGTTAACATCTGGGCTCCCATAAGGAGCCTAATTAAGAACCCAGGAGCTAGATTAAACCTTTACCTAATGTTTGGCCACAACAGCCCATGTAATTTAAATGAAAGTGTTAATGACACTGTAGCTGAACTTGACTGTGTGTAGTGTTTGATGAAATGGATAATGTTCAATGTTTATGAAAGGATTATGAAATAAGACAAGAATTGTGATAATTGAGAATATATTAATTTCTGTTCCCAAAACGCTATGTTTTCAATACGAATAAGCTGAGTGTAGACTGTATAAAGGAATTAAGACCTGGGTTGAGGTGGCCCTAACAGTTATTGTAAGTCAACCAAAGTTACCAAGTTACAGTAAAATCATTCCAAAACGAGTTATCCTACCAAGTTACAATGATATCTCTTCATAAATATAACTTGTAGACTTTGCTAAAGGAATGTTGGTCAAGTGAAAGGTTCGGTGGTCACGGTTGACTGATCATGACCAAAATAGGAGAGTTTCATCTAGATATACCGAACATGACCATAATAGGAGAGTCTCATCTAGATATCATACCAGGTTATCCTACCAAGCTACAATGAAATCCCTTCATAAAAACAACCTCTAAGCAGTGCTAAGGGAATCTACGTCAAGTAACCTGGCGGCGGTAATAGCTGACCGATCGTGACCAAAATATGACATTATAGAGTCATCCTACGAAGTTACAATAAAATCCCTTCATAAATACGACCTGTAGGCTGTGCTAAAGGTTTTTTGGCCTGCGTAGCCATCAAGGTTTGTCAAAGTTAAGCAAGAAAAACAAAACTATCAAAAGTCCCTTTGCCTTTTGTAACACAACTTTTGAACTCATCAGCATTTATTCCCTTCCAAACTGATGTCAAGACATCAGAATTTTAATCAGCAACTTTGTCCCATAATGTAATTTGGAATTATATTTATATATTGGTGTTTAAGGTCAAATATTACTGCACAATGGCTAATCATGACCACAACAGTTTTACGGGTGGAGGAAGCCAGAGTACCCAGAGAGAACCACTGAGCAACTCCACACATGCAAGTTTAGCATTGGTTGAAGACAGGCGCACCATCAACATGCAGTACGCCTTAGTACACAATGCCACCAATGCCCCTACATGGGCAACAGGGGGTTAAGTGTCTTGCCCAAGGACACAACGCGGTTGCCGCAGGTGGGATTCTAAGCGAGGACCTCACGGCTTGCAGCCTGCACCTCTACCTACTGAGCCACCATGCCCCCAATTTGGAAATTAACCAAATGAATCTTGTTTGACAGAGCTCGTTGAAATGCAAGAGATTAAAAAATATCTACATTATCTCAGCACTCTGACAACCTAAAGATTTTCTTTTCAATCATAAAATATTCTTCATGTGAGAGAGAACCAGCTATTACCCGATAAAATCTTGTTTGACAGAGCTCATTAAGTCTGTCAAACAATAATTGATTGATTAAAATTAACAATTGCATTATGGGAAAATTTTGAAGATGAGAACATTTATTCTTTATTTATTGGTATTTCTGCACAATCGGTAATCATGGCTACAACATGGAGATAAAAGTCAAGATTAGTCAATCGTTCAAGTCTCAAAATAAGCTGCGAATGAGTGTTCAGGTTATGCTGAGGTTACCACAATGGTGAAACCCGCAAACGAATTATAGGTTACCACAAAATAAATAAATATTATACATCCGGTACATTATTTCCTGCATTAGCAAATTTTCCCATCAAAGTTGGCAATCTTTCTTGACACGGCCGGCGCAGTTTGTTTAATTGCTTTTTTTTCAGAACTTGCACAAATATAAATATAAACAACTCATGTGCGATCTCGCATTAATGAGATCGCACATGAGTTGTTGTTATTTACTTTCAAGATAAAGTTGCACAACATGATTCGCCAGTAAAAACTGAGAAGGCAACAGGTCGGCAGAAATGAATATTCTCACAAATAGCTATGCCATAACTTATAGGATGTTATTTGACCGTAACCTGCTAACAGGTTATGATCTAGGACCTTTATTTCGAGGCCTGATTGTTTATACCCAAGTTGTCCATTTTAGCAGACTTCCATCCCAAGCTGTTCTGAAAGGGTATGATTTTACCAGTAAAACAAATCTAGTTTACCACAGTAAACAAGCACTCCTCACTGGGACATTGATACAGTACAGGGCTTGTGTACCACATCCAAAACCAAATACCAATGGAATGCAAATTCTCAAACCCAAAACCAATTATTAAAATTTCAACACAAAATTCCCATTCCTGAAATAAAATCTTGTTAGAAATTCAAGTGGGTTGTGCACAAATGTTTGTTGTTCAAATGCACAAATCAATTTTGTAACAGAACCATTTTTCTTTAATAAATAAACAATTCAAAGGAAATGAAGATGTTCTATGACAACAGTAAAGGTGCAATATAATGAATTCATGCAAAGGTATATGGCAAAGTAGGTTTTCATGTGAGTTTCAATAAATTTCAAACCACTTTTCCAGTTCCAATGCAAAAAAGATTGGATTACTCCACAATGTGCTTCAACTGGTAAGGCATCAGTTAAACAGAGACAAAAAAAACCCCAATGTAACCCTTCAGACCACATACAGCCATAAACTGATCCTTTTCGACTATTCTGATAAAGTTGTTCAAAGTGTATTCTTCATTGAGTATGACAGTATGCATTTCTTTTGACAGCGTTTTTACATCATTGTTGGCTGCCTGTCCAGGCAGCCAAGAATGATGTAGAAACATTATTTATTTATTTATTTATTTATTTATTTATTTATTTATTTATGGGGATTTAATGGAGAGAACCACCTAGCAACTGTCAGACACCCAATGTATTAACTCCACAGAAGCAAAGTTAGCATTTATTACAGACAAGAGCACCATCAACGTGCAGTATGCCTTAGTACACAATGCCACCATGCAGGCAATTTGGATTAAGAACCTCTTGGCTTGAAGCATGCCACGACACTCTACAAACACTATTACATCCTCTGCAGTTGTGCACATGTATATACAGTAGTTATTAAAGTAAATTCATCTGAGGACCTAAGGGTTGAAGTCTTGTTCCATAAAGACATTCTCACACATAAATCTATTTGTTATTTCCAAATTTAATTCTAAACATGCCATACTTTAATTTACCCTAAAAACTGTTTTGGCTTTTATATCGAAACAAAGAATTTCTATGCATAAAATGCCTGTTTGTGATAAAATTTACAATTGTAGGCAGTGATAACGAATAACTGACTATTTTGGTCAAGAATAAAAAAACAACTATTACTGTACACATTGTGAAATAAGAGAGATTAAGGTGATGGTTACATGGCCAAAAAATGTCTGAAAATATTGTTTTCTGAAAAAAATTGCCAATTTTTAAGGACGACATAAATTTTATTGTAAAGTAATGAGTCATGTGCCATCTTTCAATGTGATAGAATGATATTATGCAAAAAATACTGATAAATGAAAAATTAAAACTCACTAGAAATTGCGTTTTTGATTTCCATCAAACTTTCCAAGCACAGGGTTAATAGGACTAACGCTACTAATGGAGTCACAAAAACGTGAAAAAATTCTTCAAATGAAATTATGAAGAAATCAGATATTTCTGTAGAAGCATTTAGATGAGTGTCATGGTTTCCATTTAAGGGAGGGGGGTTTTGTTTATATATTTCAGAAGTAACAGTGTGAACTGTGATTACAGGTGGGCTGATCAGAATGTGTGACCCGGGTTAGTCTGGTAAAGCATGCTGTGATAAACAGCTCCCTTTAACCCTTTACCAAACATGAAAAGCAGACGACACTTGCAAACAAAATTCTTGAATAACTAATTTTTTTCATTTTTTGTCTCAAAAACATAGGTTATGACCTGTCTTTGGAACGAGCTCGTTGAGCACGTTCCAAAGAGGGGTCATATCCTATGTTTTTGAGACAAAAAAATAATGAAAATTAATTGGCGATTTTTGTGAATAGAGCTGGCTGGTTTTGGCCGTTACATTAGGTAAAGGGTTAAATGGATGCCATGACACTCATCCATCTGGCTTACAGAAACATCTCATTTTTTTCAGCATTTTTGTGACTCCAGTATACATTGTACATGTGATGTGTTTTCTTGTGCAACTTTTACCATACTTTTTGGGAACATTTAAACATTTAATAATCCTGTGTTGGAAAAGTTTGATGGAAATCAAAAACATGACTTTTGGTGGGTTTTCATTTTTCTTTTATCATTATTTCTTATGGTAAATAATATCATTTTATTATACGCTAAACGATAGATTATCGATGAAATTGCAGAAAGATAGAAATCGTATCCCCCACTGTGAAGATTTAGAAATTTTCACTTTCACAGTATCAATCAAAATGGCAGCTTTCAAACCATCACTTCAAGGTGAATACGAGTCAAATTATCACTGGAAATGATCAATTTGCTCTAAAAACATATAATGAAAAGTAAATCTAGTGATTTTGTGTGGATGAGATCATTTCCAACAATAATTCAACACATATTCACCTTGAATTGATACATAAAATCCGCTAGACCAAAAACATGGCCTGAAAGTCCGTAACAGAAGTTTTTGGTTTGGTACGTCCTTTCAAAGGACATACCAAACCAAAAACTTATATTACAGACTTTCAGGCCATGCTTGGACTAGAAGCCCACCAGCTAAATCAGATTGCAAGATGCTATCTGTTCCGAGTATCGATCAAATCACTTCCGCGAATCAATGATTCACGCACTGTTTACTTTCATGCATTAATTGAAGGTTGAAACGAGTGGAATTTCAAATTCTTATAAAAAGCACATAATGAAAAGAAAATCTAGTGATTTTGTGTGAATACCGAAAATTATCTCACTTGTGACGAAGACAAATGGTTATTTTCTCACACAAGCGCTCACGAAAAATAAAAATTTGTCTCAGTCACTCGTGATATACTTTTCAGTATACACTCAAAAACACTAGATATCCCTCTATCACAATCATAGATGCCACATGACTCACTACATGAAAATAAAATATATTTAGTCCCTTAGAAAATGACCATATATTTTTGAACACAAAAAAAATTAGAAACTGTTTTAGCACACTAAAACATGTCTCCCCTTCCTTTCTATTTAATGCACTGCAAATTATATATACATGAATAATATTGACAATCATACCAAATATCTAAGGTCTAGATCAAAAGACAAAAAAAGTTATGACCTGGACAAAGTTTCCCTTAAAAAGCACATAAATCTGACCTTCAAGTTAAAGGTCAAGGTCACATGAAGGTCACTATGGTACGTGGCACACCGGCTCATGGTGATACATCCACATGCCAAATATCTAAGGTCTAGGTCAAAAGACAAAAAAGTTATGCCCCGGACAAAGTTTCCCTTAAAAAGCACATAAATCTGACCTTCAGGTCAAAGGTCAAGGTCACATGAAGGTCACTATGGTACGTGACACACTGGTTCATGGTGATACATCCACGTGCCAAATATCTAAGGTCTAGGTCAAAAGACAAAAAAGTTATGCCCCGGACAAAGTTTGTATGAGAAGAAGAAGGAGGAGAAGGAGAAGAAGAATATGCACTAAAACAATATGTCTCCCTTCTGGGAAGGGGAGACATAATTTCCCAGACATTTTTGGTCATGTTACCAACACCTTAAAAAGAAAGATGTAATTACCAAAATTTGTTTTCTTACAAACTTTGTTGTTATTAATCATTTACAAACATGTCTAGCAGAAAACACATGCAAATAAATAGCTTGAATAACTTTAAAAAATTCAATTTTTACATCTAAAAATTGCTTATGACCCACGACTGGAATTGTATGACATTTTTTTTAAATAGTTCTGGTTATTTTGGGGCCAGTAAGTTTAGGTAAAAGGCTAAATGGCAAAAGATAGGTGAACGAAATGATCATCCTATTTTGCCTGTTTAACCCTTCGCACTGTCAAAATATTGAAATTTCAAGCAACAAATTTGTTTCCTTATGCCCCACGCCTGGCATTCTTTAGGAGTGCAGGAGTGCTGCATGCCTAGAAAAAATTGAGGAGGGCAATTTTTTTCATCCCTTGATTTTCTGGAATGTCAGACCTGTTTGGGACTGCCTTTAAAATCTATTATCATTTGCCAATGTTGCATTGATTCGCAATAACTCATGACCCATTCTGGGTCGCATTTCGATACATTTTGAGTGCAGAAGACAGTCACATAAGAATTGAATGCAACATTTTGAATAATGAGAAAATGTGTGTGCCAATTTTTCCACTATGTAGCTGAATGTAGTACAATTTTTCTGTCACAATAGTAATACCTTGAAGTGAATATAACAAAAATGACATACAACTACATACATTGAAAATTCCAGGTGCAATTGCACTCCCCAGCAATCTAATCAGGGCAATTGTTTTGCACTCCTTGATTTTCTAGACTGCCAGGGCTGATGCAACTAGGAATTTAACCAATTTAATCTTGTTTGACCAGGGTTTTTGCAGGCACGGATTGATACAATTCAAGACTATTCAAGGTTGTTTCTCAATATATTTCAGCATTTTACAAGACCCCACAATAGCCAAATTGAAGAATTTTTAAAGCTGCATTCAATATACCTAACTATGTCCCTCCAGTCATTACCCCCTCCTCCCACTTCCCTTTAAGAAAACCAGAGGGTCGTAGTTAGGACATGCTGTTCACGTATTCTGGCATATAAAACTATTTAGTTATAATTACAGGCTTCATTACCATTCATAATTCATGAATATTTAAGGCTTTTCAAGACCTCTTCACTTTTTTCCAGGATTTGATGGCCTGGAATCACCCCTAGTCGAATTCGAGGCTATTCCTTGAATCCATGGCTCCACAGGAACCCTGTTGATAGAGCTCAGTGAATGCTGTCAAACAAGATTGAATTCATTCAATTCCTAGTTGCAGAAGGGAAGCAATTGCACCTCAGAAGGGAAGCAACTGCACCGCAGAAGGGAAGCAATTGCACCTCAACATTTTGATATTTGAACATCAGTGAGTCAAGGGTAAAATGAGATATGAAATACAGTAAAACCTGTCTTGAGAGACCACTGTCTTGAGAGACCACCTGTCTTGAGAGACCACATCTGCCAGGCACCGACTGGTTTTACTCTATAATGGACCTGCTATGGGAGACCACCTGTCTTGAGAGAGTACCTGTCTTGAGAGACCACTGTGACCTGGTGCCAACTTGTATTTTTATTCCATAATGGACCTGTCTTGAGAGACCGCCCCTTTGAAGACTGAAACCATGACCAAAACTTTTTACCTGTTCTGGATATTGGAAAATCCATTGTGGTTATACTAACATAATTAAAAGTATTAAAAGCTCTTAATTGGGTTTCAGTTGCTAACTCATTACAGATTGAGATGTTTTTATAAGACCCCTGTGAAAAGATTAGGATTATTGCTGAATAAACAATTTCATACATACCTGAAATGTGACAGACAGGAATAAAAATAAATTTGTGTTGAAAATCTTTTTGTAACAAATTGAAATGGACTGTTATAAAAATTATAAAAATAAATTAGTGCTGAAAATCTTCAATGAAGATTTTCAACACTAATTTATTTTTATAACAGTCCATTTCAATTTGTTACAAAAACTTCATAAAAAAGAACAGCCACAAAGTAATTACAAAAATCCATTCTTCTCCATTTCTGAATTTTGTGGTTGGTTATTCACTGACTTGAGAAAACCTGAAACCTGTTATGAGAGACCACCTGTCTTGAGAGACCACTTTTGTGTGACCCAAAGGGCAGTCTCTCAAGACAGGTTCTACTGTATTTTGCATGAATGACTAAAATGAAAGTGTCAATGACACTGTAGCTCAACTTGTCAAGACAAAGACATGTACATGTATAGTATGTGACACAGCAATGACAAACATCTAGGTAATGACCTGATAACAAAGGTACATATAAAGTATTGTAACGGTCTGTACATAAATACTGACCGTTGCCTGTAACAAATGTATAGGTAAAGTATTGTAAAGGTGGGTGACAGTCAGATGCTGAACTAGAAAAAATCTTTGAGTCCCAGAGTGGGTCTGACTGAACCCCAAAATATTTGTTCTCATAGCACAGTGATAACAAAGGCACCCCAAAACACACTCGTTCCTGTCCCAAGGTGAAAACAAAAGTACTCAAGAAGTTTTGTGAAGATCAGTTCATAAATACGAGCTGTATAGAACTTGTGACAAAAAACTGATTGGACCTAATTTCGGTACAAAATGGCCACTGGCAGCCATCTTGAATTTTGGACCGTACCCAGAAACACTCATTCTCATCCCAAGGACATAACAAAGGTACCCAAGAAGTTTTGTGAAGATCGGTTCATAAATACAGCCTCTACCCTGAGCCGTATTGACATGTGTGCTTACATTGTGTAAGTTGCACTGAATAAATCAAAGTTCATCTAATTTGCATAATTTCTGCACGAGAAAAAAAACCCTTACAATATGTGATGTATTCCATGTTACTAAACATTCAGACAAAAATTTATTAAAATCAGAACTTTCATACAGAAGTTCTATACAAAAGACTGATTGCACTAATTTTGGTACAAAATGGCTGCTGGTGGCCATCTTGAATTTCGGACCACACCCAAAAACACTCGCTCTCATCCCACGGTGATAACAAAGGTACCCAAGAAGTTTCGTAAAGATTGGTTCATAAATATGGCCTCTAGTCTGAGCTGTATAGAAGTTGTGTACAAAAAACTGATTAGACCTAATTTCGGTACAAAATGGCCACTGGCAGCCATCTTGAATTTTAGACCGCACCCAGAAACACTCGTTCTCGTCCCAAGGTGATAACAAAGGCACCCAAGACATTTCGTGAAGATCAGTTCATAAATACAGACTCTAGTCTGAGCCGTATTGACATGTGTACTTACTGTGTGTAAGTCGCACTGAAAAAATCAAAGTTCATCTAATTTGCATAATTTCTGCACGAGAAAAAAACCCGTATTATATGTGATGCATCCCATGGTACTAAACATTCACACAAAAAAATTATTCAAATCAGGGCTTTCATATGGAAGTTCTGTGCAAAAATCTGATTGCACCTAATTTTGTACAAAATGGCTGCCATCGGCCATCTTGAATTTCGGACCGGACCCAAAAACACTCGTTCTCATCCCACGGTGATACCAAAGGTACCCAAGAAGTTTCGTAAAGATCGGTTCATAAATACGGCCTCTAGCCCGAGCCGTATTGGCATTTGCACTTACAGTGCTGAAAGTAACCCCCAAAAACATCAAAATTAGTCTAATTTGCACAATTTACGTACGAGAAAAAAACCCGTATTATATGTGATGTATCCCATGGTACTAAACATTCATACAAAAAATTATTCAAATCAGAGCTTTCATATGGAAGTTCTGTACAAAAAACAGATTTCTGCATCGTCGGTACAAAATGGCAGCTGGCAGCCATCTTGAATTTCGGACCGCACCCAAAAACACTCGTTCTCGTCCCACGGTCATAACAAAGGTACCCAAGAAGTTTCGTAAAGATCGGTTCATAAATACGGCCTCTAGCCCGAGCCATAGCAGCTTGGTACTTACAGCTCTGAAAGTAACACTAAATAAATCAAAGTCAGTCTAATTTGCATAATTTACGCACGAGAAAAAAACCCGTATTATATGTGATGTATCCCATGGTACTAAACATTTATACAAAACTTTATTCAAATCAGAACTTTCATACAGAAGTTCTGTACAAAAAACTGATTTTTGCATCATCGGTACAAAATGGCCACTGGCAGCCATCTTGAATTTCGGACCACACCTAAAAACACTCGTTCCCGTCCCAGGGTCATAACAAAGGTACACAAGAAGTTTCGTAAAGATCGGTTCAGACAGGTGCACATCGAGGTGCAGTTTGCCTTAGTACACAATGTCACCGTACCCCCACGTGGGCAATGGGGGTGAAGTGTCTTTTTTTTTTTTTTTTATGCCTTATATCATGACTGTAACATAGGTATGAAGTCGCGATTAGCTAATCGTTTATATCTATAGTATCCATTTTACAGGACTTTAACAAGAGGCATTGGTTTCCGGGTCCAGAAGCAGAACTTGTTTACAGCAGAAAACAAGCACTGCTCCACTTCCAGAAGTTCCCATGTGGGTTAAGTTGGATTGCTTTTTAGACAAAATATTTTGAATTTTTAAATACGCGGTAAATGTTTTGACAATCTTTAAAAAAAGCTGTTTGGAGATGACTTAAAAACAATTGTTTGCCCACTTTGTGCAGGTCTGATTTTTTTTTTTAGTTTAACTGGTGATGTTTGACTCAAGTCGACAATTGACTAATCGTCGCCTGAGTGCTAGAATGTTCTATGTCCCCTATGGGACATAGAACATTCTAGCACTCAGGCGACGTAATGTTGAATTTGGCCTTTTGGAGGTAAAACAAATTGGAAAAACAGTGCTGTACATGTGAGTCGGAATGTCTGTTAACAGATTACTATGACAAGAAGGAATAAAACTCATCTAAAATTAACCCTCAGCACAGTGATGTGAAAATACCAAAACATCAAATATAACTTTTTCCTCATAATGCAACTAAGAATTTAATGATGTCTGTCAAAAAATATTAATTTGGTTAACTGGTAGAGTGCTAGAATCCCATATTTGGGCTTTATTCGGAAGTACAGGTACCACAGCTTGAAGGCTCATGTTCAGTGCATTTGCTTTGTATTATCTTTGAAGGAATATCATTTAGCCTGCAAGGGTTTACCTTGTTACAATTTATGGGAGAGTGCCCATAGGCACTCTCCCATAAATTATAACAAGGCAAGACATGTATACAAGATTTGATGGTCAAAAATAATTTAGCACTCTACCAGTTAAAATCCTAGTTGCATTATGGGAAAAATATGCAGTTTGAAATTCTGATCTTGGTCAACAGTGTGCATGAGGTTATTTATTTATTGGTATTTAAGGTCACATATTTCTGCATAATGGCTAATCGTGACTGCAACATGAATATTTATTTATTTATTGGGGTTTAACAACACTTTTGACAGCCAGGGTCACCTTGTGTCAGACAGTTTTACGAGTGGAGGAAGCCGGAGTACCTGGAGAGAACCACCAAGCAACGGCAAGCAACTGTCAGGCTCCTCAAAGTACTAACTCCACACTAGCAGGGTTAGCTTTGGTTGAAGACAAGTGCACCGTCGACGTGCAGTACACCTTAGTATACAAATCCACCGATTCTCGACAACGCGGTTGTCACAGACTGGATTCAAATCGAGGATTTCTCAGCTTGCAGACTGCATCTCTACCTACTGAGATACAGTGCTCCCTGCAACATGAATATAAGGTCAAGTCCAGCAATTGTTTATACCCATACTGCCCATTTTAGAGGACTTCCACTGCAGATATTGGTGGCAGAGTCCTATTTTACCAGTAAAACAGAGCTTGTTTACCACAGTAAATAAGCACTACTTCACTTTCAGGGTTCCCATGGGGCACAGGGGGTTATGATCATAACTGCCAATGATTTATATAAAGTTATTTATGTACAAATGAATGACATTTGGATCCAACCCAAGTCAGAATATGTTATTTCAAAATGTGTTTTCTGATCTTTAACTGGTAGAGTGCTAAATTATTTTTGGTTCTTAAAATTTCTTTGTGCATCTTTGCCTTGTTACAATTTATGGGAGAGTGCCAGAAGGCACTCTCCCATAAATTGTAATAAGGCAAATCCTAACAGATAAAATAATATCATTTTAAAGATAATATAAAGCACATCCACAGAATATGAAGCCTTTAAATTGTGGTACTTGCACCTCAGAATAAAGACCAAATGTGGGCTTCCAGCACTCTACCAGTTAACACTGTTTCAGGCCTCATAATCTACAGACAAGCATGGGTGGTGTATTTCATCCCTTGAGTGCAACAAGGCTTTGCAATGCTAAAGCACTGCAAAGCCTCACTGCACTCAAGGGGCAAATTAATCAATTTTCTTAACTTGGGTAAAATATCAGACACAAACCATTTAATTTTTATTTTTTCAAGTTTGCATTGGTTATAAAAAAGAGAGCATGCAGCAGCCAAAAGGACCATGTGAGAGGGCCTGTGAAACATATTTTTAACCTTTTTTGGCCTTATTGTAAATATTTTAATTTTTTCAAAAAATGTCAACAAAACCATATCATGTGACCCGTCATTGGAAAGAGTTTGATGATATTGTGTGTGCTTTTGATATCAAGTGCATTGGGTACAAGGTTAAGTGTTTTTATGGTAATCTGTGTAATGATCGAACTGTCGCAGATGAGCTCATTCCAGTTAAGGGTCACGTATGGTTTTATTGAAATGTTTTGAAATAATTCAAAAAATAATATTTGAAATAATTCATTTTGATATTATCTGCATTAGGCGAAGGGTTAAGTGTTTTTATGATAATCTATGTACTGCAGTGATCGATTTATCACACTCCAAAGTTAAATTATTCTAAGAATTTCTTAAATCATAAGTATCCATGTATCAAGTTGAGATTTGAAAAGAAACTACTGCAGAACTTCAAGGATGACTTGTGATGATGCTGCGAAAATCATAGAAATATACCCTGACAAATCATCCTGTGAGATCCATAAGGTTCTATCTTCCAGTGGAAGATAGAACCTTATGGTTCTCACACAACGAAATGAAAATACTTCATGTAACTTTCCAAAATCGATGGTTGTGTATCGCCCTTGGTGGTACCTCGTTGCACTCAAATGACGATATGGCAGTTGCTGGTGGAAAATTACATAACTTTACTTTCTCCCACTTCTACTGTGTGAAGATTTTGCAATTCGATTTGATTTATTCTCATCATCCTCCAGTAAGTCTTCCTCCTCATCCTTATCTATCTCTTCATCATCAAAGCCATTTGCCTCATCCTGAATAATCATCTCCTCCATTTGTTCTTCATCTTCTTCTTCTTTATTATCCTCATCCTTGATCTCAATACTTGGGGTGGTTGTTCTGGATTCTTTGGCATCTCCTGTTTCCGAGTCTCCATCCTCTTCATCTTCCACAGTAAAAACATCAGCTGCCTCCACAGCTTGTGCAATCAAGGAAGCCTGCTTTTCTCTCAGTCGCATTTGTTTTAACTCCATCACTTTCTGAAGAACAAACAATTTTTAATTATTAATGGGTGAGGCTTCAATGTCCACTTCAGCATTTCTGCCTAAGTTTTGTTTTAAGCTTATTTGTTTTACAATGATTGGCAAGTAAGTTATGCAACAAATATTTATGCCCCTCCATGGCAGAATGGGCCAGGTGTGTGGGATCACCTTCACAGCAGCAACTTTGTGGCCTCACTTTCTTCTTGCATACTACGAAGGAATCCAGAAAATTTTATAAGAATGATCATTCCATTTTTTGAGAAGGTGGTGGTGGGCAAGTGGATACATGCGCTGGTCTCTCATGCCAGCAATCCTAGGATTGATCCTTGGTCTGGAAAGTTCTTGCGGTGTCTGAACACTCTCCCAGCATCAACTGCAGGGTGGACACCATAACAGCATGCCATCTTATATGGTGGGGATGTGAAATTGGGAGGGGGTCTCCTGTGCAAAGAGAGACAAAATGACCATGTAGGCTATGAAAGCCAACCCAGACACCTGTGCCACAGGACCAAGGAGAGGCGTTAACCCTTTACCCAATGTAAAGGCCAAAGCCTGCCAGCGGTATTCACAAAAATCGTCAATTAATTTTCATTTTTTGTCTCAAAAACATAGGTTATGACCCCTCTTTGGAACGAGCTCGAGCTCGTTCCAATGAGGGGTCATAACCTATGTTTTTTTAGACAAAAAATGAAAAAATAGAACGATGAAATCGCCAGATGTGTACCCATATGCGCAACTAGTAGAAAGCTGTATGACGGAGGGCCACCACAGATGCCAACATTATGTACACCATAAAAGGTATGGGTACATATAGAAATGGTTTGGAGGAGTGTCTAATTTGATGGATAAAGGGTCAATATCTCCGGATCAAATTATCAGATTTACATAAAAAACTATACAGCACAGCACATCAGTAACCTGAATAAATATATAAAGTAACATGACAATCGGATTGATATTTTTTTTAGTTATCTCATGCCAAAGGGATTGGAGGAATTTTCAATTTGAAGGATAAAGGGTTAATATCTCTGGATCAAATTATCAGATTAACACCAAAAACTATAAAGCTCAGCACATCAGTAACCTGAACACAATTATAAAGTAACTTGACAATCCAAGCAATATTTTTCAAGTTATCAAATGCCCAAGGGATTGGAGGAATTTTCAATTTGAAGGTTACAGGGTTAATATCTCAGGATTAAAATAACAGATTTACACCAAAAACTGTACAGCTCGCTACATCAGTAACCTGAACACAAATATAAAGTAACTTGACAATCCAAGCAATATTTTTTAAGTTATCAAATGCCAAAGGGATTGGAGGAATTTTTCAATTTGAAAGATAAAGGGTTAATATCTCAGGATTAAATTATCAGATTTACACCAAAAACTATACAGCTCGGAACATCAGTAACCTGAACACAAATATAAAGTAACTCGACAATCCAAGCAATATTTTTCAAGTTATCGAATGCCAAAGGGATTGGAGGAATTTTCAATTTGAAGGATAAAGGGTTAGTATCTCAGGGTCAAAATAACAGATTTACACCAAAAACTATACAGCTCGGCACATCAGTAACCTGAACACAAATATAAAGTAACTAGACAATCCAAGCAATATTTTTCAAGTTATCGAATGCCAAAGGGATTGGAGGAATTTTCAATTTGAAGGATAAAGGGTTAATATCTCAGGATCCAATTATCCGATTTACACCAAAACCTATACAGCTTGGCACATCAGTAACCTGAACACAAATATAAAGTAACTTGACAATCCAAGTAATATTTTTCAAGTTATCGAATGCCAAAGGGATTGGAGGAATTTTTCAATTTGAAGGATAAAGGGTTAATATCTCAGAATTATCAGATTGACACCAAAAACTATACAGCTCGGCACATCAGTAACCTGAACACAAATGTAAAGTAACTAGACAATCCAAGCAATATCTTTCAAGTTATCGAATGCCAAAGGGAAGGAGGAATTTTCAATTTGAAGGATGTTAAAAAATTTATAGTAATTTATATATTTTTTATACTTACCAATGACCCAGACATAGCTGGTGCTAACTCTTAAAATATAGGGCCAAACACAAATTTTGCCCCCCAATCCCCAAAATTTGCATCTAAAACTAAAGAAAACATGTCCTGAAAGGCCCTCCACACTTCGCCCCTACTGCGCATGCGCAGTGTCAAGGACGTTCCGAAATTGGCGCCATTTATCATTCTAATAACCAGTGCCTGGTAAGCGCTATGTACTCAGTGGGGAGGCAAGAGTTCCCAACTCCTGGGAGGGCCATCCCCGTCTGGGTCATTGGTAAGTATAAAAAATATATAAATTACTATAAATTTTTTAACATTTTTATACTGTACCAATGACCCAGACATAGCTGAATAGTAAAAAGGCTGGAGGGCCAAGGACATAGAGCAAAATGGAATACGCTCAATAAAATAAAATAGAGTCATCCCCTGTAGGGAAAAGAAGTAATAGGCCTTACATGTATCTTTCTTATTTATGATAAATTAGAAAGATACAACACCTTCCAAAATTGAGCTTCATACATCCATGTACTCTATTAATATCCAATATAATCCTTATACTAATAATTTTTAAAGTAAGCCAATAATAAAGTAAGTCTAGAGAATAGAGACTCTTATACTCCTAAAAGTGTCTGAGAATTGCATAATCATGTCCGTTGACATATGCAATATTCAAAAGCTATACTTTAAAAACTAAGACTTGAATGAATTTTATAAACTTAAACTTCTCACTAAACAACCATCCCAATAACAGCTCAGAATTACTAACTCCGGAGGAGGTATCCCCTTGTTTTCATAGTAAAACAGGTGACCCAAGGGAACACCCTCCCCCCCCCCCCTTTTTCTTGCCCTGGGTCAAATAGCCCAGAGCGAAGAGGGCAGCCGAACGGAGACACTGCCGAAACAGACAGCCTACCTAGCTATAGTAGCAACTGTTAAGAGAATGACATTCTGAGCAGTAGATAATAGACCTAACAAAAGAGGCCTCAAGAAATTGACTCGATATTTCTAAGATAAAATTCATGAATGTGGATGGCTGAGCGCAATGAGCGGCCTTCAAAAATCTATAATAGCGACACTATTAATGTAAGCCCAAGAAGTAGAAGAACTCTTACTTCATGAGCCGAAATCTTAAGCACAACTGCTAAGTCAATGATATACCATAAGCAGTACCGATAGTTAATAGAATCCATTAACAATAAAATGGAGCGTAACGTCCTTCTACTAGACATCAAAGACAGAAGAAGCTTACGCCCTTGTAATAAACAGATATCTGTTTATAAATACATAAACTGTACCCGGAAAGAGTAAAGGCCTATGCCCATACGAAGACGGAAGGACCTTAAAATAATAGGTTCCGGATAATAGGAGCCTAACTCTTATGCAACAATCCAACCTAAATAGTAACGGAAGTATTGATTCCGAAACTATGAAAGTGAAAATCATCCATCGATAGTGCATGAAACTCACTGACTCTACAGTAAAAGAGAAACCAACAGAATTACTGTCTAAAAGGTCAGAATTTGAAAACTACTGTTTCCAGAGGCTCAAATGATTACTTAGCTAAATAAGAACCGAAGTTAAAATCCGTATAGGAATTTAATCTAAAGATTCTAAGTCTATTTATCAAAAAGTTACTAACTGACTTAGATAAAGAGACAAAAGACTCAATTGTAAACTATCGTAGAGTGCATAGGTATGAGGTAACATAAACCTATAACCTAAATAACAACAGGCTGCAGTAGATCTTGTGAAACAAGTATACTAAAAAATAGCAATGATTAGTATGGAGGGATCAACAATATGAACATAACGATCCCTACACCACGACGGAAGAGCCTCCACTTTAGTCGCATAGAATAGCGAAGAAGAGGATCTCCTATAGTAAGAAATCGCGTCCAAAGCTCGTCCAGTACAGTGCTTACAATGCAATACGGACCACACAACGGAATACATGAAGGTTGCGACCTTGCTGGTTGTGATAAAGATGACACGATTTACCCAGTGAAAAAAGATCCTCACATAGAGGAAGATTTCACGTTAAGACCCACAGTAGACAAGAGAGTAAATTACTCATGATCTCTGTGAAGATAGAGATGCTATCAACAGAAATGTATTGTGGTTGTTTATCTTAGCAATACCTGCTAAAACAACAGCGCCGGAGGATACGCGTATCCTATCATTCCGTCCTATAGATCAATAGAGCGTTAACACTATTAGCTCAGAGATCTGGACAAGCCAACACATACGTCTGCAATTGATTAGCAAGCTGTGTCATAAATAAATCATCATTGGGCGCTCCCATAGATAGCAAATCTGATTGAATACTTGTTTGTTGAGAGTCCATTCTGACAGCAACAAGCGACCCGTAAGAGAACGGGAGTCCGATAAAAGAATCAGACGACCCGGAATATGACGGACCAAAACTGAACTTGGTGTACTATAACCAACAGACGGATTCTTTCCATTAAATTGAATAACGGAAACGAAAGAGTGCCTCCCTGGTTCCGGAGATACGCCACTACTGTCGAATTAAAGGACAGGAATTTGGGCATGCGTTTCTGAATAATGTTCATGCAATGACATAAAGCAAGCCTAAAAAACATTATTCCGCGGAAGTTAAACTGATAGCTAAAAGACTGCGGAACCCAAAGACCCTGGCACTTCGAATCCGAAGGGATCAGTATATATCCCAATCTGTTTGACTGGCAACCGTCATAACAGCCACACTCGGGTCCGGCAACTGCGGCGGCACTCTCTGAGTCAACCACCGAATGTTTGCCCCAGTCTGAATCTCTTGTAACACTAGATAGACAAGAGAATGTATAAATCGAGCAATTCATGGATTGCCGGAAAGTTGCCGTCGAAGAGAAGCTCCTCCGAGAACGAAGCGACTCTGAGAGAGTTCTTAACCTTACTATGTGGATGTAGCTAGGGCTGCGTCACGTCTAACCAACTCCAATCAGCCACTGAAGGGCGGAGTTATACGTGAACAAACTACTGCCCTCAAAAGAAATTACATTGAGAATAATATCCCGTAAATCTTTTCTTGAAGACGTAATGATAACGCCTCAGTAAGGCGGATTACGTATAATAAAGCGTCTAAGTTAAGTCTACTATACATAATGTCGTTCCCAACATTGAAATTGGAAAAGACATAAACGGCGAAAAAGAATATATGCAGTCTTTAATCACACCGTCTAGACGCATATGAACTCTCGGTATGCCCTGCTCTGCCAAAATAAACTATTTGTAAAAATGATAAAATGGCAGAAATGAGCAACGCGGACAAGAAATTAAACTATCATGCTTAGTAGCAGGCTTGTATATATATATATATATATAGCCTCGAAAAATAAAACACATGTTGTAATGACAATATTGGACTGCGTCGGTAAGTCAGGGACAATGTCCCTGTACCGATCGAAAAATCCGAGTCCAATGACGCTATAAGTCTCTTATCCAAGATCGCAGCAATGAAGTCCGGAAAATAATCACTGGAAGAAATGCCAGAAGATATGAAAGGCATCTTCCGATACTACTAAAGGGAAAACTCGAAATCTTTCGAATCCCTTTCGCCATCCTGTCGGACCCTATAAAGCGTTCGGTCGTCCGTAGCTGATGCAACCGCGGACCGCACCGACCCAGCGCCGTCGGATAATTCCTGATTCGACCGAGAAACTGTCAATTGCTGGGATGCTGCGAAACAACTGTGCTAACTCGGATAGCACGTCCGTCACTGAGGCCTGAGGAGAAGCGGTCTTACGATGCATTGCCGCTGGAAGCTCCGTGATCGTTACCCCGTGCATACTTCCAATATGCGAGCGAACGGAGTGTATAGGCCTCGTGTCCCTTGGCTACCGGATGGCGCGACCTATTCGCCGTGGAATCACTGAATGCCGAAACTGATCGGATACTCGAGGTCACGTAGCCAATGTGCAGTCGTGTGCCCTGCTGTGAGGATGAGGAAGCATTAAAGACAGTCTCTCGGACTGTCAATATAACGGAGCGTCCCGAGCAACGGACATATGCTCCGAATGTAAAATATCTGAACCACAACATGCGGTCCCCTATGTTGTTGGGCGAGAGAGGAACCTCTCTCGCTCACAGCCCGGACGGACCTGGACAAGCCAGGAACCGGACTAACAGGCTTCCTCCGATCTGTCCTCAATCTGCCGTCACTGGGTGAGAACTAAAGTAATTAAAGTGCTCGCATCACCCAAATCTCCTTCCTAGACCGCAACGGACGAACCCGGCAGCCGAACCATTCGATGAATGTACGCTACACCGGGTGAGCTAGCGAATGTCACTCCGTAAGCGATAGACATATTCCATGAGCACTTATTGCCGCTAACTCTTCATTAACTATGACGACAGAGGCACACTTTTGAAAGACATCTCCATAACTCTTCGAACAAGAAACCAGAAATGCTTGGATAGCAAGCATAAAATAATAATATATATAGCGTCGTTCAATAATTCGAAAGTTTGTGTGACATTATTGGACTATGTCGGAACTGAGGGACGATGTCCCTGAACCGAACCAAAAATTTCTAAGTCCACCGACGCTATCAGTTTCTTATCCGGCATCGCAGCATATGTTGTTCCGAAAGGGAAAGCTTGAAATCCTCCGAATCCCTTTCGGTATCCCGTCGGACCGGATGAAACTTTCGGACGTCCGTACCCGCTTCCGCGGAGCGTCCCGACCCAGCATCGTCGGATAAAATATATGCGACAGATTCAGTTGATGCTGGGATGCTGCGATAAACTGTGCTATTAAGGAAAGCACGTCCGTTCCCGAGGCCTGTGCAGTAGCGGACTTACGATGCATTGCCGCCGAAAGCTCCGTGTACGTTGACTCCCGCACACTTCCTATGTGAACGTCCGGAGTCTGCAGGCCTCGAGTCCCCGGCTACCAACACAGCGCTGTCGGATAATTCTCGATCCGACACCGTTTCTGTCGGCTGCTGGGATGCTGCGATAAGCTGTGCTATGTGCACAAGAATGTCCGGCGTCGAGACCTGCGGAGGCGCAGTCTATCGCTGCTTCGCCGAGGGCAGCTCCGCATCAGATGGCTCCCGCATACTTTTCCTATGCGAACGTCCGGAGTCCATCGGTCTCGAATCCCTGGCTGCCGGATGGTGTGACCTGGTCGCCGAGAATCCTTGATCGGCGAAGCTGGTAATATATCGGCGGTCACGCAGCCAAGATGCGGTCGTGTGCGCTGACGAGAAGAGGAAGCCTTAGCAGTCTCAGCGGACTGCCTATACAACGGAGCGTCCCGAGCGACGGACGTATGCTCCGCTAGCGACACATTTTGTACCACAACATCTGGGGCCAGATGTTGTTGAATGAGAGAGGGGCCTCTCTCGCTTGCCGTCCGGATGGACCGGAACGAGCTATGAACCGGACTAAAAGGCTTCCTCCGTTCTCCCTCCGATCCGCCGTCACTGGGTGTGCATTAAATTAATTTTATAGTGCTCGCATCACCCCAAAATTCCTTCTAGACCGCAACGGGCGAACCCGGCTGCCGAACCATTCGGTGAATGGACGCAACACCCGGCGAGCTAGCGGACGTCAAAGGCCGTCGAACCTACTAGGGTCCTCTTAGGCAATTGGCGTATTACATGAGCACTTTTCCGCTAGCCCTTCATTAATTGTGACGACGGAGGCACACTGTTGGAAGACATCACAGATACATCACCCTAATCTTGATCGTCTGAAATAGAAATTGATAAAGTAGAGTGACCCTGCGGGGAAAGGACCGGAGTGTCCAAATCCCCAACAACATACCGTGACATACGCTTCCCATATTGTCATCGAAATCATACGATACAGAACAGGAGTTAATGCGAGTACACTGACCACATATAGAATGATAATAAAGTCAGAGGAAGACTTCCTCTTAAAACAATTGATCAATATCCTTTCAATGTGAAAAGAAAACAAGTCCTGGTACTCGCACTAACCCCTGGCAATCAAAATACATAATAATAATATGATCCATTAATATAGAAAAAATAATTGAAATCAAAATATTTTGAAAAAATATTTTTTCAGAACAGCCCAAGTTTCTGAAAAGTAACGTTGAGCCCCAATGGATCCCAAGCCTAAGTGTGGACAAAAATTTTAAAAATATTTTAAACAATTTATTCAACACTTACGAACAATAATAATGTATCTAGTTATGATTAAAATAACATAAAGATATTATTATTTAGAAATCCCCCCCTCACACAGAGGGCTGTTGTAAATGTAAACAATGAGTGTAAAAACACTAAAATAAGACTCCAGGCACCCAGGCCCGAAATCAGTTACCAAAAATACACTATCTGATGCAAAACAGAGACTTCCAGGGAAGAAACTGCAGAACATCAGATGGTAGATGCAGAACACAACGCCTAACCACCCGTAGGTGAAGACGTAAACATGGGGAAAGAACAGAATTCATTCTGTTATTCAGCTAAAACTCCCAAGAAATTTTAGTAATAATAATTACAGAAACTATGCCAAAAGCATGGGAGAATAGCAAGGGGGAACTTAAAGGACAGGGAGAGAGGAAAACACTTGTAAAAACAGTGTAACTAAATAATCAGAATGACAACAAAATGGCTGCTGCCTTGAAAATAGGTAACTTAACATAATTTCATTAAAAAATTTTAAGTTACAGCCCTGATAATATTCTGTCACACATTCTTTTCCTCTCCTCCTTCTCTATCCTCCTTAGAATCACCATTTCACTAATATTTATGTGTCTGGCATCATTTAAACTGAGATTTAAAAGCACAAAGATCAGTCAGATGTTAACTGATGAAGGGCCAAACTTAGAATGATAAATGGCGCCAATTTCGGAACGTCCTTGACACTGCGCATGCGCAGTAGGGGCGAAGTGTGGAGGGCCTTTCAGGACATGTTTTCTTTAGTTTTAGATGCAAATTTTGGGGATTGGGGGGCAAAATTTGTGTTTGGCCCTATATTTTAAGAGTTAGCACCAGCTATGTCTGGGTCATTGGTACAGTATAAAAATAAAGGGTTAATATCTCAGGATCAAATTATCCGATTTACACCAAAAACTATACAGCTCGGCACATCAGTAACCTGAACACAAATATAAAGTAACTTGACAATCCAAGCAATATTTTCAATTTGAAGGATAAAGGGTTAATATCTCGGGATCAAATCATCAGATTTACACCAAAAACTATACAGCTCGGCACATCAGTAACCTGAACACAAATATAAAGTAACTAGACAATCTAAGCAATATTTTTCAAGTTATCGAATGCCAAAGGGATTGGAGGAATTTTCAATTTGAAGGATAAAGGGTTAATATCTCAGGATCAAATTATCCGATTTACACCAAAAACTATACAGCTCGGCACATCAGTAACCTGAACACAAATATAAAGTAACTTGACAATACAAGCAATATTTTTCAAGTTATCGAATGCCAAAGGGATTGGAGAAATTTTCAATTTGAAGGATAAAGGGTTAATATCTCAGAATTAAATTATCAGATTCACACCAAAAACTATACAGCTCGGCACATCAGTAACCTGAACACAAATATAAAGTAACTAGACAATCCAAGCAATATCTTTCAAGTTATCGAATGCCAAAGGGAAAGGAGGAATTTTCAATTTGAAGGATAAAGGGTTAATATCTCAGGATCAAATTATCCGATTTACACCAAAAACTATACAGCTCGGCACATCAGTAACCTGAACACAAATATAAAGTAACTTGACAATCCAAGCAATATTTTTCAAGTTATCGAATGCCAAAGAAATGGATACAGACGCCGGACGGACAGACAAAGGATGGATGAACGACGGATGGTCACCCCGGATGCCGGCATTATGTGTACCATACATAGTATGGGTACACATAAAAATTAATTATTCAAGAATTCTGTTTGCAAGAGTCGTCTGCTTTTCAAGTTAGGTAAAGGGTTAATATAAGTTGTATAACTTGCTTGTCAACCCTTGTAAAATATATAAATTGCTTAAAATCATATTGATTTGAATGGTTAAAGAAAATTTTCTGGACATTTGCAGACCTGGAAATAACCCGCAAACCATCATTTAGGTTATGTGTGGGTTATGTCAATTGTAAAAATATGCTACAAACTACAGGTTATGACTATACAACATAACTTTACTAAATTAAATTGCTTGTTTTACCAGAGAGACTTGACAATCTTTTAGAACTATCTCGACTCCAAGGTTGAGTACTGCACGCACATATGAATAGAATGGCATGCTATTTCCATTTTAACCCTTTACCCAACGAATCGCCCGCATCCACCCGCGTAATATGCAAATTCAGCAGTTGAAAAAATATTATTTTTCAAAAAATTTCAACAAAACCATATCATGTGACCCCTCGTTGGAACGAGCTTGTCGAGCTCGTTCCAACGAGGGGTCACATGATATGGTTTCGTTGAATTTTTTTGAAAAATTTGAAAAAAATGATATTTAAAATAATAAATTTTGATAACGACTGTGTTGGGTAAAGGGTTAACCCTTTGAACACCAGAGAGCGCTTTAACGGCCCAGAAACATGATACGTCATCATTTCATTAATTTGGATGGCTGGTAAATGAATGTGTGGAGCACACCAATCAATATTTTCAACATGAATGTGGACTCTTCCATCTGCTGCCACTGAAATGACATGGAAGATACTACCAGTGTTCAAAGAATTTTTGCCAAAATAAATAGCAACAGCTAACATGCAATTTTGCTTTGGCAAGGCACATAAGTTGTTACATAAGATATTTAATCAGGTGGGAATCCTGTTAAGATGTAAAGGTGTCTTCCCACTAGACCAATTCCCTTTAGGCCAATTCCCAAAAGACCAATTCCCCTTAGCCCAACTACATAGTGTCATTGATTAAGGGTTGATTAAGGATAATTAGGAAAACATTTATTTATAAAAATCTGCCCAACAACTGTAAAATATCGACAAGCCAGAAAATGAGCCAACTATCACTGAATGAAAGTGTCAATGACACTGTAGCTCAACTTGTCAAGACATGTACGTGTATAGTATGTAACACAGCAATGACAAACATCAAGGTAATGACCTGATAACAAAGGTGCATATAAAGTATTGTAACGGTCTGTACATAAATACTGGCCGTAGCCTGTAACAAATGTATAGGTAAAGTATCGTAAAGGTGAGTGAGTCAGATGCTAAACTAGAAAAGAAATCTTTGAGTCCCAGAGTGGGTCTGACTGAACCCCCAAAATATTTGTTCTCATAGCACAGTGATAACAAAGGCACCCCAAAACACACTCATTCCTGTCCCTAGGTGAAAACAAAGGTACCCAAGAAGTTTCGTGAAGATCAGTTCATAAATACAAGCTGTATAGAAGTTGTGACAAAAAACTGATTGGACCTAATTTCGGTACAAAATGGACACTGGCAGCCATCTTGAATTTTGGACCGCACTCAGAAACACTCGTTCCCGTCCCAAGGTGATAACAAAGGTACCCAAGAAGTTTTGTGAAGATTGGTTGATAAATACAGCCTCTAGCCCGAGCTGTATTGACATGTGCACTTTCAGTGTATTAGTAGCACTAAATAAATCAAAATTCATCTAATTTGCATAATTTCTGCACGAGAAAAAAACCTGTACTATATGTGATGTATTCCATGTTACTAAACATTCATACAAAAATTTATTCAAATCAGAACTTTCATACAAAAGTTCTATACAAAACACTGATTGCACTAATTTTGGTACAAACTGGCTGCTGGTGACCATCTTGAATTTCGGACCACACCCCAAAACACTCGTTCTCATCCCACGGTGATAACAAAGGTACCCAAGAAGTTTCGTAAAGATCGGTTCATAAAAACGGCCTCTAGCCTGAGCTGTATAGAAGTCGTGTACAAAAAACTGATTAGACCTAATTTCGGTACAAAATGGCCACTGGCAGCCATCTTGTATTTTGGACCACACTCAGAAACACTCGTTCTCATCCCAAGGTGATAACAGAGGTACCCAAGAAGTTTTGTGAAGATCGGTTGATAAATACAGCCTCTAGCCCAAGCCGTATTGACATGTGTACTTTCTGTGTGTAAGTGGAACTGAAAAAATCAAAGTTCATCTAATTTGCATAATTTCTGCACGAGAAAAAAAACCGTATTATATGTGATGTATCCCATGGTACTAAACATTCATACAAAAAATTATTCAAATCAGAGCTTTCATGTGGAAGTTCTACGCAAAAATCTGATTGCCCCTAATTTTGAACAAAATGGCTGCCAGTGGCCATCTTGAATTTCGGACCGGACCCCAAAACACTCGTTCTCGTCCCACGGTGATAACAAAGGTACCCAAGAAGTTTCGTAAAGATTGGTTCATAAATGTGGCCTCTAGCCCGAGCCGTATTGGCATTTGCACTGACAGTGCTGAAAGTAACACTAAATAAATCAAAGTTAGTCTACTTTGCATAATTTAAGCACGAGAAAAAAACCCGTATGATATGTGATGCATCTCATGGTACTAAACATTCATAAAAAATTATTCAAATCAGAGCTTTCATATGGAAGTTCTGTACAAAATACAGATTTCTGCATCGTCGGTACAAAATGGCGGCTGGCAGCCATCTTGAATTTTGGACCGCACCCAAAAACACTCGTTCTTGTCCCACAGTCATAACAAAGGTACCCAAGAAGTTTTGTAAAGATCGGTTCATAAATACGGCCTCTAGCCCAAGCCGCATCCAATTGTTGACGTACGGACAGACGGGCCATGACAAAAGCTCAAATTTGGCTTCGCCAAAGTTGAGCTAAAAATGAGGTCCCCAGAGGGTGAATTTGGTGATGCTACCCTGCACAGCAGGGTAGCATCACTAAATTTACCCTCTGTGAACCTCGACCTGAATGAAGGTCTCAAACATAAACAGAGAGGTACCCAGAGGATAAACTGGCCCACTATGTGAGATAGCATCAGCAAATTCACCCTCTGGGGACTTCATTCTGCAAATGACAAGACTGCTTATTTTCAGGCTTGAATATCAATAACATTAAATACATTTATAAATATTTATAAATATATCAAATTGTTGATATAGACTTATTTTTTAAGTAGAACACATCAGTTGGTCTAAGGGGAATTGGTCTTTTGGGAATTGGCCTCGTGGGAGTTGGTCTAGTGGGAATGAACCGACGTAAAAAGCAGCAGGATGGCACAGTAAAACATGAGGCTGTAAGGAGCATGTAATCGTTCATCTGGCAGAACTACATATCCTCAATTATTCTCATCAGAATTAAAGAATGCAGCTGTCTGCCATGCTCCTTCATCTGAGCAAAACAGAATGCTGATTGTTTTTAGAGGACTTTCCATAGAATCCATTAGGATGGCTTGTACAGAACCTCCCACAGGAACATTCCTGCCAACTTTGGTTCACATTGGCCAAGAAGTTTCAGATAGGAAGATGAAATGTAATTTCCCATAAAGTTTCCATGGTAACTATGAGCTGCAATTGTGGCCATGTTTGCAACTCAATTAACATTAAATGAGGATCATTGGTAGGTGTCCCAGTCATCAATCATGGAAATTTTAAAACATTTGGCCTTGCAGTTCCAGAAAAGATTTATAAAAATCGACCAATCAGAATCAAAGAATGCCTCTGACAGCCATGTTTTTCATCCGATGGGGAGAAAATGAGGATCATTTGTAGAGAACCTTCCACAGACCATTCGCTGCAAAGTTTGGTTCACATCCACTGAGCAGTTCCAAAGAAGATGAAAATGTGAAAAGTTTATGGACAACAAGTGATGGCAATAGGTCATGAGGCCCTTTGGGCCAGGTGAGCTAACAACAAGCACCATGGGGCCTGAGGCACTCACCTGCCAATAGTTGTTTAAAGAAGTATTTAATTAGCATCTATAGCTAGTTAACACTACCGAGGAATGATGTTGTTTAGTTAAAATTCAGGCTCCCATAAAAAGCCCAAATATTAACTCAGAGACTCCGTTTGAACAAATTTGAAACTGACCACCCCCACCCACCTACCCCACGATATTGTACATCAAAATATCATGGTTCTGGAGAAGAAGACTTTTAAAGAAATTCCTTCATATTGCACTAAGTTAAAATTTGGGCTCCCATAGAGAGCCCAAATATTAAACTAGGGACCTGATTTTAACAAACTTGAATCTTACCCACCTGGAGATGTTGCATACCAACCATGAAAGCATTCTTACTGGTGGATCAAAAGAAGAATATCTTTAAAGAAATTCCTTCATATTGCCCCAAGTTAAAATTTGGGCTCATATAGGAAGCCCAAACATAAACCCAGGGTCTCTATTTTAACAAATTAGAATTTGACCCCCTTAGAGATGTATCCCAAATATGAAAGCATTCGGACTGGTGGATTTGAAGAAGATTTTTAAAGAAATTTCCTCATATTGCACTAAGTTAAAATTTGGGCTCCCATAGAGAACCCAAATATAAGCCTACTGACCCGATTTGAACAAACTTGTATCTCACCCCCCTAGAGATGTTGTATACCAAATATGAAAGCATTCTGACAAGTGGATCGGAAGAAGATTTTTAAAAGAAATTCCCTCATATTGCACTAAGTTAAAATTCGGGCTACCATAGGGAGTCCAAATATTAACCCAGGCACTCGATTTGAACAAAATTGAATCCCCCCCCCCCCCCCCCCCTAGAGATATTGTATACCAAATATGAAAGCGTTCTGACAAGTGGATCGGAAGAAGAAGATTTTTAAAAGAAATTCCCTCATATTGCACGAAGTTAAAATTCAGGCTACCATAGGGAGCCCAAATATTAACCCAGGCACTCAATTTGAAAAACTTAAATCTGACACTTCTAAAGATGTTGCATACCAAATATCAAAGCATTTTGACTGGTGGATCTGAATTTTCAAGATCATTCCCCACATTGTTCTAAGTTTAAAATTCGAGCTCCTGTATTGAGCCCAAATATGAACCACGGGCTTCATTTTAAGACACTTGTATCTGACCTCACTATGAATGCTGTATACCAAATATCAAAAGATTCTGATCAGTGGTTTCGATGCCTGCCTCCCCCCCCCCCCCCCCCCCTCTCCAATTAGAATAACACAACCAATGGCATTTTTTTTTACCATTCAGTTCTACTGGTCCTAAGGATGCTTCATACCAAATAACAGTTCTCTGTTCCATGTAGTTTGGGAAATATGGGCATTTGAAAATATTTCTATTTTTAGCTCCTAGGGTTCCCACAGGGATACAGGAATTTTTTTTTTGCATGAAATAAGTACTTATGACTCAATAATACCACTTATCAAATTCGGTTCAAATCGGACCATGGGTTCAGAAAACAGAAATTTTGGGCAAGACCAACAAAACTTGTCCCTCCCATTACAAAGGCAACTATTGATCCAAGAAGTTTGTTTTAACAAACTTTAATCTACACCTCAAAAGGAAGCTGCATACCAAATATCAAGTCACTGTACCCACTGGTTCTTGAGAAGAAGATTTTTCAAGAATTTTGGTGGATTTTCCCTCAACTTCCCCCTATGAGGCTGGGCAAGTTGCTTTGAAAAAATGAAAGTGTCAATGACACTGTAGCTCAACTTGTTTAAGATATGTGCATGTATAGTGTGTGACACAGCAATGACAAGCATCTAGGTAATGACCTGATAACAAAGGTACATGTAAAGTATTGTAACGGTCTGAACATAAATGCTGACCATAGCCTGTAACAAATATATAGGTAAAGTATTGTAAAAGTGGGGTGACAGTTAGATGCTAAACTAGAAAAGAAATATTGGAGTCCCGGAGTGGGTCTGACTGAACCTAAAAATATTTGTTCTCATAGCACAGTGATAACAAAGGCACCCAAAAACACTTGTTCCTGTCACAAGGTGATAACAAAGGTACCCCAAGACGTTTCGTGAAGATCAGTTCATAAATACAGACTCTAGCCCGAGCCATATTGACATGTGTGCTTACTGCGTATAAGTAGCACTGAACAAATCAAAGTTCATCTAATTTGCATAATTTCTACACGAGAAAAAAACCTGTATTATATGTGATGTATTCCATGTTACTAAACATTCCTACAAAAATTTATTCAAATCAAAACTTTCATACATGAGTTCTGTACAAAAAACTGATTGCACTAATTTTGGTACAAAAAGGCTGCTGGCGGCCATCATGAATTTTGGACCGGACCCAAAAACACTCGTTCTCGTCCCACAGTGATAAGAAAGGTACCAAAGAAGTTTTGTAAAGATCGGTTCATAAATACGGCCTCTAGCCTGAGCCATATAGAAGTTTTGTACAAAAACTGACTGGACCTAATTTCGGTACAAAATGGCCACTGGCAGCCATCTTGAATTTTGGACTGCACCCAGAAACACTTGTTCTCATCCCAAGGTGATAACAAATGTACCCAAGAAGTTTGGTGAAGACCGGTTCATAAATACAGCCTCTAGCCCAAGCCGTATTGACACATGCACTTACTGTGTATAAGTAACACTGAATAAATCAAAGTTAATCTAATTTGCATAATTTCTGCTCGAGAAAAAAACCTGTATTATATGTGATATATTCCATGTTACTAAATATTCATACAAAAATTTATTCAAATCAGAACTTTCAAACAGAAGTTCTGTACAAAAAACTGATTGCACTAATTTTGGTACAAAATGGCCGCCGACGGCCATCTTGAATTTCGGACCGCACCCAAAAACACTCGTTCTCGTCCCACGGTGATAACAAAGGTACCCAAGAAGTTTTGTGAAGATCGGTTCATAAATACGACCTCTAGCCCGAGCCATATTGGTATTTGCAGTTACAGTGCTGAAAGTAACACTAAATTGATCAAAGTTAGTCTAAACTCTATTATATGTGATGTATCCCATGGTACTAAACATTCCTACAAAAATGTATTCAAATCAGAGCTTTCATATGGAAGTTCTGTGCAAAAATCAGATTGCACCTAATTTTGTACAAAATGGCTCCCAGCAGCGGTCTTGAATTTGACCGGATCCAAAAACACTCGTTCTCGTCTCACAATGATAACAAAGGTACCCAAGAAGTTTCGTAAAGATCGGTTCATAAATACAGCCTCTGGCCCGAGCCGTGTGTACGGTGTGACGGATGGACAGACGGCCAGAGGGCCAGACGGATGATGGGCCATGACAATACCTCAAATTTGGCTTCGCCAAAGTTGAGCTAAAAATGCGATGTCAGAACAAGCAATCACCTCAAATATAACTAAAATTGGTTCAGTGGTTTAGGAGGGGCAGGGGCAAACACCATGTTCACAGACGCCGGACGATGAGTGAACACTATACCTCATCCTGACTTTCATTGAGGTGAGCTGAAAAGGGGAAGGCAGAGAAGAATCACAACACACATTTTCCTATGGGTTACCACCGAGCTACATGGCGCAACCTGCGGTTCATTCCCACTAGACCAATTCCCTGTAGACCAACTCCCACAAGGCCAATTCACAAAAGACCAATTCCCCTTAGACCAACTGATGTGTTCTACTTTAAAAATAATTCTGTATCAATAATGTGATATATTTATAAATGTGTTTAATGTTATTGATATTCAAGCCTGAAAATAATCAGTCTGTCATTTGCAGAATGGTTCACAGAGGGTAAATTTAGTGATGCTACCCTGCTCTGCAGGGTAGCATCACCAAATTCACCCTCTGGGGACCTCATTTTTCAGATGATAGTCTGCTCAATTTCTGGCTGGTCTATATTTTATAGATGTTGGGCAGATTTTTATAAATAATTATTTTCCTAATTATCCTTAATCAACCCTTAATCAGAAACACTATGTAGTTGGTCTAAGGGGAATTGGTCTAGTAGGAAGACGCCCAACCTGCCAATGGGTAATGATATAAGCCCTTTATTTCCAGGTCTACATTTGAATTTTCAAATAGTAAATCGGCCCAAGGTGGTCGGTCTGACAATGTCGATTCCCACTGGAGTGGCATCCGAACAAGACTGACCCAGAATAAACAAGTTCATGTCTGGAGTTTCTCCAACTGAACTGATAATATGCTATTATGTAACAATGTTGGAAATCACTCTTAAGAGCCGTATCCAACAGCCTTTTACAGATCAGAATTTCATCAGCAAAACCAAGATGTTCATCCCTCTTTAGAAAACATTAACACAGTTTAGACATTGATAATTACAAATAAATGTGTGTTAGGCTATTAAAATAAAAATTCTTGTTTCTCAGACACCTCCCTCTTCATAGAAATTCTGCCTCATCCCCTTTTTTCACCTGAAAATCTGTTCTGACACAATTTTGCACTTGTAGGACAAATATAGAGCTCTGTCAAGCAAGATATACTTGGTTAAATTTTCAACTACATTATGGGAAATTTTCACTGCTAAAAACGTTGGTTTGCCACATAAAAGTGTAAGTGGTAAAATTATACGCGTATTATATGTGATGTATTCCATGGTACTAAACATTCACACACAAAATTATTCAAATCAGCGCTTTCATATGGAAGTTCTGCGCAAAAATCTGATTGCACCTAATTTTGTACAAAATGGCTGCCAGTGGCCATCTTGAATTTCAGACCGGACTCCAAAACACTCGTTCTCGTCCCAAGGTGATAACAAAGGTACCGAAGAAGTTTCGTAAAGATCGGTTCATAAATACGGCCTCTAGCCCGAGCCATACTTATGGTGCAATGGACGGACAGACGGATGGACGGACGGACGACAGGCCATGACAATATCTAAAATTTGGCTTCGCCAAAGTTGAGCTAAAAATCACAAAATGCAGAGACTCTTCAGCTGCTTTCCTTTTGAGATTGTAGCATCGTTTAGAATGAATAGTTTCATCTCTTTCCAAAACAATGTCACTTGAAGGCCATTTTGAAAGTCTACTAACAGCCCAGTAGTGCTCATAAGGGGGCCGGTCCATTTCTTTTCACACACTGGAGGCATATGATGATTTGTCTTTGACCTCAGTAATTGTGACAGAACTATACCATTCTGGTTGATTTATGGCACAGCTAAGCAGTGTACCGTTTGTGCCATCTGTGATGTACAATGAGTGAAGCAACCAGGCCACATAAGTTTCTATAGTGTGTATGATCCCTGTACACTACATAATATCCTTCATTATGGAAGTGACTTGTATTTAACTGTACAGTGCTAAATTATATTTCAAAGATGATTTGCAACATGAGAATTTTTTTCAAAAATTGAAACTTGTTGATTTCAACAGCTGCAACATGTGCAAGTTGGTTTCAAGTCAAAGTTACACTATCTGCTTGCCAAAACCCTTTTCCGCTATTCTGCAGATAAATTATAAAATATCTTAAGCTTCAAAAGCACAACTACTTCTCAAAATTGAAAAAAAAAATGACTGTTTGAGTCAAATGTTTATTTTGTCCAAGCATTGAGAGAAAAGAAAAGAGTATTATTTATCATCAGAAAGCAGAGGAAAAAAATAAATTCTGGATAAACGTCCTTACATGTTTTGCTTTTTTGACAATGAGGCAACTGATTTTAAAGAATTAGTGTAACAACAAACCTTAAATCTATCATAGTGATCCTTAGTGCTGCAATGGGCTTCTTTAGCTGCAACCTCATTGTTATAAAACTTGTGACATAATTTACAGAAAAATCCTGATACAGGGACAACATATGTCTGACCTGAAAAAATAAAAAGAAACACATAGTGTGTGAAAGGTTCAGTGCTGATAACATCTTGTGGCTTTACTGAAAAGCAATATCTAATCTATGGGGGCCTAACCAAAGTCATTCTTTATACTGATTACTAGTGGGAGCAAAAATTGCTTTGCCCAAAGATAATTTCCGGCCTGTACAAACTGAATGAACAATCATACAAGCCTGTACACATTAATCGAATGACAGGTAAATTTATTCATTTATTTTTAACAACACTCAAACAGCCAAGGTCACATTGTGTCAGTGACAGTTTTATGGGTGGAAGAAGGCACAGCAACCAGAGAGAACCGAGCAACTGCCAGTTCCCCAACATTGTAACTCCGCACTGCAGCACTGGCAAATGACAGGTAAACGAAATGATCATTTCACCCAAAATGAAATAGGGGGACTGGGACAGTTTTTCATTCAGCCACATAACTAGATCTCAGAAAAATATCTTGATTTGGATTACTATTATATTCCTTTGTTCAATCTCCTAGAACAATGATCAATGTTATAATGATGATAAAACCTACTGTTATTTGACTGTGAACATGAACTGCAGGTGTGATGTAACAAACTGTTGGAAAGGGCCCTTGGGGCCTTTTCAAACAGTGTTTTAAGTCACAGAATGTCATTGGAATGCTGGTAGAAACAGATGACATTAAACAGCAGTACTCTAGAACATTCATCTTGGCCTCAGAGCTAACATTGGTATACATAACAGTATGCCTTTGGCTTTCTCTTGCTTCCAAAAAGGGCTACTATAAAGAAAATTGGAGCTGGGCAGTTTTCTGGGTTTTTTGGGGTCAGTTCGGGTTTTTGTAGCAAACTGGAAAACTGAACCCCAGGACCCAGCAAAAACGGACAAACAGTTTTACTGTGCTTATGCATGAACTGACCAACTATCTAACTGCAAGTGAACTGGCCAAGTGATGCCTATGGACTCTCTTACACTATCTAGTAAAAGGGCATGTTCTCATTATTACAATTTCCCCCTCATTAACTTGTCAACCAGACGAGTCAATAAGGGGGAAAATGTGATAATGAGAACACAACATAGATGGAACTTTATTCCTTTGCTGACATAAGGCAACACAAAGTAGATCTCCTGTTTCTCAGGCCATTATTTGTATAATTGCATGAGGGCGGGCGGGCAGGCTTCGGGCGAGCAGTTTATTTTACATTTCTGTAATTATTTCTTTGCCATCATATGTTCATGTTCTTGGTTTATGTTTTAGGCCTCATAATCTACGGAATAGCATGGGTGGTGGTGCATTTCATCCCTTGAGAGCAAGAAGGCTTTGCAATGCTAAAGCATTGCAAAGCCTTCTTGCACTCAAGGGGCAAACGCATCATTTTTTTTAGCTTGGGTAAAATATCAGACATAAACCATTTAATTTTTATTTTTTTTAAGTTTACATTGGTTATAAAAAAGAGAGCATGCGGCAGACAAAAGGAACATGCAGGAGGGCCTGAGAAACAGATTTTTTAATATTTTAGGCCTAATTTATGTTTTTTTCTGACTCAGTAAGTTTAGCAACTGATTCCCTTGAACTCCAGAGAATGATCGAAGCAATTGCTCCCATCAGTACCCGTGTTTTCTATTTCATGGGAACTAAAACATGCACTCGCTGAAAAATATTGCTGCACGTTCAGAATGCGGATTGGTTTACCCGACATATTTACTGAACAGGCATCCTATTTAATGACGTTATGATGTATCATGTTCCTGGCTGGAAAAGTGGCCACTCAGGTTCAAAGGGTTAAAGTTTCTGGTGTCTGGTGACAGTATTCCCTCGAAAAATTAATATAGTAACATTTTAAGGGTGCAATTTACTCTCGTCTCGAATTTTGCGGGAGCTTGAAACTGCACCCGTCAATTATGTTCATTTCCAGCACTGGACCCAATGGAGATACTCACAGACAGGGCGTTTTGGGTTGTCAAAACCATTTGTGTTTTTTTTCCAAGTTAAGGAGCCTGAATTGTTTTTACTATAGGTTCTTAACACACAGATACCCCAACTGAAACTGAGGGGGTTTTCCCTGAAACTGAAACGAACCCGAATTGGGAAAATCAAAACCTGTCAGCTCTAAAAAATGTGTTGCCTGAAAATAGGATAGCCTTTTTGTCGGGGTCACCTTAATTTCTAATTTGCAAAGGCCAGATTTTGGAATATACAACGGTTTTACCTTTCAATGAAATCACTATTCAATGGCATTCATGTTTATTTTTCTTCATTTATTAACTGGTTGAGAGCTAGAATCCACTATCATGGCTTCTTTGAACACTGCTGATACCCACTAGAGTGGCTTTACACTGGATGCATTAGCTTGATATTTGCTCAGCAGAGGAACAAATGAAAGTGTCAATGACACTGTAGCTTAACTTGCCTGTGTGTTGTGTTTGATGAAAAGGCTAATGTTCAATGTTTTTGAAAGGATAATGAAATAAGACAAGAATTGTTATAATTGGGAATATGTTAATTCCTGTTCCCTGTATGCTATGTTTTCAATAAAAATAATGAGGTGTAGACTGTACTAAAGAATTGAGGGGTGGGTTAATGTGGCACTCACAGCTAATGTATGTGGCCCTCACAGTTAAGGTATGTCAACAAAAGTTACCAAGTTACAGTGAAATTATTCCAAAACGTGTTATCCTACCAAGTTACAATGAAATCCCTTCATAAATACGACCTGCAGTCCGTGCTGAAGTTTTTTGGGTTTTGGGCCATCACGGCTGAATGATCGCGACCATAAGGGGACATTCTTATCTAGACATTATATGAAGTCAACCTATCAAGTTACAATGAAATCCCTTCATAAATACGACCTGTAGACTGTGCTAAAGGTTTTCGGGCCCCTGTAGCCGTAAGAGTTGATCAATCGCGACCAAAAGGGGACGTTCTCATCCAGACATAAAATGGAGTCATCCTACCAAGGTACAATGAAATCCCCCCATAAATACGACCTGTAGACTGCGCTAAAGGTTGTCGCGCTTTGGGCTCGGCCAGCCTTCATGGCTGAATGATCGCGACCAAAAGGGGACATTCTTATCTAGACATTATATGAAGTCAACCTATCAAGTTACAATGAAATTCCTCAATAAATACGACCTGTAGACTGTGCTAAATGTTTTGGGGTTTTGGGCTTGGACAGTCGTCATGGTTGACAGATCGAGACCAAATATGGGGAAATTCTCATCTAGATATCATATGGAGTCATCCTACCAAGTTACAATGAAATCCCTCCATATTAAATATGACCTGTAGACTGTGCTAAAAGTTTTTGGGTTTCGGGCTTGGACAGCCGTCACGATTGACAGATCATGACCAAAAGGGGACGTTCTCATCTGGATATTATACAGAGGCATGCTACCAAGTTACAATGAAATCCCTTCAAAAATATGACCTGCAGACTGCGCTAAAGGTTTTCGGTTTAGAACTCTTGCTGCTGTCACGGTTGACCGATTGTGACCAAAAGGGGACATTCTCATCTTGACTTCAGACCTGCAAATGCAATTTCGTGATGATCGGACAAGAACTACGAGGTGTAGCCTGTGCTTAAGGAAAATGTGAACAGACTAACAGACTTCCGCACGCGTGATGGCAATAGCTTATCTTGACTTTGTCAAGTTAAGCTAAAAATGCTTATATAAAATAGTTTTGTTACAATTCTTATTGGAGAGTGCTAACAGGCACTTTCCAATAAATTGTAACAAATCAATTATTTCTGAGCAGAATTTTGCTAACCCAAGGCTCCTCTTAATGCCAGCACTAGTTATTTATTTGCTTATTGGGATTTAACAACACTTTTGTAAGCAGAGTCACTTCGTGTCGGACAGTTTTTTGGGTGAGGAAGCCAGAGAATCCAGAGAGAACCACCAAGCAATGGTGTGCAACAGCCAGACTCTCCAACATACTAACTCCACACAAGCAGGGTTAGCATTTGTTGAAGACAAGTGCACCATCAACATGCAGTGCGCTTTAGTACACAGTGTAAATGTGCCCCCACGTGAGCAATTGGGATGAAGTGCCTTGTACAAGGACACAATGCAGCTACCCCTGGCAGAGATCGAACCATGTACCTTTTGGCTTAAAGTTCAATGATGTACATCTATAAAAAGAGAAAATAGTCATGTTACATATCACACTTTGAAAAATAATTCAGCACTCTACCAGTGAATGAAATAGCACAACTTATAACACTAGGCTTAAAATTATGCTGAAAAATGGCTAAAGAACTTCCCACAGAAAAGACCGATCAGTTTGGTTAGAATTTTTGCTTGAAACTGGATGAAATATTCAGCAATCCTGGAAGTCATCAGTTGTGGAAAGAAATAGAGTGAAATGGCAATGAAATAGGATATAATTAAATGGAATCATTAATGAAAAGAGAACATTCATTTTAAAGAAAATTTGTGTTGTAACAAATATAAAAAGATTCTGCCTGGTGGATCTAGATCTGAAGATTTTTGAAGAATATTCCTCATGTTCCACAAAGTTAAAATTCGGTCTGCCATGGAGGCCACAAATATGAACCTGGTGATTTGATTTGAACAAACTTGAATCTGACATCCGTTAAGGATGCTGTATACCGAATATCAGAAGATTCAACCTGGCGGATTTGCATAAGGTAATTTTTAAAGAATATTAATCATATGGCACACCGTTAAAACTTGGGGTTCCAAAAGGAGCACAAATATGAACACAGGGCTTGATTTGAATCTGACCACCAGAAGGAAGCTGTATACTAAATATAAAAAAATTCTGACCAGTTGTTCCAAAGAAGATTTTCAAAGAACATTTCTCAGTTTGCACGAAGTTAACATTTGAGCTTCCACAAGGTGCGTAATTATGAACCCAGGGACTAGATTAACCCTTTACCTAACAAAATGGCCACAACCGCCCACATAACAAATATTTAAGCCATTGAAAAAAATATATTTTTCAAATAATTTCAAGAAAACCATATCATGTGACCCCTCATTGGAACAAGCTCGAGCAGCTCGTTCCAATGAGGGGTTACATGATATGGTTTTCTTGAACTGTTTTGAAAAATTTGAAAAAACTAGAGATGGTCTGTCACCCGCTATACCCCCACCATGGCATACCGCCTGGTGTGGGTGACTGAAAGATGCATTCAAATTTTGTAAGTAAAAAAAAATCCAACATGGCTGCCAGTCAGTCATCTTGAATCCAAAAGAGAAAAAAATTATGTCACACACTGCTCATCATGTTGATCATTTATACTGAGTTTCATGACAATGCAGCAAAAACTGTAGAAGTAGTTCGCTCCACAATTATTTTGCAAAATCCAATATGGCCACCAGTCGACCATCTTGAATCCGATCGGGAAAAAAATTATGTCACGCACTGCTCCTCCTCATGTCTATCATTTATATTAGGTTTCATGACAATGCAGCAAAAACTGTAGAAGTAGTTCGCTCCACAAGTATTTTGCAAAATCTAATATGGCCACATACACCAGGCCTGTCATTTTCAACAAAATCAAAATGCAGCCCAATAACCAACAATTTCATAAAATATATCTGAAACTGGTTTAATGCTTTTTGAATAAAAGCCACAAACATCACCTTCTTGCAAAACGACGGACAGGGAATGATCACTATAACTCATTCTGACTGAAAGTCAAGAGAGCTAACAAATATAGACCAGAGTTTCATGTGAGCCTAAAATGCTCACCTGGATCAAGTTGTCAAGAAGGCAATAAAAGTGGGTTTGAGGGAGGAAGCAAAGGAGAAATAAGGGTATTAGTGTAAAGGGGTCAGAAAGATGGAGGCAAAAGGAAGTGTCACCTTGTACACATTTTCATCTTGTACCAAATCACCAAAATGCTCAAAAAAGTATACCTGTTTTCCATCAACCACCCACAACCTCCCCCCCCCCCCCATCCAGTTTAAAATTATGCTGAACAAGTGCAATGCTAAGGATGGCTGTGCCTCCACTGCCCCATTGCCCCCCCCCCCCCCCTCCCCACCACTGCCAAGCATGAATTTCTAGTCATTTATCTTTGTTGATATTGAATTAAACAAGAGGCCCCAGGGAGCCTGCGGGTGCTCACCTGACATGGTAGTCTAAATATTAAACCAGGGACTTGAATAAGCTGCATACGCCCCTCCTAAGAAAAGCATATACCAACTAGATGAAGCGATTGTGCCCACACAATACGCAGGTGTTTCCTTGTATTTTCAGTTTCTGCACTTTTACGTCCCAAAATTGAGATAAACGCATAAAAAACAGAATTTTTTCCCCAAACAAAATATTTTCAGCCTATATTTTTTTTTCTTCTTAAAACGCATAAAAAACTAATTTCTGGATTTTGGTTCAAAATTTTCTAAGTCCCACCCGGACCCCAAATTTTCAGTTTAAAAAAAAATAATTTTTTTTCTCTTAAAACTGACCGAAACGCATAAAAAACAAAAAAATTTTTTCGGATTTTGGTCCAAAATTTTCCAAGTCCCACCCGGACCCCAAATTTTCAGTGTTAAAAAAAAAATTTTTTCTCTTAAAATTGATCAAAACGCATAAAAAACAAAAAAAAAATTCCGGATTTTGGTCCAAAATCTTCTAAGTCCCACCCGGACCCAAAATTTTCAGTGTAAAAAAAAAAAAAAAAATTTTCTCTTAAAACTGACCGAAACGCATAAAAAACAAAAAAAACATTTTTCGGATTTTGGTCCAAAATTTCCAAGTCCTCAATGGGACCCCAAATTTTCAGCTTAAATATGAACCCAGGGACGTGGCTTGAACAAACTTGAATCTCACCCCTCTAAGGATGCTGCATACCAAATATCAAAAGATTTTTATTGGTAGATCTGAAGAAGAAGATTTTTAAAAAATACTCCTCATACTGCACTAATTTAAACATTTGGGCTCCCATAGAGAGCCCAAATATGAACCCAGGCAATTGATTTCAACAAACATGTGAAACAATCTTCCAAAGATGTTATATGTGAAATTTCAAAGCTTTTGGAGCAGTGGTTTGGGAGAAAAGTAGTCTTATATGTTTTTCCCATTACCCACACTGTTAAAAAATGCTGACTCAGCACTTTTTCAAAAGTCCCCAAAAAGTACCCCATGATAAAACCGATGGCATTTTTTTTTTACCATTCCATTCTGTTGGTCCAAAGGAAGCTTCACAACAAATAAGAATTCTCAGTGCCGTGTAGTTTTGGAGATATGGGCATTTTAATTTTCTTCTATTTTTAGCTCCTGCAGTTCCAATGGGGCGACAAGAAAATTTTTTTTTGCATAAATCAAGTACTTATGACCCAATAAGCCCTCATATCAAATTTGGTCAAAATTTGCCTCTCGGTTTGGAAAATAGAAATTTTGGGAGGGTCAAATATTCTTTGCCCTCCCATTACGACACCAAATATAGCCCCACAAACTTCTCTTGAACAAATCTGAGTCTACACCTCAAAAGGAAGCTGCACACCAAATATCAAGTCTCTGCTACTGCTGGTTCATGAGAAGAAGATTTTTTAAGATTTCAGCACACTTTTTGGGTGTGGCCCTACCCACGGGCGAGGCAACTTGATTTGAACAAAATCAAATTGCGATGTCATAACAAACTATTATCTCAAATATCAATTAAATTGGTTCAGCGGTTTGGGAAGAGAAGACGCAAACACCATGTTCACGGACGACGATGGACGGTGAGTGATCACTATAGCTCTCCTGACTGAAAGTCAGTTGAGCTAAAAATATCTTATCTCCATTTAACCATAGCACCAATACAGCAGGCCACCAAATATGTCCATGGGACACTAATATTCCTGCTTTATGAAAACATTGGAAAAGGCCCATAACTGTGCCAAAAAATATCAGACCAAGCTCCCTACCAATCCCAACCAGTATTATGTGGATTTAAACCTAGGTATAAAATTTCATTTCGTTCAGTCAAACTTAAGTTATCAAAGCATATTAGGGACAGATGTATGATGGATGCATGTATGTACAGACGGACAGGGGTAGTACTTAATGCCCCTTTGCCAAATTGGCGGGGGCATAAAAATGACAAAAGAGCTTCCATCTGAAAAGACCTCCTAAGTTGGTTAGAATTTTGGGGTGAAATTGGATGAATACTCACAGCTCCTGAGAGCGATCAATTGTGTGACGAAGTGGATGGAAATGGCAATAAGCAAGGACGTGATTTTACAGATTAGGTTTTTCTGGTTTTACGTACATACACCAGGCCTGTCAGTTTCAAAATGGAAGGAGAGCAAGGTGGCCTGCCTTAACCCTTTACCCAATGAAACGGCCGCATCCGCCCACGTAATATACAAATTCAGCAGTTGAAAATATATTATTTTTCAAAAAATTTCAACAAAACCATATCATGTGAATCCTCGTTGGAATGAGCTAGACAAGCTCGTTCTAACAAGGGGTCACATATGGTTTTGCTGAAATTTTTTGAAAAAATTAAAAAAAATGATATTTAAAATAATAAACTTTGATATCGTCTGCGTTGGGTAAAGGGTTAAAAGAACTTAGGAGGGCCACTTTTAATCCACCTTAATTTGACACAGGGAGAGCTATTGGGGTCTATTCTTGAGATTGGTAATTTAATCATAAAATATTTGCATCTTATTGTTTGGGTTCTCGATATAGTATCTTATGTAGGTTTGAAAAATTCAATAATTTCTGGCAGGACATGTCAGGATTTCTACCTGAATTATGTATGTAGTCAATTATAGTGAGTATCCGTTGAGTAAGCAAAATGGCTACCAGTTAGTCTTTATGAGACACCTACACCAAGCCTCTGGCTCAAGTTTAGGAGAGCCACTGAGAGCGAGAGCGGTCGCCCTCCTTAAAATGACAGGACTGTTATACATTCAGGATCAGATAAAATCCTTAGTAAAAACAGAACATTTGTTTGAAAGAAAATTTCTTTTCTTACCAAATATCAAAAGATTTTGCCTGAGGGATCTGAAGAGGAAGATCTTTGAAGAATATTCCTCATGTTGCAGAAAGTAAAAATTTGGACATTTCAAATATTAAACCAGGCACTTAATTCAAAGAAACTTACCGCTGTAACAATGCTGTATAACAGACATCAAAATATTATCACAGTTGGATCTGAAGAAGATGACTTTTAACTGCTTGGGAGCTAGATTATTTTTGGTGGTCTGAATTTGTTATATTTTGTTTTATTACAAATTACTAGAGAGTATCTGCAGGCACGCTCCAATAATTTGTAATAGAACAAAATTTATATAAACAAAATATTATTTGCATTTGACTGAATATGAAACATAAGCAAGGAAAAATGTTGGCTTTTACTCTGGTATCCTCTTTTTTTTTAATGGTGGCTTCTCGTCCTCAACCAGTGAAAGAATTTTCATTATATTGCACTAAGTGAAATCTTAGCTTTCCGTAAGGAGCCCAAATTTGAACCTAGAGTCTGGCCCCTGTAATGATGCTGTATAGCAAATACAACAAGATTCTGACTGGTAGTTCTGAAGAAGAGTTTGAAAGAATATTCCTCATATTGTTAACTGTTTGAGTGCTAGAAGCCACTATCAGGGCTTTCAGAAAACTCAGGAGACAAGAGTAAAAACCAATATTTTCCTTACTTATGGTTCATATTCAGTCAAATCCCAATAATATTTTGTGAAAATAAGTTTGTTTTATTACAAATTATTGGAGAGTGCCCACAGGCACTCTCCAATAATTTATAATAAAACAAATTTCTATGAACAAATTCAGACCTCCAAAAATAATATAGCGCACAATCAGTTAAGTTAAAATTTGAGCCCTCAAAGGTAGCTCAAATGTGAATCCATGGACTTGATTAGAACCTTGAATCTGCTTCTTTCAATGATTTTAAATACCAATGAGAAACTGTTTTAGCACACTAAAACATATGTCTCCCCTTCCTTTCTATTTAATGCACTGCAAATTATATATACATGAATAATATTGACAATCATACCAAATATCTAAGGTCTAGCTCAAAAGAGAAACAAGAGGCCCCAAGGGGCCTGAGGGCGCTCACCTGACATGGTAGCCTAAATATCAACCCAGAGAATTGATTTCAACAAGTTGCATCTGCTCCTCCTAAGAAAAGCTTATACCAAATTCCAAAGATTCTGACCAGTGGATCTAAAAAAAAAGAAGATTTTTAAAGAATATTCCTCATATTGAACTAAGTTATAATTCGGGCTCCCACAGGGAGCCCATATATGAAACCAGGGACTTGGCTTTAACAAGCTTGAATCTCACCCCTCCAAGGATGCTGCACATCAAATATCAAAACATTCTGACTGCTGGATCTGAAGAAGAAGATTTTTAAAGAAAATTCCTCATTTTGAAGTAAGTTATCATTCGGGCTCCCACAGTGAGTCCAAATATGGAGCTAGGGACATGGCTTGAACAAACTTGAATCTCACCCCCCTAAGGATGCTGCATACCAAATATCCAAACATTCCGACTGCTGGATCTGAAGAAGATTTTTAAAGAAAATTCCTCATTTTGAACTAAGTTATCATTTGGGCTACCACAGTGAGTCCAAATATGGACCTAGGGACATGGCTTGAACAAACTTGAATCTCAGACATTTGCCTGAAATGCACTAAGTTCGAATTCGAGCTTCTATATTGAGTCCAAATATGAATCTAGGGAGCCGATTTGAACAAACTTGAATCAGATCCACCCCACAATGTTGCATACCAAATATCAAAAGATTCTGCCTGCAGGATCTGGAGAAGAAGGTTTTTTAAGAAATTTGCCTGAAATGCACTAAGTTCGAATTCGAGCTTCTATAGTGAGCCCAAATATGAATCCAGGGGGCCGACTTGAACAAACTTGAATCAGATCCACCCCACAATGTTGCATACTAAATATCAAAAGATTCTGCCTGCTCGATCTGGAGAAGAAGATTTTTGAAGAAATTTGCCTGAAATGCACTAAGTTCGAATTCGAGCTTCTCTGAGCCCAAATATAAACCCAGGCGGCCAATTTGAACAAACCTGAAACAGATCCACCCCACAATGTTGCATACCAAATATCAAAAGATTCTGCCTGCTGGATCTGGAGAAGAAGATTTTTCAAGAAATTTGCCTGAAATGCACTAAGTTCGAATTCGAGCTTCTATAGTGAGCCCAAATATGAATCCAGGGAGCCGATTTGAACAAACTTGAATCAGATTTACCCCCAATGTTGCATACCAAATATCAAAAGATTCTGGCTGCTGGATCTGGAGATTTTTTTAAAAATTTGCCTGAAATGCACTAAGTTCGAATTCGGGCTTCTATAGTGAGTCCAAATATGAATCTAGGGAGCCGATTTGAAAAAACTTGAATCAGATCCACCCCACAATGTTGCATACCAAATATCAAAAGATTCTGCCTGCTCGATCTGGAGAAGATTTTTGAAGAAATTTGCCTGAAATGCACTAAGTTCGAATTCGAGCTTCTATACTGAGCCCAAATATAAACCCAGGGGGCCAATTTGAACAAACCTAAATCAGATCCACCCCACAATGTTGCATACCAAATATCAAAAGATTCTGCCTGCTGGATCTGGAGAAGAAGATTTTTCAAGAAATTTGCCTGAAATGCACTAAGTTCGAATTCGGGCTTCTATAGTGAGTCCAAATATGAATCTAGGGAGCCGATTTGAACAAACTTGAATCAGATCCACCCCACAATGTTGCATACCAAATATCAAAGGATTCTGTCTGCTGGATCTGGTGAAGATTTTTGAAGAAATTTGCCTGAAATGCACTAAGTTCGAAATCGGGCCCCTATACTGAGCCCAAATATGAACCCAGGGGGCCGATTTGAACAAACTTGAATCAGATCCACCCTACAATGTTGCATATCAAATATCAAAAGATTCTGCCTGCTGGATATGGAGAAGAGGATTTTTAAAACTTTTTCCCATTGCCTACAGTGTTAAAAAGTGCTGACTCAGCACTTTTTCAAAGTCCTGAAAAAAGTACCTTGTGATCAAACAGATAGGGATTGTTTTTAACCACTCTATTCTACTGGATAAAAGTAAGCTTTATACAAAATAAGAATTCTCTGTGCCGTATAGTTTTGGAGATATGGCAGTTTTAAGGTTTTCCCTATTTTTAGCTCCCGATGTTCCCACAGGGCAATGAGAAAATTTTTTTTGCATCAATCAACTACTTATGACCCATTATCATCTCATATCAAATTTGGTTCAAATCGACCTCACGGTTCTGAAAATAGAAATTTTAGGCATGGCCAGAATGTTTGCCCCTCCCATAACAAAGGCAAATAATGCCCGACAAACTTTCTTGAACAAACTTGATTCTAAACGTCAAAAGGACACTGTATACCACATATCAAGTCTCTGCTACTGGTGGTTCATTAGAAGATTTTCAAAAAATTTGGCCATTTTTTCCCGGATCCTGTGCTCAATATGAGCTGAAACCAAATTTGGATAAAAATCAAAATGCCCTTATATAACCCCTACTCACATGAAATTTCATTAATATGCGGCCAGTAGTTTGGGAGAAAAAGGCCCAAACACCACCTTTACGACGGACGACAGATGACGGACGAAAAGTATTCAGAAAAGCTCACCCTGACTTTCAGTCAGGTGAGCTAACTAGGTCAAAAGATAAAAAAGTTCTGGTCCGGACGAAGTTTCCCTTAAAAAAGCACATAAATCTGACCTTCAGGTCAAAGGTCAAGGTCACATGAAGGTCACTATGGTACGCGACACACCGGCTCATGGTGATACATCCACATGCCAAATATTTAAGGTCTAGGTCAAAAGACAAAAAAGTTATGCCCCGGACAAAGTTTCCCTTAAAAAGCACATAAATCTGACCTTCTGGTCAAGGTCACATGAAGGTCACTATGGTACGTGACACACCGGCTCATGGTGATACATCCACATGCCAAATATCTATGGTCTAGGTCAAAAGACAAAAAAAGTTATGCCCCAGACAAAGTTTCCCTTAAAAAGCACATAACTCTGACCTTCGGGTCAAAGGTCAAGGTCACATGAAGGTCACTATGATACGCGACACACCAGCTCATGGTGATACATCCACATGCCAAATATCTAAGGTCTAGGTCAAAAGACAAAAAAGTTATGCCCCGGACAAAGTTTCCCTTAAAAAGCACATAAATCTGACCTTCAGGGCAAAGGTCAAGGTCAAATGAAGGTCACTATGGTATGCGCCACCCCGGCTCATGGTGATACATCCACATGCCAAATATCTAAGGTCTAGGTCAAAAGACAAAATAGTTGTGGCCCGGACAAAGTTTGTATGAGAAGAAGAAGGAGAAAAAGAAGAATAATATGCACTAAAACAATATGTCTCCCTTCTGGGAAGGGGAGACATAAATATGAAAAGTTTCTTCCTGGTGGATCTGAAGAAGATTTTTAGTTAAAATTTAGGTTCCCATAAGGAGCCCAAATAGGGACTAGATTTTATCACATTTGAATCTGGATTTATAAGGATGCTGTATACCAAATATCAAAAGATTCTGACAGGTAGATCTTAAGAAGCTTTCTAAAAAATATTCCTCGTGTTGCATTAATTTAAAATCCAGACTCTTATAGGGAGCCTAAATATTCACCCAGGTTCTTGATATGAACAAACTTGAATCTGATCATTCTAAGGATGCTGTTTTTCAAATATTTAAAAATTTTGACTGAAAGACCTGAAGAAGAGTTTTAAAGAAATTTCCACATACTGTACCAAGTTAATTGGGAGCCCAAGCAAGAACCCAGGGACCTGCTAAGAACAACCTTTAATCAGATCTCCTAAGGGATGTTGTATACTATCTATCAATACATTCTGACTGGTTGTTTTGGAGAAGATTTTTTTAATTTTTGAAAAGTATGACTCAGTATTTTTCCATTATGCACATATGTACCACAGAACACAACCAATTGTAATTTTTTAAGCCAATTCTATTCTACACTCCTAAGAAAGCTTCACACCTGTTCCTGAAGTTTATAAAATAAATTTTTTATATTTTTTGGCAGATGGGGTACTCACCAGGGCAAGAAAAAAACTTTCTGTCATAGATTAAGTCCTTGTCAGCTAAAACAACTGCATGCCGAATTTGGTTCAAATTGGAAAACCAGTTTGGAAAATAGAAATTTTGTCATGTGACCCCCTCTCATTTGGAACAAGCTCACAAGCTTGTTTTAAATGAAGGTTTCACATGATAGAGCTGTAGGTTAACCGAAACCGAACCGAGGTTTTTATTTTTTTTTAAAAACCGAAACCGAAACCGTCGACATCCCGTAATCTAAGGTTTTTCGTTTTTTATTAAATACTCTCTTGCTGCAGAAATTCACAGAATGTAGCCATCCCAGAGTAGTGAGAGTACCCAGACACTGCCAATGGCAGTGTCTGGGTACTCTTACTACTCTGGAAAGGCTACATTCTGTGAATTTCCGACATTTCAGTTTAGTTGTGTTTGCAGCTTTCCTCAAGTTGCGTGTAGGTGTCAGGCCTCGAAAAATGGCCAAGCACAATAAAAGGTCTGTATATTTAGGTAATTATTATATTGGCCTTCCTGACTCTTCATGTATTATAGCTTATTTCGGGCATTCATTGAGTTTCTCTCAATTTCACTGCCATTCAGTTATGACTCCGGACATAAGAATGAGTTTTATTGAATTTTGTTTGGCCTCATGAACAAACCGAAAACCGAACCGAACCGAACCGAGGTTTTACTCCACCTGAAAAACCAAAACCAAAACCGAACAAGTAATTTAAAAACCTACAGCTCTATCACATGATATGGTTTTGTTGCACTTTTCTGAACAATTTTATTTTTCAATTGTTAATTACACAAATTGGAAGTGGCCGATTCTTCAAGTAATGGGCGAACGCAAATGCATCCTGTTGAAGTCGTCCACTTGTCCATTGTAATAGAATGATATAACACTAGAAATTTACCTCGTGGCATATTAGGATTATATGGCGGAACATCATACTCAGTCAAGTCTATTAATGCTGCAGATGTTTCTGGAGATGTGTAATCCTCTGAATCATTCACATCTTCATCATGTTTAGCTGCCTACAAATTAGAAAATTGAAATTGGATCTTGTTAAAAAAATATAGGGTAAATTTGGAAAGAGGTGACAGGACTGCACTGGCAATACCACCACCCCCACCCCACACACACACAAATAAATGAATCCTCCCTACATAGGTCAATTCCCTCCCCAATCAGATCTGGAAACTAAGTAAGATTAGCATGTAAAAACATTTCTTGAATAAGGCCAAATAAAAAAATTTATTTGGTTCTCAAGCAATTAATTTTTCAAATTAGAGGCTTTCATTTTTAACGCAGTTACAATTTCAAAGCTTCATATTCTGTGGATGTGGTTCACATTATCTTTGAAGTGAATTTATTTCATCTGTATGGGTTTGCCATGTTATAATTTATGGGAGAGCACCTAGGCACTTAACTGTAACATGGTAAAGCTATGTGATCAACCAAGAAAAATTTAGAACTCGTTAACAAAAAAAATATCAAATACATTTGTGATCAGTAATATTTATTCACCTTTCCAGAAAAATAAATACCATCCGTTGAGTTATTTTCTGTCGAACACAGCAAACTTGGTGTTATAATGAACAAGCAGCTCTAAATTCGTAAAAATTGACTAATTAAGGCCCATAACTCTGTAACAAAAATCAGCCTATCATTTTCCAAAATATTTTTCATCAAATCTAGTCATGGTAGCTATGAAGCAGCCATGACTAGATTTGATGAAAACTTTATCTAAATTTAACTCCAGAGTTCGTTGGTGAATAAATCCATTCAATTTACAGGGGAAAAATTGTGCTGAATATGCCCAAATTATTCTTATTTCAGAGGCAAGCAAAATCCTGTCCTGGGTAGGAATATCTGCCAGCAGCATGCATGGAGTCAAGCAATTACAACACAACAAAATATTTCTGTTGGAAACTCAAGAAATGATAGAGATTAGGAGGCAATTTGATGAACAGTGGAAAAAAACAGTTTGTGGAAAAGAGCAACATAGAGAGATGGAAAGATATGTAGATGGTTGGGGATCCATCCATCCAGGTTTATTTGTTACTCCTTAAAGTCACTTTCAGCATCTATAGCTTTGTCATGTCTGCAACACAAGCATAAAGTCACTTTTAAGCAACTGATTATTCCAATTCTACCCACTTTATAGAACTTTCAGTCCCAGGCATTGTTTATGCTACCAGTAAAGCAAAACCCATGTACCACAGTATCCTATTTAATACTCCCCCCACTTCTCAGGTTTCCCACATGGAATCCATCTAGATTAGAACAAACATACAGTACGGTCGCCGTGGACTGGTCACTTTCCACAGGTGGGTAATATTCCAAACACTAGTAATAGGAATAATAATATAATCATCAACAAAAATTTAATTAATTTAATTAATGAAGCACTGGGTTGTTCATTAATTAAAATTTTGCTGATGATTTTCATTACCTGGTAAATGCATGGGTGGACATCACTGCCACATGTGGGTTACGAGTCCACGGCTACTGTACTGCACATAGTTTATTTATTTAACCCTTTACCTAACGAATCGCCCTCATCCGCCCGTGTAATATGCAAACTGAGCAGTTGAAAAAATTAAACTTTTCAAAATATTTCAACAAACCATATCATGTGATCCCTCATTGGAATGAGCTCATTGAGCTCGTTCCAATGAGGGGTCACATGATATGGTTTTGTTGAAACTGTCTGAAAATTTTTTAAAAAATTACATTTAAAATAATAAGTTTTGATATCGTCTGCGTTGAGTAAAGGGTTAAATGGCGTTTCTTTTCTCAATGCACAAAATATAAAAATTTATTTGAATATTTGAATTTCATTCAAAAACTTTTGACATTATCCCCTCAATCGAATGAGCTTGACAAGCTCGTTCCAGTGAGGCGTGACATGATACAGTTTTGTTAAATGTTTTCAAACCTTTTTTTAATCAATTGCTTAATTTACAAATTACGATAGAAGATAAAGCTGATACCTTTTTTTAATCAATTGCTTAATTTACAAATTACGATAGCAGATAAAGCTGATTTATGAGGGAAAAAAACATAGGAAGGAAACAAATAATTGATAGTTCCTAACTAGAAAGGGTTTAGGACAAATTGGTTTTGACACTCAAATTTGAAGCAGGGTGTTTTAGAGGAGCATGAAAATGTTATCAGAAAGAAAAAAAAATTTCCAAGCTCATCTATTATAATATTACAACGTTTCTTTCTATCGGTGGATAGTACCTGAGTTTGTGTGATTTCTGAAATAAAACCTGAAGCAGCTTTGCTGCTTCAGGTTTTATTTCAGAAATCACACAAACTCAGGTACTATCGATCGATAGAACATGAAAAGAAACGTTCTAATTATTTTATTATGCCGAACAAAAAATAACTTTCATTGATAAGCGTTAACTGCAACATGTCATCAATCTTGTAATAACAATGTAGTCGAATCCAAAAACATGACGTCATTTCGAATGAATGACGTCTCTTCGAAAATGACTTGTCACAAGTGCCGTCGCTTTGGGAGTTTCTATATCAACAAATGGCAGTGTTTACAACTGTATCATGCTGTTCATGTTATAATTCCTTGTTAATGCTTCTGTGAAAAGTGATTTAAGTTAATTGAATATAAATTCATGTTTCTCGAACGACAAAAGTTGATAGAATTACGCAGAGTGAAACAATTTATTTTGAACTTGAGGCGAAGGCTCAGTAAGGTCGAGGAGTACTAAACTTGTGTTGTGAAAATATAATTGATTGAAATCATAACTGAGACTCATATTCAGGATTCACTGAAGTGGTGAACAACACGTGAGTGAGTTTTTTAATATTTCTGATCTTTTGAATTCATTGTTTGCAATTAAATTGAAAACACACCCACTGAAAATGATATATTTGTTGGCAAGTCTGTGTCCACCGGTGACGAAAAAAGTTAAACGGACACGGAGCCAGCGTTTAGTGTTCAGAAATTCCAATCGACGCTGATCAATGGAAGTGGCGCTAACATTTTCTTCGTTCTCTTGTCTCCAGGGAAAAATGTTCCGATAGTACCCATGTTTTGCCCCAAAACTCCAGTACTATGACTTTTAGAAGGTGTCTAATTAACCAATCACGGCTGATGTTACAAACGTGAGGCATAATAATTTAGTTTAGATCAGTCCTGGAACGGAGACGGGTGCAAGTGCAATTGCTCCCGTCAGCACCCATGATTTCTATTTCACAGCAGCTAAAAAATGCACTCTTTGAAAAATATTGTGGAGCATTAACATACTGTGAGGGCATATAAATGTGTGTTGTTTTGAGAAAGAAGCACTCTGTGGCCAGTGGCAAGTTACTGTCATAATTCAGCAATTCCTTATACATTTAACCCTTTGAACTGTAGTGGTATCTTCTATGCCAATTCAATGGCAGCAATTAGAAGAGTCCATATTCATTATTTGGGGAAGACCAATCAATATTTTCAAAGTGCAGCCTCGTGGCTTCACGTTGAAAATACTGATTGGTCTACCCCACACATTTACTGAACAGCCATCCTATTTAATGATGTATCATGTTCCTGGCTGAAAAAGCGGCCGCTTGGGTTCAGAGGGTTAAGGTTTCTGGTGTTTGGTGACAGTACTCCCTCGAAAATTCATATACTAACATTTTACATGTGCAATTTACTCTCGCCCCTGATTTCGCGGGAGCTTAAAACTGCACCCATGAATTTTGTTCATTTCCAGCACTGGCTTAGACATGTTGTATGTGCCATAAATTAGCAAAAAGGGTTGGAGAACAAGTTATACATCTTATGTTAGCTCCTCTCCATAAACACATTACAATAGAAAGCCTATACAGAAGTTCATTTTGCTGGAATAGAAGAAGAAAGTCTGAAAAAATTTTAATCAAATTTGACCTACATATTGTGTAGTTATAAAAGGATACCAAATATTCTGTCATATAAATGATCAAACCAACCAAACAAACAGTCAGGATTGGAATTATTAAAATCAGATTTTATTGTGTACCTGGACTACCTTGAGCAAGAAAACATTAATTTCACGAGAGAAGAAAACTTAGGAATTACTGATTCCATAATTTTGTACTTGTCTGGCAAGACAAGTGTGACAAACCAATTGCACTGAAAGAGTGTCTATTCATCATGGAAAACTGAAATGTGAAATTTTCCGGCCGCAAATTTATTTTTAATCAACATAAAATTTCAGACATTTTTAAGACACAATCTTTTTTTTGAAACTGTTGAAAATTCATAAAATAAAATTCCAGGAGGTGAGAGCCCAATTTTTACAATGATGCTTTGTGTTAATATTATTACAATGTACCGAAAATCGTTTCCTTTCTATCCCAAAATATTTATTTTATTAGGGTTTAATGACACTTTGACAGCCAGGGTCACCTCATGTCAGACAGTTTTACGGGTGGAGGAGAAGGCAGACTGCCCAGAGGGAACCACCGAGCAATGGCAAGCAACTGCCAGACTCCCTAACATACTAACTCCACACAAGCAGGGTTAGCATTGGTTGAAGACAAGTGCACCATCGATGTGCAGTACGCCTTAATACACAATGCTACCGTGCACACCCCCCCCCCCCCCCCCACCCCACCCGCCCCCCATGGGCAATTGGGATTAAGTGTCTTGTCCAAGAACACAACACGGTAGCCCAAAGGTAGGATTCAAACCGAGGAACTCTCGGCTTGCAGCCAGCATCTCTACCTACTGAGCCTCTGCGTTTCAGTCTATTAAAAAAAACAAAACTGAAAGTTCAATCTGAAAGGGTGAAACCAGCAGAGTATTTTAAATTGAAAAGTTTTAAAAAAAATAATCGTATAAACAAGCAATCACACTGAATCTATCTACATGTGTAAGTTGCATTAATACCTTCTTGTGTTGTATGGCACCTCGAAAACTAGAAGTTGATTGATTAGAACTGCCTGAGTTGTCTCTTCTTGAGAACAAAGCTGGCTTCTGTTTTGAAAAAAGAAAGAATGAAGGAAAAAGATAGTGAGATGGATTTCAATTAGCAGGGAAAGTAGACAAGAAAAAGTTAAAGCAGAAAATGAAAGAATCAGTACATATAAAAATTGGCAAAAATCTAAAAATACTTCAGGAGTTTTAAAGGCAGCTGTATGACTGCATAGTTTCTCAACACCATAGGGCCTGGACAAGTGTTCGGAATTCCCACCAGCCCACAGCCTCTATTGGCTTAGCAGTGATTTCTAGTCAAGTCTTGGCTGCCTGTTAAGGCAGCCAAGACTTGACTAGAAACTATTTCCTTGGTAATTTTGTCTATCGTTAACAGGACATTCTCTTTATGGTATGTTAAGGGCACCTGTTCTGAGGCCATGAAAGTTGAACACAGGCCTTTATTTATTATTTATTGGTGTTTAAGGTCACATTTTTGCACAATGGCTGATGAAGACCACAACATGAGTATCAACTCAAGACCAGAGGTGAGCGTTAATAAGCCATGTTGCCCATTTTAGAGAGGCTTGCTCTTCCCAAGCATTGGTGACTGGGTCCTATTTTACCAGTAAAACAGAGCCTGTTTACCATAGTGAACAGGCACGGCTTCACTTTCCAAGGTTCCTGCGTGGAGACACATGCCTTTAAAGGTTAAAGCTGTGTAACTTCTCAAAACAGGGCTTATTTACCACAGTAAACAAGCAGTGCTTCACTTCTCAGGGTACCCATGGGGAGATAGAGCTCATTGAGCTCGAAAACATGGCTTGTGATCCCCTCATTAGAACAAGCCCAAAAGGTTTTCAAGACAAAAAATGGATGAAAGTGTCAATGACACTGCAGCTCAACTTGACTGTGTGTAGTGTCTGATGAAAAGGATAATGTTCAATGTTTATAAAAGGATTATAAAATAAGACAAGAATTGTGATAATTGAGAATGTGTTAAGTTCTGTACCCAATATGCTATATTTTCAACATGAATAATTTGAGGTGTAGACTGTACTAAAGAATCAAGGTCTGGGTTGATGTGCCCTCACAGTTAATGTATGTCAACCAAAGTTACCAAGTTACAGTAAAATCATTCCAAAACGAGTCGTCCTACTAAGATTCAATGAAATCCCTTCATAAATATGACTTGTAGACTTTGCTAAAGGAATCTAAGTCACATGCGTGTCTGGCAGTCATGATTGACCAATCGTGACCAAAATAGGACAGTCTAACCAGATATCATACCGAGTCATCCCACCAAGTTACAAGGAAATCCCTTCATAAATATGACACAAGCAGACAGAATTTAGGTCATGTGCCAAAGCGGCAACAACAGCTCACCGATCGTGACCAAACTAGGACAGAAATCCCTTAATAAATATGACCTGTAGACTGTGCTAAACGTTTTTCAGGTTTCAGACCCATGCACCCATCACGGCTGACCGAGCATGACCAAAATGGGCCATTCTCATCCAGACATGACTTCAACCTGCTAGAGCTGTTGGTTTTTAAATTTCTTGTTCGGTTTTGGTTTTGGTTTTTCAGGTGGAGTAAAACCTTGGTTTGGTTTGGTTTTCGGTTTGTTCATGAGGCCAAATAAAATTCAATAAAACTCATTCTTATGTCCGGAGTCATAACTGAATGGCAGTGAAATTGCGTGAAACCCAATGAATGCCCGAAATAAGCTATAATACATGAAGAAACAGGAAGGCCAATATAATAATTACCTAAATATACAGAACTTTTATTGCGCTTGGCCATTTTTCGAGGTCTGACACCTACACGCAACTTGAGGAAAGCTGCAAACACCACTAAACTGAAATGTCTGAATTTCACAGAATGTAGCCTTCCCAGAGTAGTGAGAGTACCCAGACACTGCCATTGGCAGTGTCTGGGTACTCTCACTACTCTAGGATGGCTACATTCTGTGAATTTCTGCCAAGAGAGTATTCAATAAAAAACGAAAAAACCTTAGATTATGGGTTGTCAACGGTTTCGGTTTCGGTTTTTAAAAAAAACTAAAAACCTCGGTTCAGTTTCAGTTAACCTACGGCTCTAGAACCTGCATATGAAATTTAGTGATGATCGGACGAGAACTACGTAGTGTAGCCTGTGCTAAGGAAAATGTGAACATACTTACAGACTCACAGGCTTAGTCTTAAAATTATAGTTGTAAGAATTCTTTTTGTAAGTGATGCAGAGTGATGTCTTTTCTTTAGGTTGGGTAAAGGGTTGATTTGTACATAAACTATTTTTTTTTAAAGGTGATTTGTAACATATTTTTTTTAAAAGGTAAAGAGTTGATTTGTACATAAACTATTTTTTTTTTAAAGGTGATTTGTAATGTGAGTATTTTTTTAAAAAATACATGCTGCAAGCAAGGGGAGACTCGGTTTAGCAAAATTATTTTGCGAATAAATGATTTGTTACAATTTATTGGAAAGTGCCTGTAAATTGTTAAAAAAAAATTCAAGGAAACAATTCTTTTCTACTTGATGAGTAGACAATTTGAGGAGTTTCCAGAATATTATATTATTTTGTCCCTATATCCTAATAAATTCTGTCTTCTAATTGGTCAGAATGTCTAGGACAAACAGCCATTGCAAAGGGGGCACTCAACATCCAAGGTATATGAGAGCGTGCAACATCCAGGGTATAAGGGCACAAAAAACATCAATGGTTTATTGTTTAAATGAAAGCTTTTCGCTTTCGCTCGCCTCGATATAAAAAAGCAAACTAAAAAACCTGTAAATATCATCAGATTTCTCATTTAAATTCAGATTTCTCATCAATCTTATTTAAACACCTCGTCTGCGGCTCGATTTTTAAAACCCGACATCCAGGTATTAAATCGTCATATACCATACATGTTGGCAGAGATAATTTATATATTTATTATATCATTATTATTATATAAGGGATTATGTGAGATGATAAAATCAAGGATTGCAAATGGTGTTCAGGAGAAAAAACAAGGGAATTCTTCAAGAGCTATACATAGATTTTTTTCTGCTGGGTTTAACGACACTTTTTACAGAGAGGATCACCTTGTGTCAGACAGTTTCATGGCTGGAGGAAGCAGGAGAACCCTGAGAGAACCAATGAGCAGTGGCGAGCAACTGACAGACTCCCCAACGTACTAACTCTGCACAAGCAGGGTTAACAAAGGTTGAAGATAAGTGTACCACCGACATGCAGTATGCCTCAGTACACAGCTTTACAGTGATCCCATGAAGGCAATCAGGATTAACCCTGTACCCAAAGCAGACGATTTCAAAATTTATCATTTTAAATATCATTTTTGAAATTTTTTCAAAATATTTCAACAATACTATATTATGTGGCCCCTCTTTGGAACGAGCTCGACGAGCTCATTCCAAAGATGGGCCACATGATATGGTTTTGTTGAAATTTTTCTAAAAATAATATTTTTTCAGCTGCTGAATTTGCATATAACACAGGACGATGCGGGCGATTCGTTGGGTAAAGGGTTAAGTGCCTTGGCCAAGTACACAATGCAGTTATCCTGGTGTGGATCAAACCATGGACCTTTCGGTTTGAAGTCCAATGCCAAAACCACTGAGCCACTGCACTCCCTATACATAGTTTCATACACGAACATGTAAGCTGAGGTGCTTTCTAATCAATATTTCCTTTTTTAACTGTTTTTCTGTTTTAAGCTTATTTGTTTTTACAAGGATTAGTGAGCAAGTTATGCAACTTATATTAACGCTTCTCCTTGGACCAATGGCGCAATTGTGTGGGATGACCTCCATAGCGGCAACTTCGTGGCCTCGCTCTTCTCAAATACTACGAAGAGATCTTCAGCCTGTACGGAGTGTGTCTCTCTCTCTGAAACTGGTATCATTGCAGGTGTGATTCTGAGTAACCAAGAGATTATTATTACTGGAGATTAACATGTCTGAACATGGCACAAACAGAGGCTCTGCAACTTGGTCTGAGGACTGGCATTGTGTTTCATTCTTATTGTACTGGGATGCAATTAGTTGACTTCGTCTCAACTTTTGGTCCTTGATTAGTGGACTCAAAAATTCTCCAGTAGTTTCAATACTAACAATACCAGCCTGCAAGTCCAACAGCTTGATGGTAATTTCTAGGATAGTCTTGTCTGCCAAAACTTGTCTTGAAAGCCTTCTCATGGAGAGCAAAAAAACCAAAAAACTCATCACAGCTGACCTGATGGTTAAATAAGCATATGCACATACAGATAGAGGCAAGACCAATCACAAAATTAGCTGAAAATTGTTTGGAACTGTAAAGCAAGTGAAGTGGGCACCATTAGTCCAGAGGACTGGGGGCTGCCTAGGCTCCCAGAAGCCACAGGGTAAATGAAGCAATTTCCTGCAATCTACGCAGTTTCATGGGATCTAAGCAGTTTCCTGGGATCTACGCAGTTTCCTGGCACTTCAATCAGCTTGAACATATCTTCATTTTTTCTTCTTATTTTCTTTTTACTTATTGGTGCTTAAGGTCACTTTTTTGCACTCAAATAACCTTATGATAAGCAAATACATCTCCAGACTTCAGAGACCAGTGTCGAGAGATGTTTGGCATCTGTAAATTTCCATGCCGTTTCTATGTCTCACTCTTTGTGGTAATTTGATGCACAACGTTTTGACCAATGTTTGGGACATACACCACATGGTATGCTTTTCCAGGCTGTTTGACTTTAGGAATAAAGTAACAATACGATATCTTGATCCGTTTTCAGAAGCCAGTTCCATTTGTAAGCATTTTGAATGCCTTTGTCAATCTCTTTTATTAAGTTGGTCGTTCTATCCTCAAATTGTAGGCTGTTCATTGTTCTCTTTGAATTCAACTGAATGGTGAAGAAACAATCACAAAAGGTGGACAGATTGTTTCTGAAATTCCAAATTTCCATTTCATTGGTTAGCACACTGAAATGGACCAAGAGTAGCCAGTTTCTTAAAACCTTGGTAAATTTCAGTGGGAAAACTAAAAAAAAGTTGGAAAGTGGAAACACTAGAAAACAAGAGGCCCCAGGGGGCCTGAGGGCACTCACCTGACATGGTAGCCTAAATATCAACCCAGAGAATTGATTTCAACAAGTTGCATCTGCTCCTCCTAAGAAAAGCTTATACCAAATATCCAAAGATTCTGACCAGAGGATCTAAAAAAAAAAGATTTTTAAAGAATATTCCTCATATTGAACTAAGTTATAATTCAGGCTCCCACAGGGAGCCCATATATGAACCCTGGGACTTGGCTTTAACAAACTTGAATCTCACCCCCCTAAGGATGCTGCACACTAAATATCAAAACATTTCGACTGCTGGATCTGAAGAAGATTTTTAAAGAAAATTCCTATTTTTAAGTAAGTTACAATTCGAGAACCCACAGTGAGTCCAAACATGGACCTAGGGCCATGGCTTGAACAAACTTGAATCTCACCCCACTAAGGATGCTGCATACCAAATATCAAAACATTCCGACTGCTGGATCTGAAGAAGATTTTTAAAGAAAATTCCTCATTTTGAACTAAGTTATCATTCGGGCTCCCACAGTGAGCCCAAATATGGACCTAGGAACATGGCTTGAACAAACTTGAATCTCATCCCCCTAAGGATGCTGCATACCAAATATCAAAACATTCCGACTGCTGGATCTGAAGAAGATTTTTAAAGAAAATTCCTCATTTTGAACTAAGTTATCATTCGGGCTCCCACAGTGAGCCCAAATATGGACCTAGGGACATGGCTTGAACAAACTTTAATCTCATCCCCCTAAGGATGCTGCATACCAAATATCCAAACATTCCGACTGCTGGATCTGAAGAAGATTTTTAAAGAAAATTCCTCATTGTGAACTAAGTTATAATTCGGGCTACCACATTGAGCCCAAATATGAACCCAGGGACTTGGCTTGAACAAACTTGAATCTCACCCCCTAAGCATGGTGCATACCCAATATCAAAAGATTCTGCCTGCTGGATCTTGAGAAGAAGATTTTCAAAGAAATTTGCCTGAAATGCACTAAGTTCGAATTCGAGCTTCTATAGTGAGCCCAAATATGAATCTAGGGAGTCGATTTGAACGAACTTGAATCAGATCCACCCCACAATGTTGCATACCAAATATCAAAAGATTCTGCCTGTTGGATCTGGAGAAGATTTTTGAAGAAATTTGCCTGAAATGCACTAAGTTCGAAATCGGGCTCCTATACTGAGCCCAAATCTGAACCCAGGGGGCCGATTTGAACAAACTTGAATCAGATCCACCCCACAATGATGCATACCAAATATCAAAAGATTCTGCCTGCTGGATCTGGAGAAGAAGATTTTTGAAGAAATTTGCCTGAAATGCACTAAGTTCGAATTCGAGCTTCTATAGTGAGCCCAAATATGAATCTAGGGAGTCGATTTGAACGAACTTGAATCAGATCCACGCCACAATGTTGTATACCAAATTTCAAAAGATTCTGCCTGCTGGATCTGGAGAAGATTTTTGAAGAAATTTGCCTGAAATGCACTGAGTTCGAATTCGAGCTTCCATAGTGAGCCCAAATATGAATCTAGGGAGTCGATTTGAACGAACTTGAATCAGATCCACCCCACAATGTTGCATACCAAATATCAAAAGATTCTGCCTGTTGGATCTGGAGAAGATTTTTGAAGAAATTTGCCTGAAATGCACTAAGTTCGAAATCGGGCTCCTATACTGAGCCCAAATATGAACCCAGGGGGCCGATTTGAACAAACTTGAATCAGATCCACCCCACAATGATGCATACCAAATATCAAAAGATTCTGCCTGCTGGATCTGGAGAAGAAGATTTTTGAAGAAATTTGCCTGAAATGCACTAAGTTCGAATTCGAGCTTCTATAGTGAGCCCAAATATGAATCTAGGGAGTCGATTTGAACGAACTTGAATCAGATCCACCCCACAATGTTGTATACCAAATTTCAAAAGATTCTGCCTGCTGGATCTGGAGAAGAAGATTTTTGAAGAAATTTGCCTGAAATGCACTGAGTTCGAATTCGAGCTTCCATAGTGAGCACAAATATGAATCTAGGGAGTCGATTTGAACAAACTTGAATCAGATCCACCCTACAATGTTGCATACCAAATATCAAAAAGATTCTGCCTGCTGGATCTGAAGAAGAAGATTTTTTAATCTTTTTCCCATTGCCTTCAGTGTTAAAAAGTGCGGACTCAGCACTTTTTCAATGTCCTGAAAAAAGTACCTTGTGATCAAACCGATAGGGATTTTTTTAACCATTCTATTCTATTGGATAAAAGTAAGCTTTATACAAAATAAGAATTCTCTGTGCTGTGTAGTTTTGGAGATATGGCAGTTTTAAGGTTTTTCCTATTTTTAGCTCCCGAGGTTCCCATGGGGCAATGAGAAAAATTTTTTTTGCATCGATCAACTACTTATGACCCATTATCATCTCATATCAAATTTGGTTCAAATCGACCTCACGCTTCTGAAAATAGAAATTTTAGGCGTGGCCAAAATTTTTGCCCCTCCCATAACGAAGGCAAATAATGTCCGACAAACTTCTCTTGAACAAACTTGATTCTAAACCTCAAAAGGACTCTATATACCACATATGAAGTCTCTGCTACTGGTGGTTCATTAGAAGAAGATTTTCAAAAAATTTGGCCATTTTTTCCCAACCCCTCTGTTCAATAGGAGACGAAACCTAAATTGCATAAAAATCAAAATGCCCCTATATAACCACTACTTACATGAAATTTAATTAAAATGTGGCCAGTGGTTTAGGAGAAAGAGGCTCAAACACCATCTTCATGCAGGACGAGGGGCGAAGAGTGATAAGAAAAGCTCACCCTGACTTTCAGTCAGGTGAGCTAAAAAGGACAGAAATCATGAAACAGATAGCGGAATTCCACCAATTAACGGAAGACTCTCATGCCTGCAGATAACAAATATCAAAAGATTTTGGCTGGTGGATCTGAACAAGAAGATTTTTAAAGAATTTTCCACATACTGCACCAAGTTAAAATTTGGGCACTGATAGGGAGCCCCAATATGAACCCAGGGACTCGATTTGAACAAGCTTCAATCTGACCCTATAAAGGTGCCATAAACTAAATTCTTAACCGGTAGATTGGAAGAGATTTTCAAACAATAGTCCTCTTATGGTACAAAATTAAAATTCAGGCTCCAAATATGAATCCACTGATTTGAATTGAATAAATGTGTATCTATTCCCCCCCCCCCCCCTCCCACTGGTTCTGTTTAACAAAATATAACAAGAGTCAAGGGGACTAAGTGCTCACCTGACAAAGGTCCATTGATTCTTCACACAGTGATTTAAGGATATTTTTTTAACAATCGGTCATTTATTATTTCTTTTATTACACACCTGTTCCATGTAATCCCCATCCACAGCGAAACTAAAGCATGTGGAAAATGAAAATCTGTTCCGCATATATGTGTGGAACGGAAATCACTGACGAGACAATTTTTAAATAGAAGCGAAATTTCACTGGAATTTTCCATAAATCGTGTAACGCAATTACAATTTGAATTGCTAGCGATAGCTAAACGTCGTCCCCTGAGTTCCAGGGTGTTCTATGTGCCAGTAGGCACATAGAATACACTGGAACTCAGGGGACAAAATAGTAACACAGGTTCTCCTCATAAATTTGATTGCTGATAAAATGTTCTTTGTGTTGATAGTTGTCAAATGAAGTGCCAAATGTCCATGTAATAATTGCTTTTATAGATGTGAAGGCATGTAACAAACACAGGATGACACACGCGTGTGAATGTGTAATCGGTATGGCACTTGTGTCATCGCAGAAGGATAAAAAAAAAAAAATTTTCTCAACTAACCAGCCGAATTCACTGAGGCATTTATTTATTGGTGTACAACTGCTTGCAAGCTGCTGGCAGATATTCCTGCCCAGAACCAAGATTTCCCTTTCCACAGTAAATATAATTTGGACACAATAATCAAACTGTACGAATTAACTTTTTGACCAATAATTTCTTGGTTTAAGGCTATAAAAAAAAGAACCTCTGTTTCTCAGGCCCGCGCGCATGGTCATTTTTGGTGCGCATGCAACCTTTTTATGACACCAAAAAAATCTTCCCAAAAAATTTGAGATATTGTGCTCATTTCGGTAAATCGATATCGATGCGTTCGCAAATTTTAAATTAACACACTTCAAGCTTTTTCTACATCATACCTTAATAAAGTGGGTGGGTTTTAGCAATATTCACGACAGAAAGTGTTTTATTCTGTAAAAGGTAAGTCATAATGACAGCAAGAAGGAAGGTGTCTTTCAGTCTGACAACAAACAGTCACAAAGGGGAATGGTCGATTCGCACCACGTTTGATTTGCACCAAACCTCAGAAAGTCTGCAAAGTCAGGTGCTATGTTGAATGGAACACAGTCTCCTGGCATTTATTTTTAGTAACATTTGTATTGTAAATGGCCGTCATTGGGAATTTGTGTACTGTTTTTTGAAACCGTTACGAGTTTCCCAGTTAATTTAAATAAATGCATTTGAGATGCAGGATAATTGGATAACTAATAGTAACCGTTGCTTGCTATAAAAGTAACAGTCATAGCTGAAAATAAATTGCATATAGGCAGGTATGTGCGGTCGAATTGGTTAATAAAAACACGCAAACATTCGTTTTGTATTTCATTTTCAGATTTAAAAAAAATATGATTTATGGATGAACTGCCCGTTCAAATGGGTTGTGATAATTTTTAATATAATGGGGAAAAATTGCGATTCACGATTTTATTAGGCAGGTTGTGAAAGGATTTTTTTTTTTTTTGGTAAAATAAATCTCTGAAAGTTGGCACTTCGACATTTGATTTGTCCCAGAGACGTTTCACCCACGAGGCGTTTCGTGACTTTCGTCCTGTGTTATTATAATTTTCACGTTTCACTGAAAAAACAAACATTCAAACCCCACTTCATTTACGACCCAACACCCCTGTGGTGAATAACCAATATATTTGCGAAATTTTGCGTGGTCCACCAGGCGTTTGGATGGGGGTCAAATTACCACAAACAACCTCTCGGGGAGAAAAGAAAAAGAAAAAAAAAACCCGCCCGCCCGCATGCTTTTTTGGAAAAAATGGCCTGAGAAACATACAATCAACTTTGTATGGCCTAAATATGGATGAATCTTTCATCATATCTAGCCAGGGCAGATTCACAGCGGCCATTGAACAAATTTGATAAAAAATATTTTGAATATAGTGAGTGGGGTAAGAGTTGGGGTCACATATTTCTGCACAATGGATAGCTGCGACTGCAACAAGCATTGGTGACCGAGTCCTATTTTACCAATTCTTTTAAAAATCAGATCCATCAATCAAAATGTTTATAGATCATCTGTCTGAAAGTAGGGCTGCACGATATTCAAAACTGAATACCGGTATCAGTATTAAAAAAAATACCGCAGTATACAGGTATATCGAAATCACAGTCGGTACGAATTAGCATGCCTTGATGATGTGGTTCGAAAAACCTTTATCCAACTCAGATGATATCAAAATTTATCATTTTCAAAATTAATTTATCGAATTTTCCCCAAAGATTTCAACAAAACTATATCATGTGACTCCTCATTGGAACGAGCTCAACGAGCTCGTTCCAATGAGGGGTCACATGATATAGTTTTGTTGAAATTTTTGAAAAAAATTTTTCAACTGCTGAAATTGTATATTTACGAGGGCACAAGCAGACGATTCCTTGGATAAAGGGATAATATTATTCATTCAGGGCTACAGTTAAAAAACTCAAAACATCTTCAAAATTAAATTGAGGGTAAATAAATAATGACGATAAACCGATATTTTTGCAATTACATCGGTATTCAATCGATACTGGTTTGAATACCGCTATATATCAGTTTATCGATATACCGTGCAGCCCTATCTGAAAGTCAGTGTGAGCTGTAGCGATCACTCTTCGTAAATTGTCCATCATAAAGGTGATGTTTGAGACTTCTCCCGCTTTTCAATACAAATTCATGTGAATGTTGACTGTTAAAACTGATATGCTGCCTCCATGGGGAGGGGGTAGGGTAAACTGCCCCAAATTTTAAAAACATCTCATGTTTAGATGAATGGGGAAACAAATTTCAATCAGTTGTGTCCCCTATAGGGTAATTGCTGAGTGAGCATATTTTCAAAAATATTACAAAAAATTTTAAAAATTCTCCAGGAGCACAAGTCAGAATCTTTGGATATTTGATAAACAACATACTTTGGAAGATCAGATTCAAATTTGTTCAAATCCTAGTCCCCGGGTTCATATCTGAGTTCCTGTGAAAGTCTGAATTTTAACTTGGTGCAATATGTGGAATACTGTTTGAAAATCTTATTCTTCTGATCAATCTGTTAGAATCTTTTGATATTTAGTATACAGCATCTTATGGGGGACAGAATCAAGTTTGTTCAAATTGATTCCCTGGGTTATCATAACCCAAATTTTAACTTCAAGAAACATTAGGGAAAATTCTTTGAAAATCTTCTTTGTTCTGTCAGTGAGAATCTTCTAATATTTAATGTTATTTAATATTGTTTAACCCTTTACCTAACGTAACGTCCAAAACCGGCCCGCACTATTCTCAAAAATCGCCAATTAATTTTTCATTATTTTTTTCATTTTTTGTCTCAAAAACATAGGTTATGACCCCTCGTTGGAACGAGCTCGTTCCAACGAGGGGTCATAACCTATGTTTTTGAGACAAAAAATGAAAAAAATTAGTTATTCAAGAATTATTTTTGCAAGTGTCGTCTGCTTTTCAGGTTAGGTAAAGGGTTAAACATCTTCTTTGGATCCACCAGACAAAATTTTTTAAATTTGTTATACAGCTTCCTTAGGGGGGCTTTGGCCATTCTCTAATAAATTGAAACAGAACAATGATTTGAACCAAACTAACCATAACCACCATAAACCAAATAGGTTTGTTTCAAATCCAACACCCAAAAGTAAATTTAACACAGCATGCCAATGGACTTTCTCAAAAAGATATTTATCTGTGCTGTTTAAAATAATCTAGCAAATATTTAATGAGTCATCAATGTTACAGTGGAATTTGTAAAAGCACAGCAATAAATATGTTCAAAATAATCTAGCAAATATTTAATGAGTCATCAATGTTACAGTGGAATTTGTAAAAACACCGCAATAAATAATCAATGTTACCTTTTTCGTTCTGTTTTGTTCTCTCCTGCCAAAAAGAAAAAAAAAAGAAAACAATTGATATTTTGTATCAAACTGAAGTGAACTATTAAATGAGAAAAATCAATATAATTTAACCCTTTCAACCCTAGCAGCCGTTATTCAGCCAGCAACATGATACGTCATAACGTAATTAAATAGGATGGCTGTTCAGTAAATGTGTGGGGTAGACCAATCAATATTTTCAACGTGCAGCCCCGAGACTTAAGGTATTTTCAGAAGGCTGTTAATCAGGGATTTGGTCGACTATTAGCCTGCAATTAATTTGCCATCAAATGCCCATCCTTGTTAATCTTTTTGCTTTCTGTGTCTGATTATTTTTCTTTTTGCATGGCCCAAATTCTCCCCACTGATTTGCCCGAATTTGAGAGAGCAGTTGCATCCCTCCACTGCCGCCACCATCCCCCAGCTTGTACGCCAATGGCTTTGAGTAAGACCAAGACCTGTGATTACAAGTACAAATACAAGCGAACAACTAGAACCCTAAAGAGAAGTCTGCTTTCGATGTTGTATAGCGGATAATCATATTGATGTTGACTAAATGTGAACAAGGAAAGTCATATATCTTGTGCAGTCAATTTTGGTCAAGTGACATCTGTCTATTCAGGAAGATGACATAACTAAAACAACAGCTAGGTCATAAGTCTAGATGGGGTCGTCTCACTTTGCCGGTCACTATTGTTTCGGGAAAATGTGTGAAGATTAGGTAGATCAAAGGAATAAGGATTATAGTCGGTTTCCAGTAAGTTAGTTCATTTAACACAGGTTGACATTATTACTGACAGCCAACCGAGGAGATGAGGTTAACCAAATTAACTCACAGGTGCTAAAAACTCAAAAGATGACTTTTAATAACTATTTTATGATCAACCCTTTTCGCCCCCTCAAAAAGTTAAAAAATTTATAGTAATTTATATATTTTTTATACTTACCAATGACCCAGACTTAGCTGGTGCTAACTCCACAAAAACCAGGGCCAAACACAAATTTTGCCCCCCAATCCCCAAAATTTGCATCCAAAACAAAAAGAAATCATGTCCTAAAGGACCTCCATAGTACGACTCTACTGCGCATGCGCAGTGACGCAGTCGTCCCGAAATTGGCGCCAAATATCATTCTTACTGGTAGTGCCTGGTCAGCGCTATGTACTCAGTGGGGAGGCAAGAGTTCCCAACTCAGGGAGGGCCATCCCCGTCTGGGTCATTGGTAAGTATAAAAAATATATAAATTACTATAAATTTTTTAGCATTTTTATACTGTACCAATGACCCAGACTTAGCTGAATAGTAAACAGGCTGGAGGGCCTAGGACATAGAGGAAAATCCAATAAGCTCAATTATAAAATAAAGAGGTAACCCCTTAAGGAGAAAAGGAGTATTAGGCTTTACATGTATCTTTCTTATTTAATATTTAAATTAGAAAGATACACTACCCTTAATAATTGAGCACAATAACATTCATGTTCTCTATTAACATCCAGTATAACCTTTATACTAATTATTTTTAAAGCAAGCCAATAAATAAAGTAGTCCAGAGAATTGAGACTCTTTATAATCATTTAAAAGTGTCCGAGTATTGTATATTAAAGCCCGTTTGACACTTGACATATACAAATGCTTCACACCGAGCTACACTTTAAAAATAAGACATGAATGAAATTAAACATTAATATTACACTTTAAAACCATCCCGGAAGCGACTCAGAAATACTGTCTTGGAGGAGGCATTCCCTTGCTTTTCACTATAAAGCAGGTGACCTAAGGGAACACCCGCCCCCCCCCCCCCCCCCCTTCCCCTTGCCCTGGGTCAAATAGCCCAGAGCGAAGAGGGCAGCCGGACGGAGTCACTGCCGGAACAGAAAGCCTGCATAACTATAGTTGCAACTGTTTAGTGGACGACATTCTGAGCAACAGATAACGGACCTAAACAATGCAGGTCTCCAGAAATGGACTCAATATTTCTGAGATAAAAATTAGTAAATGTGGATGGCTGAGACCAATAAGCAGCCTTCATTAAATCTGTAATAGCAACACTATTAGCATAAGCCCAGGAAGTAGAAAGAGCTCTTACTTCATGAGCAGAAATCTTAAGCACAGACTGCTGAGAAGAAGATAAATCTTCATACGCAGTACGGATAGTTAACTGAATCCATCTAGGAATAGAATGGACTGAAATGTCCTTTCTATTAGGCATCAAAGACAGAAAGAAACGTTTCCGTCCCTTTCTGATGAACTGAGATCTCTGTTTATAGATACGTAGTGCTCTAACAGGACAGAGTAAAGGCCTACGCCCGTCTGAAGACGGAAGAGCCTTAATAACAATAGGTTCCGGATATTTATTAGGAGCCTGATTCTTAGCTAAAAAACCGACATTAGTAGTGAAGGTGATAGTGTTCCCAACACTACGATAATGAGAATCATCCACCGATAGTGCATGAAGCTCACTGACTCTTCTGGCAGAAGAGAAAGCTAAGAGAAAAGCTGTCTTATAAGATAAGAATTTGAAATCTACTGTCCCAAGAGGTTCAAATGGCTTTTCCTTCAATTTAAGGAGAACCCAAGCTAAATTCCACTTAGGAATTAATCTAAGAGTTCTGGGTCTATTTATCGAAAAGTTTCTAACCAATTTCGATAAAGAGACATTAGATCCAATTTGTAAACTATCATGATGTGCATAGGTATCAGATAACATAGATCTATAACCCTTTATAGTAACAGGTTGCAGTTTGATTTCGTCAAACAAGTATACTAGAAAGTTAGCAATGTCTGGTATAGAGGGATCAAATATATCAACAGAATGATCCCTACACCAACGACGGAAAACCTTCCACTTAGCCGCATAGTTTAGCGAAGAGGAGGTCCTCCTACAGTTAGAAATCGCGTCCACTGCTCGTCCTGTAAAGTGCTTGCCATGCAAGAAGGACCGCACAACGGAAAAACGTGAAGGTTGAGACCTTGCGGGTTGTGATGCAGTTGGCGCGATTTCCCCTGCCAAAGAAGATCCTCTCGTGGAGGGAGCTTCCGCGGTAGGTCCCACAACAGACACCTGAGTAGATTTATCCACGGTCTCTGTGGCGACAGAGATGCTACCAACAGAATCTTGCATTGAGATTGTTTTATCTTTAGCAATACTTGTTGAATTAACGGCGCTGGAGGATACGCATATCCTATCATTCCGTCCCAAGGGATCGATAGAGCGTCTACTGCAAATGCCCTTGGATCCGGACACGGGGACACATACGTCTGCAACTGATTGTTGAGATGTGTCGCAAATAAGTCTATCATTGGCCGTTCCCATTGGTAGCAAATCTGATTGAATACTTGTTTGTTGAGAGTCCACTCCGACGGCAACAAGCGACCCTTTCGTGAAAGGGAGTCTGCTAGCACATTCAGACGACCCGGTATGTGACGGACCGAAAGAAGAACGTGATGTTCCAACGCAAACAGAAGGATTCTTTCCGTTAGATTGAACAACGGAACTGAATGAGTGCCTCCCTGATTCCGTATATACGCCACTACTGTCGTATTGTCGGATAGGATTTGGACATGAGCATCGTGAATAATGTCCATCCAGTGACGTAACGCAAGCCAAATTGACATCATTTCCTTGATGTTTATGTGCTTGCATAGGAATTGCGGATCCCAAAGACCCTGGCATCTCGAATCCGTTGGGATTAATGATGCACCCCAACCTGTTTGACTGGCATCCGTCATAATGGTAAAACTCGGATCCGGCAACTGCAGCGGAACTCCTTGAGTTAACCACTGAATGTTTGCCCAAGTCTGAATCTCTTGTTTCACTTGATCTGACAAGAGAACGTCTACATCGAGCGAATGAATTTTCACACTCCAATTCTGAGTCAGGAAAATTTGAAGAGGCCGTGTGCGTAGCCGTCCCATCGGAATGAGATCCGCGGCGGCTCCGCACAGACCTATCAGTCTCATAAATTCTCTCGCTGTGACTTTGTCTGTATTTAGACAATAGCGAGCGTAACAACTGACTAATTTCGCTCTGGTTAACGGCAGACGAACGAGATTGTTGTGCGTCTCGAAGCTCATTCCCAGATGAGTGAATGACTTGGACGGCACCAGATCCGACTTCTCCTCGTTTACTATGAAACCGAGACGTCGGAGCAATAGAAGAAGATTCTGAACATCGTTCTGAAGCGTTAACTCGTTGCCGTACCTCTGAAGAATGTCGTCCAGGTAGGCCGACGTTACCGCAGACGAATGAGCTCGGAAGTAGATCATTACCGAGTTCATTACCCGAGTGAAAGCCCAGGGTGCTAGATTCAATCCGAAGCACATGGCCCGGAACTGATACACCACTCCTAGGACTGCGAAGCGTAGATACTTTCGGAATGTCGGATGTACCATGACGTGAAAGTACGCATCTTTGAGATCTATGCTCGTTGCATAATCGTTCACCCGAATACTCGCTCTGACCGATCGAATCGTCTCCATATAAAACTTCGGAGCGACGATCAGCTTGTTTATCCAGCTCAAATCTATGACTGGACGGAACGAGCCGTCTGGTTTCGGAACCAGAAACAGATGGCTGTAGAATCCCAGCGATTCCTGGTTTTCTACGACCTCTACCGCGTTCTTCATTAAAAGAGACTGCACCTCTGATAGCAGAGCGTCTCTTTTCTGAGGGTTTGACGGAAGATGAGTCCACTTTGGACTTCGAGTTAATGGAGGCTTTCGTTTGAAGGATATCTTTAGACCTTCCGAAGTCACTCCTCTCACCCACGGGTCGTCCGTAATCGACGCCCACTCTTGAGAAAAACTCGACAACCTTCCGCCAACCGGAACGCGATAGAGGTTTGAGCCATCACCTCCTGGATCTGCGAGGCCTGCAGTAGGAGAAACCACGTCTTCCACGACCCGCACCTCGCCTCGTCGACCTCGGGGCGTCCGACCGATTGTCCCGGCCTGAAGGACGTCCCGAACGAGAGTCGCTATCCTGACGGTCTCTCGAATAAGAGCTAGAGGACGCACCGGAACCTCTATAGGAACCTCTCTTGGGCGGATAAGACCCAGAAGTGCCCGCCTTATTCGTGTCTGCTGTATCCGACCTTTTAGGAGCGGATCTAAACAACAGAGAATCACTAGCTTTCTTTTTAATATTATCATAAATAGCGGAAAGCTTGCCGTCAAAGAGAAGATCTCCTGAGACCGAAGCGACTCTAAGAGAGTTCTTCACCTTAGAATCCACTAGTGTGGATGTAGACAGGGCTGCATCACGTCTAACCAACTCCAAATTTGCCACTGAAAGGGCAGAGTTACACGTGGAATAAGCTACTGCCCTTGAAAGAAGTCTTAAGGAGGATTGTATATCCTGAAACTCTTCCCCTTGAAGACGCAGTGATAACGCCTTCGTAAGGTGATCTGCGTAAGATAAGGCATCTAAATTGGCTCTGTTAGACGCAATAGCTGTTTCCAACACTGCGGTTGGAATAGAAGCTGACGACGGTAATGATAGCTCTAAGTCTTCCGCCTCGTCGTCCATACGCAGAGGAACTCTCGGAATACCCTGACCTGCCGTGTCGAATTTATTCCTTGCATTAATGAAAGGCAGGTTGAGAGTATTTGCGGACAAGAAGCCTGCTTTCCCTGTCCTGGAAGCAAGTTTAAAAATAGCGTCGTTCAATAATTCAAATGTTCTTGCAACATTATTGGACTGCGACGGAAACTCGGGAGCGATGTCCCTGAACCGCTCGAAAAAATCAGAGTCCAATGACGCTATAATTCTCCTGTCCGGAAGCGCAGCAGTCTGGCCCGACGGAACAACTTGAGGAAGAAAGTGCCGGATGAAGTCTACGGCAGCTTTGTGTTGTTCCGAAAGGGATAGCTCCAATTCATCCGTATCCCTTTCACCATCCGGTCGGACCTCCCGATGTTCCCGGTCGTCCGCCCCCGATGCTTCGGCGGAGCGTACCGACCCAGCGCCGTCGGATAATTCTCGATCCGACACCGTCTCTGTCGGCTGCTGGGATGCTGCGATAAGCTGTGCTATCTGCACTAGAATGTCCGACGTCGAGACCTGCGGAGGAGCGGTCTTTCGCTGCTTTGCCGAGGGCAGCTCCGCATCAGATGGCTCCCGCATACTTTTCCTATGCGAACGTCCGGAGTCCATCGGTCTCGAATCCCTGGCTGCCGGATGGTGTGACCTGGTCGCCGAATAATCCTTCATCGGCGAAGCTGGCAAAATATCGGAGGTCACGCAGCCAAGGTGCGGTCGTGTGCGCCGGCGAGAAGAGGAAGCCTTAACAGTCTCTGCGGACTGCTTATACAACGGAGCGTCCCGAGCGACGGACGTATGCTCCGCTAAAGACACATTTTGTACCACAACATCTGGTCCCAGATGTTGTTGTACGAGAGAGGGGCCTCTCTCGCTCGCGGCCCGGCTGGACCTGGACGAGCTAGGAACCGGACTAAAAGGCTTCCTCCGTTCTTGTTCACTATCCGCCGTCACTGGGTGTGCATCTATTATTTTTATAGTGCTCGCATCACCCAAAATTTCCTCTTGGACCGCATCGGACGAACCCGGCTGCCGAACCATTCGGTGAATGGACGCTACACCGGGCGAGCTAGCGGACGACATTTGTCTAATCTCCATGAGCACTTTTGCCGCTAGCTCTGTATTTAATTGTGACGACGGACGCACACTTGAAGAAGATAACATGGAAACATCACCCTGTTCTGGTTCCTCTGAAATAGAAACTGAGAGAGTAGAGTGACCTTGTGGAGAAAGAGCCGGCATCGCTCTTTCTCCAGAAACAACATATCGTGACACACGTTTCCAATGTTTCTCATCCCAATGTTCACATACAGGACAGGGATTAATGCGAGAACACTGACTACAATTAATGCAATAATCATGAAAGTCAGAGGAAGATTTCTTCCTATTACAATTTGAACAAGTTCCCTTCATTGAGAAAGAACAACAATAAGTCCTAGTTACTCGCAAAAACCCCTGACACAAAGATACATAATAACATGATCCATTAATAAATGAAAAAACAATTGCAAAACAAAATAATTTTGAAAAAATATTTTTTCAGAGAAGCCCAAGTTGCTGAAAAGTAACGTTGAGCCCCGATGGATCCGATGGCAAAGTGTGGTCAAAAATTTTAAAATTATATAAAATAATTAATGAGACACTTTCGGATAATATAAATGTATCTTATAATGAGATAAACTACCTCAAAGGCAAACAGCCCCCCTCAAAAAAGGCTGTTGCCAATGAAAACAAACAGTGTAAACACAGAAGAAAACATGACTCCAGGCACTGAAAAAACTGGCCCGGAATCAGTCATCAATTACACTCTATCTGATGCAAAACAGAGACTCCCAGGGGAGAATCTGCAGAACATCAGATGGAAGATGCAGAACACAAACGTTATACACCCATGGGTGAAAACGTAACTATGGGGAAAATAACAGAAAACATTCTGTAACCAAGCAACTCTCCCAGGGAATTTTTAGAAATGAAACTTCTCAAAAATATGCCAAAAGCATGGGAGAATTGCAAGGGGGGACTTTAGAAGGTTAGGGGAGAGGAAACACTGAATAAGCAGTGCAACAATTAGCAAGAATGACAACAAGAGGCGTTTGCCTCGAAAATAGGCAACTTAACATAATTTCAACAAAAAATTTTAAGTACAGCCCTGATTATTTTTTGCCACTTCTTTTTTCCTCTCCTCCTTCTATCCTCCTTAGAATCACATTTTCTCCAAGAATTACGTGTCTGGCATCCTTTAAACTGAGATTTACAAGCACAAAGATCAGTGAGATGTTGACTGATGAAGGGCCAAACAGAGAATGATATTTGGCGCCAATTTCGGGACGACTGCGTCACTGCGCATGCGCAGTAGAGTCGTACTATGGAGGTCCTTTAGGACATGATTTCTTTTTGTTTTGGATGCAAATTTTGGGGATTGGGGGGCAAAATTTGTGTTTGGCCCTGGTTTTTGTGGAGTTAGCACCAGCTAAGTCTGGGTCATTGGTACAGTATAAAAATATATAAATGAATATATTTTTTGAGGGGGCGAAGAGGGTCGATCTTAAAATTGTTCTCATTAGTTATAATTAACCAACAGGTACTTGACAAAGCATGAAATCTCGGTAAAGTGACATTTGATATTTATTTATTTATTTACTGATGTTTAAGGTCACATATTTATGCACAATGGCTAGTCATGACCGTGATATTTGATAACGATTTTAAATACGAGGATCGGTCAGAAAATAGTTATCAAATGTCATTTTTTTCAAGATTTCATCTGCTTCATGGTTATGGTGGTTGTTGAAATTCGTTACAATGTCATTCATCATGTTGATGATCCCTCCACAGCCTGCCTGGCAGCATCGCCAATGTGTCCGTTCATTGTTTCTAGACTTTATTCTGTATTTGAACCCTTCGAATATCAGATGTCGTCCACCACGATTGTTGGGAATAAAATTAACATTCACTTGAGCGTTAGCCATGTTGAAGTGAGAATGCTAAATAATGCTGCATATCTATACACTGAAAATTCAGCGAGTACAAAAAAAAGAACTCACTTTAAAATAAACATCGGTCCTTTTAAAAACTGAAAATTCACCGAGTACAAAAAAGAACTTCTTTTAAAATAACATCAGTCCTTATAAAAGGAGTTAGTAAAATAAATCTCGGTCTTTGTAAAAATAGTTAGTTAAAAAAACCTCGGTCAATGTAAAAGGAGTTAGTAATATAAACTCGGTCAATGTAAAAGGAGTTCGTGTGATGAGTGTCAATGCAAAATCAGAACACCCGTGATCAACCATCAAAACAGACAAACACAGACAAACTTGTATGAAACAAACTATAGTTTGTTTTCTTCGTGTTCTAGCTGTTAATTACTTTCAGTCGACCGGCAAAATGAGACTAACCCATCTAGATGCCTTTTAATGAATAATAAATCATCTCTTATTACAGAGGCATGTGCAAGTTAAAACAGGGGGTTCTCGATTTGCCAGCTTCTATTGTTTTCTAAGCAGGAGTCAATGATGCATTTTGATTGTTAAAACAACATTTGTTGTGGAAGTTTAAGACAGATTACCGTTATAGTCTAGTTCTAATCAGTACAATAAATTATACAAAGAAACTTCATTGATAAAGGTTTGATTCAAATATACAGACATGAGGCCATAAAAAATTAATATCCTGACTTTCCAGAATTTATTTTAAATTTGGATGTAAGGGAGATTTTATTACTTTCTGTGAAACAAACAGTGAGCAAAACAAGGTCATCCATGTGTGTACATATACATGCATTAACTGGCAGGGTGGTAAATTAATCTCTGTCGTTAAAATTTGTTCATTTGCTTTTACCTTGTTTCAATCTACGGGAGAGTGCCTGTGGGCACTCTCCCATATATTGTAACAAGTCAAATCCATACATACGAAATACATAGATAATACGAAGTACATGGATAGAATGTGAAGCTTTTAAGTTGTGTTACCTTAACTCCAGAATATAGCACAAACTAACTTCAGATGTTAATGAACTTTCTAAAAGCATTAATAAATAGTAATTATTGGTAGCAGTAGATTGTTCACTTATTTAAAACAAGGGCAATGAGTTGGCACAGCCAACAGATGCTCCCTGAACGCCAAGGGTGATTATACTCCTGCTCACAACTGTCAAGCATGGGTTTCTAGTCATTTGTCTTTGTTGATATTGAATGAATATCTTATCTTACCTCCATTAACCCTTTACCTAACGAATCGCTCGCTTCCGCCTGCGTAATATGCAAATTCAGCAGTTGAAAAAATATTATTTTTCCAAAAATTTCAATAAAACAATATCGTGTGACCCCCTCGTTGGAACGAGCTTGACGAGCTCGTTCCAACGAGGGGTCACATGATATGATTTTAGTGAAATTTTTTAAAAAATTTTTTTCAATAATTAATTTTGATATCGTCTGCACTGGGTAAAGGGTTAAGCCATACATCAGGCCACCAAATGTGTCCATGGGACACTATTGCCCCCACTTCATGAAACACAATATTTTAGTGGTTAACAAAGTCCAAAAAGGGGCCATAATTCAGATAAAAATTATCGCACCACACTCAAAATCAAACCTGACAGATATACTACAGTAAGGTATATTCCAAGTTTGATTAAAATCGGACACCTATAGCTCAAGTTACCATCTGGAAACCAAAATCAACATGTATTCTAAGTCAGAAAAGGGCCATAATCCTGACAAAAAATATCGAACGAAGCCCAATACTCAAGTTATTGTCTGGAAAGCAATATCAACATGTTTTCTAAGTCAAAAAAAGGCCATAACTCTGCCAAAAAATATCGAACCAAGCCCACTATCAATCCCAACCTGTATAATGTGGTTATAAACCTATGTAAAAAATTTTGTTTCATTTCATTCTCTGAAACTAAAGTTATTATCCGGAAACCAATATGAACATGTCTAAGTTGGAAAAGGGTTATAACTCTGCTAAAAAAATACCAAACCAAGACCACTATGATTCCCAACCTGTATTGTGTGGTTTTAAACTCATGTATAAAATTTTGTTTCATTTTGTTCAGTAAAACTAAAGTTATCGTCTGGAAACCATTTGTTTCGGACAGACAGACTGGGCGGCAACTATATGCTCCCCCGAAATTTTTTCAGGGAGCATAACGAACTACAGTTACACTTTCTGAAAATGAGGCCAAAAACAAATAATGGTTTGGTTCCGGTTACCCCACCGACCTTAATTTTGCACCCTGACCCGAACCAATTTCTTTACTGAAATTGAAACAGAAAAAAACACACAAACGCCAACTTTTACAACAACGACACAAATAGTGCTGGGCAGTTTTTTGGTATACCGATTTATATATATTATCAGTGCCATGTTCAAAACTGTCATCGGCAAATTAAATCATAATTGGTAATTGTATACCGAAGTTGTTTTTACTTCGGCATGCAAATTTCAACTTGTTTATCATGGTTTACAAGAAGTTTATTTACTTCACTGGTGTAGATTACTGTTAGTTTAAATTTGGGTCTTTCCCTTTTTACCACCCTGTCTAACCTCGCAGACTATGGGACCTTTCTTTATTACTCTTCATTCCAAACTGTTCAAGTAGTTTGTTTCGACAATCACCATTATTACGAAAATGATAGAACATTGTTTACCTCTAATTTGTCAAATACAAGTAGAGGTGAAAAGCCCAAACCATGTGTACTGCATTACACAAAGATTGCGTAGTCAGTCACATTGAACATTCAACCAATCGCATACCTGCTATTTAAAACCAGGAAATTTTCCATGGGAAACTCTAAGGGATTCCCTGTAGGTTTACACTTGTACTTCAAAGTGATTGGCTGTTTGCACACGGTGATGTCATGATAGCACCTTGCCTTCAAAATAGTGTGCACACAAGTGCTTGATACAAGACCGATGCAAGTTGCATTGTTTTCAAATAAACAAAAGCAAGTCATTTGTGCTTCCCCTGTCAAGATAAATACGATGCTACTTAATCCTTTACCCAACGCAGACGATATCAAAATTTATTATTTTAAATATCATTTTTTAAAATATTTCAAAAAAATTCAACAAAACCATATCAAGTGACCCCTCATTCCAACGAGCTCGTTGGAACGAGGGGTCACATGATATGGTTTTGTTGAAATTGTTTGAAAAATAATATTTTTTCAACTGCTGAATTTGCATATTATGCGGGCAGATGCAGACGATTCGTTGGGTAAAGGGCTAAACAGTCCATTACCACAATCACTTAAAATGTCAATTTATTCCATGCGCTGAAAATGTCAATTTATTTCATGTGCTGAGGTACGCGACATTTAACACTTCTTGTGATAAAGTGAGACATGCGAATGCACACTTCACTTCGAATCTGAGGGCAGCTGATGATAATATTATCAAGACACCTCCGAGTCCATTTCATTTTGAAGTTGCAGTGTTACACCCGAAATGTCCCCTGTAATTGCGAATAAAGCATCTGATGATAAACTGCCATTCTGGGTGTAATTTTGCAATTCAGACTCAACAGAATATCAAAGCAGTATATTTCAGTCACATATTCAAACACAAATTCAAGGTAAAAAAAAATTTAAAAAAAAAAAAAAAAAAAAAGAAAAAGCCGATAGGATCACCGATCCAGTGTCCAGTCGTGACAGCACAAAAGTTGGTTTAATCATTATCAACTTATCGTCCGGAAACCAATTGTTTACAATTTATTATGTGAAGGGTCACTCAAACCTTGATCTTTGACCTAGTTATTCCAAAATAAATGGGGCTCTTTCTTGCACCAATGCCAACCTACCTATGAAGTTTCATGAATGTAGATGGAACCACTGTCAAATTATCATCTGAAAACCAAATGTTTACGACTTGTTATGTTCAAGGTCACTGTGACCTTGCCTTTGGCCTAGTGAGTCCAAAATAAATAGGGGTCTTCCACTCACCTAGGCCAACCTACCTATAAAGTTTCATGAATGTGGGTCAAACCATTATCAAGTTATCATCCGGAAACCAACTGTTTACGATTTACTATGTTGAAGGTCACTGTGACCTAGACCTTTCACCTAGCAAGACCAAAATAAATAGGGTTCTTCCTCTCACTGATGCCAACCTACCTATGAAGTTTCATGAACGTGGGTCGAAACATTATCAAGTTATCATGCGGAAACCAATTTGCTATGTTGAAGGTCACTGTGACCTTGACCTTTCACCTAGCGAGTCCAAAATAAATAGGGTTCTTCCTCTCACTGATGCCAACCATGAACTTGGGTTGAAGCATTATTAAGTTATCATCTGGAAACCAATTGTTTACGCCTGCCCGCCCAGCCAACTGCCATTCATCAAACTATAAGTCCAGTTTGACTCGTCACAACGTGACTAAAAATCGCAACATCGATGCCGTAGCTGCGACGGGTGGTGCAATCTCACAAAATTCTAAGTACATCAAGGGCCATAACTCCAAGAAAAATATTTGGAACAACACATACATTGAACAGTGGCTAGACATCAATAAGATACACTTACATGCCAAATATAAAGTCATTCCATCAAGTATTTCAAAAGTTATTGAGTTTTGAAACTCCTTGTTCACAGACAGACCGACAGACCGACCGACTGACAGACAGACCGACAGACAGACCGACAGACCGACCGACAGACTGACCGACAGACAGACAGACTGACAGACTGACAGACCAACATTGCCACTTACTGAGCTGCTAGTCACAGCTAAAAATATATACTGACCCTATTTTTTTTCTGCTATGTAACTGGAACAAACCTTTAATTTTTTTTTGACTGAGCAAAACAAAGGCTTCCTTTGTTGGGGGTATCATGTCTTTGAAAAAACGTGTGTTACGAATCACTTGTGAAATATAATTTAGCACTCAACCTGTTAATGCACTGACATAAAAGCTTTTCAAGGCTTAGTAAACATATTTTCCAATTCAATACCTTTCAAGGTTTTCATAGACTACAATGAATGGTTTGTTGAAATTTTTTTTTTTTTTAATCTTTTTTTCAACTGCTCAATTTGTAAATTATGTGGGCGGATACAGCTGATTCATAGGTAAAAGGTGAAGGCCACAACTCATTACAATTTCTGTACTGAACCAATACACTAATCAATGTTTGAACCAGGCATTTGATGAATTAGAGTTGACGAAAATAAAGATTTAGAAACATAGGACTAAAAAAGTTAAAAATATGTTTCTCAGGCCCTTACACATGGTCCTTTTGGCTACTACATGCTCTCTTTTTATAACCAATGCAAACTTCAAAAAATAAAAATTAAATGGTTTATGTCGGATATTTTATCCAAGTTAATAAACTTGATAAATTTGTCCCTTGAGTGCAACAAGGCTTTGCAATGCTTAAGCATTGCAAAGCCATGTTGCACTCAAGGGACGAAATACACCACCACCCATGCTATTCTGGACTATAGATTATGAGGTGTTACGGTGTGGAATTATTAATGATATTGGTAACAGAAAGAAATCTGAGAATCAGCAACAAAACTATGAATTTAACTATTCTGAAATTTAATTAAAAAGAATTAATATATAAAAAAAAAATGATACAAAGATCTTTTACACTAATTGGTTTACAGAAAATAAAAACAGTGGTACTTATCAATTATTGAATTAGTCCAAAGTACAGTTTGACAGAATCCAGTAATCCAGTGGTGAAGTATCTTCTGAAGAAAGTTACCAGCTGGTAGATGTAGTATTAAATTCAAGAATGTCTCTTCAGAAACAGTATCCCGTAGATTTGTAATAAAATTTTCACTTAGAAATTTCAGCAGTCTCCAATAAAATATAACAAAATGCTCCGTAAAATTCAAATGGAGTAAAAATCCAAGAAGTATTGGCGCCACAGGTAATTTCCAAAATAATCCAGTAGAATTCTGGCTTTTCACAAAATATTATTCTGTTTCACAGAAAGTATAAATTCTCTTTTTCAAGACGAACAAATTCTCTTCAAAATTCTCTTTTGGAATCAATCTTCCAAATTCACAAAGAAGCACTGCTTCTATAATAAATGCACTGCTCTGAAACAATAATAATCTCCAATGGAAACAATTGAAGTTAGTCTTTCTGAAATGGTTTTCTAAAATGAGTTTTTGAATTCTGTTGACAAACCTTTATATAGTAACCAGACAGAATGTCCCAGAAGAGGAAGTTTCTGCAATGTTCTATTAGTTTCTGAAGAATTCTGTTAAAGTTCAAGTAAACAAGGTCATTGACCTATTTAAACAATTAAACAATCAACAGCTATATGTACAATATATCAGTGTAACAAAGATGTAAACAAGGTCACTGAGTGCAAAAGAGTTAGACCAGTCAGAAAATGCAGAAATAAAAAAAAATCTTTCTCACATAATTATCAACTTGAGGATATATCAGTCTCAATATAATATGGGGGCTATAACACACCCCGCCTTAAAAGAAAAAGTTTGAAGGTACTGAAAACTTTTTTACATAATTTTAGCAGACTCTGACTGGTTTACAATACACACACACCATAATCTTCACAATTTTTTTTTTTTTTTAATAAACATATATACACTTGAAGTGAAAAGGGACCGATCATATCATTTTAAATTAGGATATTCTGGAAAGAGCATCAGCTACAACATTATCTCTTCCCGAAATATGCCTAATCTCTAAATTATATTCTTGAAGGGCTAAACTCCACCGCAATAATCTTTGATTCTTGTTTTTCATTTTATTGATAAATGTTAAGGGGTTATGATCGGTGTAAACTGTAATTGGACATTGGGCGGTTCCTAGATACACATCAAAATGGGTTAATGCCAAAATTAGAGCCAAAGTTTCTTTTTCTACCATAGAGTAATTCTTTTGATGTCTGAGAAATTTTCTGGAAAAATAACATACAGGGTGATCAATACCTTGGGAATCTTCCTGGGCAATATACCCACCTGCTCCATTGTCACTTGCATCTATGAATAATTTGAAGGGCTTTTCATAATTGGGACTGGCCAGGACAGGGGAATTATTTAATAAAGTTTTTATTCTGTTAAAGGATTTCTGACATTCCTCAGTCCAAACAAACTTAACCTTTTTGCTCAATAAACTGGTCAAAGGGGAGACAACATCTGAGAAATTTAAACAAAATTTTCTATAATATCCAGTCATGCCTAAGAATCTCATGAGCTCTTTTTTAGATTTTGGTACTGGAAAATTTACAATGGCATCAACTTTCGCCGCAATCGGCCTCACCTGCCCCTGCCCCACAACATGACCTAAATAATTTACAGTTGCTTTGCCAAATTCTGATTTTACCAAGTTAATAGTTAGGTTGGCTTGGGTCACTTTGTCAAAAAATTCTTGAATATGCTTCAGATGATCAGCCCAATTTGTATCTGTGTGTATAATAACATCGTCAATATAAGCTTCACTGTGATCTAGGTCTGCAATTAAGTGGTTAACCATGCGCTGGAACGTTGCCGGAGAATTTTTCATGCCAAAAGGGGTTACTTTATATTGATACAACCCAAATGGGGTAACAAAAGCAGATATTTCTTTTGCTTTTTCTGTTAAAGGGACTTGCCAATAACCCTTTAACAAGTCAAATTTTGTCACAAATTTAGCATGGCCAAGTTTGTCAATGCAGTCATCAATTCTTGGAATTGGATAATTGTCTGTTTTGGTGAGGCTGTTCACCTTTCGGTAATCCGTACAAAATCGGTAACTGCCATCAGGTTTTGGGACGAGTATACAGGGCGAACTCCAGTTGCTATGGCTAGGTTCTATGATATCATTGTCCAGCACATACTGTATTTCCTTTCGCATGATCTCAGCTTTGAAAGGGTTCAATCTATATGGATGCTGTTTGATGGGATTTGCCTCTCCTACATCAACATCATGAAAAATAACAGATGTCCTACTAGGCACATCGGGAAATAAGTGTTGATATTTGAAAATTAAATCAACTAAATATTTTCTTTGGTCAGGCAGTAAATAATCTGTTTTATTTTGTAGATCTCTCAGGACATCTGAGTTCTGTAACTTCAGAGGTAAATTTTCGCCGCCTTCATGAATATCCTCTACAGGATTTTCCAGCTCATCCATGTGGGTGACTGTTGAGACTGGTAGAGAGTTTGGTTCTCTCTCATAATATGTTTTCAACATATTTATATGGCACAGCTGAGTATTTTTGAGTCTATCGGGAGTCTCAACAAAATAATCAGTATCACTGATCTTGTGCTTAACAATATAAGGGCCTAAATATCTTGCTTGTAAAGCATTGCCCTTTAAAGGGAATAATACTAGCACCTTGTCCCCAGCTTTAAAGGTATGAAATTTTGCCTTTTTATCATACCACGTCTTCATATGACTCTGGGCTTTCTGTAAATGTTTATTTGCCATTTCTCTGGCCTGGTGCAATTTTTCCTTAAAAGTGGACACATAATCCAGAAGAGAAATTTCAGGTGGCTCTTCTTCGAGCCATTTCTCCTTCAAAGCAGTGAGTGGACCCCTCACTATGTGTCCAAACACTAATTCAAAAGGGCTGAACCCCAGAGATTCTTGTACAGTCTCACGGACTGCAAATAAGAGGAGATGTACTCCTTCATCCCAATCCTTCTCATTATCCTCCCCATAGGCCTTTATCATGGTCTTCAGTGTTTGATGAAAGCGTTCTAGAGCTCCTTGACTTTCGGGATGGTAGGCACTTGATGTGTACTGCTTAATTTTGAGCTCATACATCACCTGCTGAAAAAGGTTTGACATAAAATTTGAGCCTTGGTCCGATTGCACTGACCTGGGTAGACCGAAAGTTGTAAAAAATTTTATCAAGGCCTTAACTATTGTCTTAGTTTTAATATTTCTTAGAGGTATAGCTTCAGGAAATCGTGTAGAAGCACACATGATGGTAAGAAGATATTCATTTCCAGATCTTGTTCTAGGCAATGGGCCAACACAATCAATAATAATTCTACTAAATGGCTCCTCAAAAGCAGGGATTGGTTGAAGGGGAGCAGGAGGAATCTTCTGGTTGGGTTTTCCTACAATTTGACAGGTGTGGCAGGTTTTACAAAATTCAACAACATCGTGTCGAAGCTTGGGCCAGTAAAAACATTGCTGAATACGAGAGTAGGTTTTCTTAACTCCCAAATGTCCAGCCATTGGATTTTCATGAGCCAGGCTTATTATTTCATTCCGGTATTTAGTGGGGACAACTATTTGATAAATAACCTCCCAATCACTATTGGAGGGTACTTCTGGTGGTCGCCATTTCCTCATAAGTACACCAGATTTTCTGAAATAACAGACAGGGGAGTTTTGGGCTTCAGCCTGTGTTAGAGCCTTTTCACGTGGCTCAGCAAGGTCAGGATCACTTTCCTGTTCCTGAATTAAAGATGTCCGGGAAATGACATTCAAGGAGGTCCCCCTATCACTCTCAGGTGTAGTGGCCTCTTTACAATGTCTGGACGAGTCATCACACTGACTCAAAAATGTCTGAGACAAATCAATGTCTTCAGAATCCGTAATTCTGTGACAGTTCTTATCCTCAGCTTTGCTTTGTAAATCAACACAATTGAGGTTATCAACCTCAGTTTTCTTTGCCATGGACCGAGTCACAGCACATGCTGGAAAGGCAAAAGGAAAACATTCCTTCAAATTAATAATACTTTCATCTGTGCTCGGCTTATCCACCACTTGAGGTTCTACAGTGACTTTGTCACCAGCTAAGTCATTTCCCAATAATAAAGAAATACCTTTTACAGGTAGAGTAGGTCTGATTCCTACTGTCACAGTCCCATTTACTAAGCTACTTCTTAAATTTATTTTATGAAGTGGGACCTTTAAAGAGTTTGACTCAATACCTGATATTAGAACTTGTGCCCCTGTAGCACTTTCTTCAGAAAATGGCAAAATGCCTTCTAACATTAATGACTGAGTAGCCCCTGTGTCTCTCAGTATTTTTATTGGTAAGGAACAGTGCTTATCCCCATCAAGGGAAACAAAGCCTTCAGAAATAAATGGCTTATAATTTTCTAAAGCGTCTTGCTTTATAACATAATTTTCAGGGCATGGAGCACATGCTAGTGCATTCTGTGAAGTAGAGGACTCATTTTTCCTTTTTAACAGCCAGCAATCAGATAATAAATGACCTGCTTTCTTACAATAATTACAAGTTTTAGTTGAACTGTTGGGTCGTAATGGTGTAGGGCTGGCATTGAATGACTTATTTTCATTAGGCTTCCGATTAAATTTAGGTGGTGAAAAGTTTGTAGGATGGGAAGGATGATTGGAAGGATGAGTTTTATCTGAAGCTGGTCTAGGTCCACTTGGGAAAGAATTCTTGTGGGGCCAAAAATTTGTGGCGTTACGACTCATTTAATGAGTTAGGGCATAGTCATCTGCCAGTACTGCTGCTCTATTTAATGTGTCAACTTTTTGTTCATCCAGGTGGGCCTTTATATCTGAATGTATCTTTCCTTTAAACTCCTCAATCAGCATCATTTCCTTTAATTTTGTAAAATCTTTCCCTATTTCTTTTGAGTGGCACTACCTGTCAAATAAATTTTGCTTTTCTCTGGCAAATTCCACATGAGTTTGATTTTCATTTTTATAATAATTTCTGAATTTCTGCCTATATGCCTCTGGAACAAGTTCATATGCCTTAAGTATTGCCTCTTTAACAGCGTCATAATTGTTGCTTTGCTCAGAAGATAGAGCAGAATAGATTTCTTGGGCCTTCCCTTTCAAAACACTTTGCAGTAGCAAAGTCCAGACATCCCTTGGCCATTCTAAACTTGTTGCCACTTTTTCAAAATGTGAAAAATATTTATCAACTTCTTTTTCTTGAAAGGGAGGAACTAGCCTAACATGTTTAGTTGCATCAAATCTACTTGGAGAAATTACATTTGAGCCTTGACGTTGAGATTCTAATTCTTTTATTTTTATTTCCTTTTGGGCCTGAATTTCTAATTCTTTTAAGTGCATTTCTTTTTGAGCTTCCCTTAATTTTAATTCCCTATCCTCTTTTTCTTTTTGAGCCTGAATTTGTTCCCTTTCTTTTTGAGCTTCTAATTCTTTTAATTTCATTTCATTTTCCTGCCTTTTCATTTCTTGTTGCATTTCTAATCTCTTTAGTTCCAATTCTAACTTTTTGAGTTCAAGGGCATCAGTGGGTTGTGGTTCAGAGGGGAGAGTTTCAGACTGAGGCAAAAGGCCTTCCTCCATATAATGATTAACAATGAGCTGTTTAAGTTTATGTTTGTTCAGACCAGGGGTGGCAGGTAATTTTAGATACTGCGCTAGTTGAAATAAATCCTCCTTCTTAAGAGATTCTAAAAGAGCCAAACTAGGAGATCTTTCAAATTCAGAAATAAATTCTGTCACAATAAATACCATGATGAAAAGGTTTGCTGGTTCTCAGAATATAAATAATAATACAGAAATTTTCTAAGAAAATTTAAATGTTTTGAAAGTGAGCCAAAATAATAATTGCAATTTGCAATTTTCTCGTTATCTAATATTCAATCTCGGCAACGAGCCCCCAATTTCTGTTACGGTGTGGAATTATTAATGATATTGGTAACAGAAAGAAATCTGAGAATCAGCAACAAAACTATGAATTTAACTATTCTGAAATTTAATTAAAAAGAATTAATATGAAAAAAAAAAATGATACAAAGATCTTTTACACTAATTGGTTTACAGAAAATAAAAACAGTGGTACTTATCAATTATTGAATTAGTCCAAAGTACAGTTTGACAGAATCCAGTAATCCAGTGGTGAAGTATCTTCTGAAGAAAGTTACCAGCTGGTAGATGTAGTATTAAATTCAAGAATGTCTCTTCAGAAACAGTATCCCGTAGATTTGTAATAAAATTTTCACTTAGAAATTTCAGCAGTCTCCAATAAAATATAACAAAATGCTCCGTAAAATTCAAATGGAGTAAAAATCCAAGAAGTATTGGCGCCTCAGGTAATTTCCAAAATAATCCAGTAGAATTCTGGCTTTTCACAAAATATTATTCTGTTTCACAGAAAGTATAAATTCTCTTTTTCAAGACGAACAAATTCTCTTCAAAATTCTCTTTTGGAATCAATCTTCCAAATTCACAAAGAAGCACTGCTTCTATAATAAATGCACTGCTCTGAAACAATAATAATCTCCAATGGAAACAATTGAAGTTAGTCTTTCTGAAATGGTTTTCTAAAATGAGTTTTTGAATTCTGTTGACAAACCTTTATATAGTAACCAGATAGAATGTCCCAGAAGTGGAAGTTTCTGCAATGTTCTATTAGTTTCTGAAGAATTCTGTTAAAGTTCAAGTAAACAAGGTCATTGACCTATTTAAACAATTAAACAATCAACAGCTATATGTACAATATATCAGTGTAACAAAGATGTAAACAAGGTCACTGAGTGCAAAAGAGTTAGACCAGTCAGAAAATGCAGAAATAAAAAAAAATCTTTCTCACATAATTATCAACTTGAGGATATATCAGTCTCAATATAATATGGGGGCTATAACAGAGGCCTAAGACATAAAACAACCAAGAACATGAATTTTTGATGGCAAAGAAACAATTACAAAAACTAAAAGAATAAAATAAAAAAACGCATGCAATTTTAAAAAAAATGTCCTGAGAAACAGAAAATCTACTTTACGAGGCCTTACCCATCGATTTTCCTCAATTGCTTCTCAATCTGCATTCTTCCAGTAATTTCATGACATTTCTGTTCTGTTATTATACTTAACTGTTCCATCCTCATCTTGTGCCGTTTACCACTTAGGTGCTCCTTGAAAGTCTACAATTGAATACATTGTTTTATTCAAACTTTTACACTTTCCCAATGCAATGGCCATATTGATCAATTCTCTTCACACAAATCACCATTCAAATTATATTATTTACTATTTTTTTTCGCTTCCAAAACAGATTTTGTTTATAATGTGTTCTTTGAGCATCAAACATATTAAACTTAAGAGTATCAATTAGTTCTTTGTTTTGTCACCTAACAGTAAAATAAGGGTTGCACTGAAATGACACAAGATAAACCATTTTTCTTTCATCAGCTTCTCAAAATCACATGGTGACTTTGATTTCACCCAAACATAGAAATTAGGTGAAGTGAGCAGTGCCAAGGCAAATATATCACCCACTTCTCCCTCTTGGCTTGTCAGTGAATTCCAACTTTTTTCAGAACTGTTTTGTGGATTATCAAAAAAAAGAAAATTAGTCATCAGATAGTTGCATCTATGTACTTACTTCTATGAACTGCACCTCAGAAGAAATCAGCGACATTTGTCTTTTTCAAATTTCCCGGATGCCATAGAATTAAGAAAAGACCCTGGTTTTGTTTACATTGGCATGGCAGGGATTCGAACCCATGCCAAGTTTCCTTCGGCACCAACTGCCTAGCGAAACTATACTGAACCATGCACACCACTCGGCCACCAACAGCCCTGTCTGTCTGTCGGTGGCCGAGTGGTGTGCGTGGTTCAGTATAGTTTCGCTAGGCAGTTGGTGCCGAAGGAAACTCTCTTGGCGTGGGTTCGAACCCCCCGCCATGCCAATGTAAAGAGAAAAGCTTCCCTCCCTCAGCGTAAAATTTAGGAAAAATTGCCTGAGAAACAAGAAATTATTTTATAGGCCTTAACTCTTTTATCCATACAGCAGCAGCATTTTTATGGGATAACTAAACTTCAGTGAGGAGAGCGAAAAGTATCCGAATTATGCTAGAAACTCTCTTAATTTAATCTGAAAATGTGTGAAAATTATGTTTTTGCTGAAAATAAGAGGACACATAGTTAACACATAAGTAGGTAGACATTTTATTTCTCTAAAATTTTATTTTTCATAAATCTACATGAAAACGGTTGTTAAGACCATTTTCATTTAAATTTATCAAAAATAAAATTTAGATTTATAGAAAATTAAATTTCAGCAACTTGTTAATATAAAATTGTCTGAAATCAGTTTACCCCTGCACACTGATGCTGAAAAATCTAGTTATGGGTGCAAATTTTTTCCCATAATACAAGAAATTTAACCAAGTCAATCTTGTTTGACAGAGCTCATTGAGCCCTGTTAAACAAGAATGAATTGGTTAAATTCCCAGTTTCATTATGGGGAAAAAAATGGCTACTTGAAATTTAGAATTTTTGACATCAGAGTGAAGAGAGTTAATTAATGGAACTCTCTCATCACTGAAACTTACCTGTTCATTTCGGCACTGGGAATTACATGCATAACAGAAATTCTTCTTTGTTTCATTAGCTGCCTCTTTTTCTTTCTCAGCCTGAAATAAATATTCCATATTTGATATCACATAACATTGCTGATATAGCAGTATACCAAAGTTTATACAAATCTGTCAATTCTTCAAGCAGGGTTCCTGCATGAAGGAAAAGCCACTGCTGCAATGAAGAGCCTGACCAATGACAAAAGAAAGAAAAATAATTTTTTTTACTTCTGGTATAAGGAAACAGTCATCTGGCAATATAGACGGAAACAGTAACTGAAACTCACTCCAAACCTAGAGATTTAGTCACCAAAATGTTAGAAATAATATTTGGACAAACTTTAAACATTAATTGTCACTGAGTGGTAAGAAAGCATTGTTTTTTCTTCAATAATACGCTAGTACTGAAATGGTGATTTATTTATTGGTGTTTAAGGTCACATATTTCTGCACAATGGCTAACCATGACCATGACAGTTTTACGGGTGGAGGAAGCCGGAGTACCCGGAGAGAACCACAGAGCAATGGTGAGCAAATGTCAGCTCCTCAACATACCAACTCCACACAAGCAGGGTTAGCATTGGTAGAAGACAGGTGCACCATCGACATGCAGTACGCCTTAGTACACAACATCACTGTGCCCCCACGTGGGCAATGGGGGTGAAGTGTCTTGCCCAAGGACACAATGCAGTTGTCGCAGGTGGGATTCGAACCGAGAACCTCTCGGCTTGCAGCCTGCACCTCTACCAACTGAGCCACCTCACCGTCACTGAAATGATTAACCAGATAATTGGTTTGAAACCAGTTAGCTATCTAACCGATTTGAAAAAAACGTCAACCGGTCATCTGAAATATCGATAGTGATCGTCATTTCACATTTAAAACGATGGAAATCTGCCGCTTCTCCTTTGTGATAGACCACACATCGAAGCTGCATTGTGTATATTGAGAAATAATCGACTTTGGCATTCAAGACTTTGTTAATGATCTGCAGTTTCCGTGAGTAATCGCAGAAACTATTCCATAGTGTGTATACAAACGAACGTTGTCTATTGGCACAGAGAACACATTGGAACTCAGGGGTCGATTTTTAGATTTCGCCAGCAATTCACCAGCGGTGCTTGATTTGTAGGAAATACCAGTGAAATTTTGCTTCTCTATAAACCTAGTCCGTCAATGACTTCTGTTCTGCACATATGTGCAGAACAGACTTTCATTTTCCACATGGTTTAGTGTTGCTGTAGATGGGGCTTTCACAGAACAGGTTTGTAATAAAAACAAATGAGAAAATGCATGAACACATGCGTGGGGATTGGCATTATATCGCCCTGTCCTTTGGGGGAGGGGGGGGAGGGGTTAATGATAAACATTTAATGATTAGGAGATTGAAAATATAAACTGATCTTGATTTACCTGACTGCACAAAACTGGTAAGATGTGGGAAACTTTGTATAATACCAGGGATGAGAGAGGTACCAGGAATGAGCTAGGTATCAGGGATGAGCGAGTCAACACATGACGTTCAAACTGTGCTCTATTATGGTTTGGCATGATATAACTCATCTTCAAAGTCATTACCTGGTGTTATGGAATTTTTTCAGGAGTATCTGAAAAATGTTCTATTTTTAACCCTTTACCCAACGAATCGCCCGCATCCACCCGCATAATATGCAGATTCTTCAGCTAAAAAAATATGAGTTTTCGAAAGATTTCAACAAAACCATATCATGTGACCCCTCTTTGGAACGAGCTCGTCGAGCTCGTTCCAATGGGGGGTCACATGATATGGTTTTGTTGAAATTTTTCGAAAATAATTAAAAAAGGATATTTAAATTAATAAATTTTGATATCGTCTGCATTGGGTAAAGGGTTAAGAATTTTGGAGCCTAGGAAAGAACACTTTAGCATGGTTTTTCAAATTTTTCATGAAGCAAATACAAACTATGAAAGTCAAATTTCTACAGAACTTGCAAAGTAAATAATTTAAAATACGCTACCTTTTATGAAAACTGGTGCAAAAATAAATATTTAGAGGTCATTACTTAGTTTCATATTGGTCGAGATATGAAACCAAAGGTTAAATGCTGATGTGGAGTTAGAGTGGGCTAAAGTAAATGAAACTAATCAAGTAATAATCTTTTTATTTATTTAACCAAAACAAATAATTATAAAATATTTTCAGATCTGCTAAAGTTTTCTGACAGTGTCTTAATGTTTATGAAATTTCCTCTTCTCTTAGTTCAGCTATCTGAAGGTCTCGGCTTCCCCCACAGAAGCCAAGATTTTCTGATAGTTGAACTATCTATTCTCTAACTTCGATGAATCTGTGCTTAGAATTCGTAGGTTGCATTGAGTTTCTGTACGAGTCTGTTTGTTTTTCTCTGCAACCACCAAATCTTGACTTTTTACCATCAGAAATTCTTCATCGTACAAAAACTTGACTTCAAACCACTCCATTATACCCGGTAACACCAATCTTCATGTTACCATGTGTATTTTAACTGAAAAAAGGTTTTCTTCATCATTCACAAAGAGTAACAGTGGATCCCACTTAGTTGGATATCTCTTAACTGAATAACCCTGTTAATTGAATATAATTTCTCAACACAAAACCCATTTACCGTACCTCCAGTACAAATTTTACCTGTTAATTGAATATAGGTTTATAGAGTCAACTCCTGTTAACTGAATGAAAAATGTTGTAACCTGTCAAGAAATTACCCCGACTCACCCCAGTTTTCCTTTGTTTATAGACCTATTTGGCCTCAGTTCATTCAATACAGGCATTTAATCTATTATATCTTGTTTGACAGAGCTCAAATACAGGAAAATGACACAATCTCTGTTAATTGAATACTCCTGCTAATTGAATAATTTTCACAGGCAAAGTGGCTATTCAAGTAACAGGACTGCACTGTTTTTGAAAAGAAAAATTTCTGCCATTGGCTACCAAAGTAAATTTATAAAATGGATAAAATGTAGCACATACAATAGCAAGAATAAGTTGGAAATTATTTTTAAAATTAAGCATAATTCAACATTATCAAGTCCTTAACCCTCTACCCAATGAATCACCCGCATCCGCCCGCGTAATATGCAAATTCAGCAGCTGAAAAAATATTTTTCAAAAAATTTCCACAAAACCACATCATGTGACCCCTCGTTGGAATGAGCTTTTCAAGCTCGTTCCAACGAGTGTCCACATGATATGGTTTTGTCGACATTTTTTGAAAAATTTGAAAAAATGATATTTAAAATAATAAATTTTGAAATTGTCTGCGTTGGGCAAGAGGATTAAGATACAAGTAATATCAGTGTTCTCAAATTTCATAGATTGATAGCTTCTGTGATGTTTGAATTATGAACAATATATATCAAGTGAACAACTCACATCATGTGGACCTTCATTAACAGATCGGCCTCTCTCATCTGATCTCACAGTAACTGTCAATGCTGAATCCTGTGGAATGAAAAGTATGTGAGAATACGAAATGGCTAACGACAATAATCCATAATATTGATAAAATAATTTAAAAATTGAAAGTGTCAATGACACTGTAGCTCAACTTGTCAAGACATGTACATGTGTAGTATGTGACACAGCAATGACAAAGATTTAGGGAATGACCTGATAACAAAGGTACATATAGAGTATTGTAATGGTCTGCACATAAATACTGACCATAGCCTGTAACAAATGTATAGGTAAAGTGTTGTAATGGTGGGTGACAGTCAGAAGCTAAACTAGAAAAGAAATCTTTGAGTCCCAGAGTGGATCTGACTGAACCCCAAAATATTTGTTCTTACAGCACAGTGATAACGGCACCCCAAAACACACTCATTTCTGTCCCAAGGTGAAAACAAAGGTACCCAAGAAGCTTCATGAAGATCAGTTCATAAATACGAGCTGTATACAAGTTGAGACAAAAAACTGATTGGACCAAATTTCGGTACAAAATGGCCACTGGCAGCCATCTTGAATTTTGGACCGCACTCAGAAACACTCGTTCTCGTCCCAAGGTGATAACAAAGGTACCCAAGAAGTTTCGTGAAGATCGGTTGATAAATACAGCCTCTAGCCCGAGCCGTATTGACATGTGCACTTACAACGTATTAGTAGCACTAAATAAATCAAAATTCATCTAATTTGCATAATTTCTGCACGAGAAAAAAACCCATACTGTATGTGATGTATTCCATTTTACTAAACATTCATACAAAAAATTATTCAAATCAGAACTTTCATACAGAAGTTCTGTACAAAAGACTGATTGCACTAATTTTGGTACAAAATGGCTGTGGTGGCCATCTTGAATTTCGGACCACACCCAAAACCACTCGTTCTCATCCCACGGTGATAACAAAGGTACCCAAGAAGTTTCGTAAAGATTGGATCATAAATACGGCCTCTTGCCTGAGCCGTAGAGGAGTTGTGCACAAAAAACTGATTAGACAGAATTTCGGTACAAAATGGCTACTGGCAGCCATCTTGAATTTTGGACTGCACTCAGAAACACTCGTTCTCGTCCCAAGGTGATAACATAGGTACCCAAGAAGTTTCGTGAAGATCGGTTGATAAATACAGCTTCTAGACCGAGCCGTATTGACATGTGTACTTACTGTCTGTAAGTAGCACTGAAAAAATCAAACTTCATCTAATTTGCATAATTTCTGCATGAGAAAAAAACCCGTATTATATGTGATGTATCCCATAGTACTAAACATTCACACAAAAAAAATTTATTCAAATCAGCGCTTTCATATGGAAGTTCTGTGCAAAAATCTGATTGCATCTAATTTTGAACAAAATGGCTGCCATCGGCCATCTGGAATTTCGGACCGCACACAAAAACACTCGTTCTCATCCCACGGTGATACCAAAGGTACCCAAGAAGTTTCGTAAAGATCGGTTTATAAATACGGCCTCTAGCCCGAGCCGTATTGGCATTTGCACTTACAGTGCTGAAATTAACACTAAATACATCAAAGTTAGTCTAATTTGCATAATTTACGTACGAGAAAAAAACCCGTATTATATGTGATGTATCTCATGGTACTAAACATTCATACAAAAACTTATTCAAATCAGCGCTTTCATATGAAAGTTCTGCGCAAAAATCTGATTTCACCTAAGTCTGTACAAAATGGCCGCCTGCCAACTTGAATTTCGGATCGGACCCCAAAACACTCGTTCTCGTCCCACGGTCATAACAAAGGTACCCAAGAAGTTTCGTAAAGATCGGTTCATAAATACAGCCTCTAGCCCCAGCCATATTGAATTGTTGACGGACAGACGGACAACTGGCCATGGCATAAGCTCAAATTTGGCTTCGCCAAAGTGGAGATAAAAATTGTCATTTTGTAACCTGTTAGCCTAACAGCTTTGGCTACCTGCACAGGCAGTCAAGACCTGGCCAGAAACCACTATCAGTGCACTTGAATTATTGTATGAAAGACAAACTGAAAACTGCTTGTTGAAGCACCTGTTCAAAAGGCAAGAAAAATTGTCCAAGGTTGAAAATATACCTTTAATCCTTTACCCAACATACAGAATACCAAAATTTATTATTTTAGTTTTGCAAAATTTTTCAAAAAATACCAATAAAACCAGATCCAATTATCAATGAGCTCGTTCCAATGAGGGATCAATTGATACAGTTTTTTTTAAATTTTTTGACAACAGTAAACATGAAAAGATTTTTTGGAAATTTGGGGGTTTTTTCTTCTGTGTAATTTGTAAATTGCTTTACGATTTGTTAGGTAAGGGGTTAAGGACTTACTGAAATTGGCAAAAATATTAAATATATCACAACATAGCTGTCAATTCTTTTCACTTGATTTGCAATAGAGAGTCAAGAGGATTTTGACTCGGCCAACCAGCAGGTAGGCATCACCTCATACCCTTAACTTGCTGAACTAATAAAACCTTGAGGACTCAACAAACAAATCTACAGCTCATGGAACACCGGGAAGAAATGCAGTGATCCATGAATTGCAAATTTGCCTATTAGAGGCCTCAAGTTTCAATAGCCCCAGAAACAGGCCTGGAACGACTATTTAGGTTACATGTGGGTTACATCAAGTATAAAATATTCAAACAAACTATGGGTTACAACAAAGCATTACTACAACCTAACTTTCTTGAATTACCAATCTTGAATATTTTACCAGAAAAACTTGACAATCCTTTGGAACTATCTGAACTCAAAGGTTGTGTACTGCATCCATATATGAATACAATAGCATGCCGTTATGCTTAACCCTTCACCCAACATAATGGCCAAAACCGGCCAGCACTATTCACAAAATTCACCATTCAAGTTTTATTACTTTTTCATTTTTTGTCACAGGTGGTAAACAAGCATTCCTTCACTTCTCGGGGTTCGCACAGGGAGCTCTTAATACAAATTTTCACCTGCTAAATGCAAATGGGTTTTAGAGTTTGTCTCTGTTAACTAAATAAAAAATAGTGTGATTTTTTGGTAAACAACCATCAAATTCCCAAGCATTAGATACCTACTGGGGTGTGAGCTCAGCCAAACAAAACATATTCAACTCATCAGCAAAATTACCAAATTCTGTTAAGCATTTATGTTAACTAAATATTCTTCGCTGGGAAAGGAATTGGGTGCCACTCAAAACATCAAAATGATGTTTGTAACTTTTTCAACTAAACAGCAGCTTTGATTCATTACTCCTCAGTGAAACAAGCCAGTCAGAGTATTTCCAGTGAGGGGTCATAAGCACTGATGCTTTGAAATAGAAAAATGCAACAAAAAACCCCTCAGCCAATTGCAAGATAAATTGGTTGATGTTTAAGTACTGGAATATAAAAATGAAAGTGTGAATGACACTGTAGCTCAACTTGTTAAGACATGTACATATATAGTATGTGACACAGCAATGACAAACATCTAGGTAATGACCTGACAACAAAGGTACATATAAAGTATTGTAACGGTCTGTACATAAATACTGACCGTAGCCTGTAACAAATGTAGAGGTAAAGTAATGTAAAGGTGGGTGACAGTCAGATGCTAAACTAGAAAATAAATCTTTGAGTCCCAGAGTGGGTCTGACTAAACCCCAAAATGTGTGTTCTCATAGCACAGTGATAACAAAGGCACCCCAAAACACACTCGTTCCTGCCCCAAGGTGATAACAAAGGTACCCAAGAAGTTTTGTGAAGATCAGTTCAAAAATACGAGCCGTATAGAAGTTGTGACAAAAAACTGATTGGATCTAATTTCGGTACAAAATGGCCACTGGCAGCCATCTTGAATTTTGGACTGCACCCAGAAACACTCATTCTCGTCCCAAGGAGATAACAAAGGTACCCAAGAAGTTTTGTGAAGATTGGTTCATAAATACAGCCTCCAGCCCTAGCCGTATTGACATGTGCACTTACTGTGTACAAGTAGCACTGAATAAAAAAAAGTTCATGTAATTTGCATAATATCTGCACGAGAAAAAAACCTGTACTATTTTTAACATATTCCATGTTACTAAACATTCATACAAAAATTTATTCAAATCAGAACTTTCATACAGAAGTTCTGTACAATGAAAGAGTCAATGACTCTGCAGCTCAACTTGGATATGACAGGAATTAGTACTTGCTGTGACGAAGACAACTGAATAATGAATGTGACAGGAATTAGTATTTGTTTTGGCCCAGTCAACAATAATAAAAGAATTACAAGGTGACTGTAATGGACTACAGATTAAGACCAATCATTGTAGATTATTATTTTTGTGTGGAAATTTTCAGCCCCAAACAAAATATTTTCAGACTAAAATTTTTTCTTCTTCTTCTTAAAATTGACCAAAATGCATCAAAACACAAAAAACTAATTTCCGGATTTTGGTCCAAAATTTTCTAAGTCCCACCCGGACCCCTAATTTGCATAATTTATTCACGAGAAAAACTCTGTATTATATGTAATGTATCCCATGGTACTAAACATTCATACAAAAATTTATTCAAATCAGATCTTTCATTTGGAAGTTCTGCGCAAAAATTTGATTGCACTTAATTTTGAACAAAATGGCTGCTAGCGGCCATCTTGAATTTCAGACTGGACCCAAAAACACTCCTTCTCGTCCCACAGTGATAACAAAGGTACCCAAGAAGTTTCGTTAAGATCGGTTCATAAATACGGCCTCTAGCCCGAGCCGTATTGGGATTTGCACTCACAGTGCTGAAAGTAACACTAAATAAATCAAAGTTAGCCTAATTTGCATAATTTACGCACAAGAAAAAAACCTGTAATATATGTAATGTATCCCATGGTACTAAACATTCATACAAAAAATTATTCAAATCAGAGCTTTCATATGGAAGTTCTGTACAAAAAACAGATTTTGGCATCGTCGGTACAAAATGGCTGCTGGCAGCCATCTGGAATTTGGGACTGCACCCAAAAACACTCGTTCTCGTCCCACGGTCATAACAAAGGTACCCAAGAAGTTTCGTAAAGATTGGTTCATAAATACGGCCTCTAGCCTGAGCCATAGCAGCTTGGCACTTACAGCTCTGAAAGTAACACTAAATAAATCAAAGTTAGTCTAATTTGCATAATTTACGCACGAGAAAAAAACCCGTATTATACGTGATGTATCCCATTGTACTATACATTTATACAAAACTTTATTCAAATCAGAACTTTCATACAGAAGTTCTGTACAAAAAACTGATTTTTGCATCATCGGTACAAAATGGCCACTGGCAGCCATCTTGAATTTCGGACCACACCCAAAAACACTCGTTCCCGTCCCAGGGTCATAACAAAGGTACCCAAGAAGTTTCGTAAAGATTGGTTCATAAATACGGCCTCTAGCCCGAGCCATAGCAGCTTGGCACTTACAGCTCTGAAAGTAACACTAAATAAATCAAAGTCAGTCTAATTTGCATAATTTACGACAAGAAAAAAACCCGTATTATATGTGATGTATCCCATGGTACTAAACATTTATACAAAACTTTATTCAAATCAGAACTTTCATACAGAAGTTCTGTACAAAAAACTGATTTTTGCATCATCGGTACAAAATGGCCACTGGCAGCCATCTTGAATTTCAGACCACACCTAAAAACACTTGTTCCCGTCCCAGGGTCATAACAAAGGTACCCAAGAAGTTTCGTAAAGATCGGTTCATAAATACGACCTCTAGCCCGAGCCATAGCCAATTGTTGACGTACGGACAGACGGACGGACGGACAGACGGACGGACGGACAAACGGACGACGGGCCATGACAATAGCTCAAATTTGACTTCGTCAAAGTTGAGCTAAAAAACTGATTGCACGAATTTTGGTACAAAATGGCTGCTGGAGGCCATCTTGAATTTTGGACCACACCCAAAAACACTCATTCTCATCCCACGGTGTTAACAAAGGTACCCAAGAAGTTTCATAAAGATCAGTTCATAAATACGGCCTCTAGCCTGAGCCATATAGAAGTTGTGTACAAAAAACTGATCAGACCTAATTTTGGTACAAAATGGCCACTGGTAGCCATCTTGAATTTTGGACCGCACCCAGAAACACTCGTTCTCGTCCCAAGGTGATAACAAAGGTACCCTAGACATTTCGTGAAGATCGGTTCATAAATACAGACTCTAGCCCGAGCCGTATTGACATGTGTACTTACTGTGTGTAAGGAGCACTGAAAAAATCAAAGTTCATCTAATTTGCATAATTTCTGCACGAGAAAAAACCTGTATTATAAGTGATGTATCCCATGGTACTAAACATTCATACAGAAAATTATTCAAATCAGAGCTTTCATATGTAAGTTCTGCGCAAACATCTGATTGCACCTCATTTTGTACAAAATGGCTGCCAGCGGCCAACCTGAATTTCGGATCAGACCCCAAAACACTCGTTCTCGTCCCACGGTCATAACAAAGGTACCCAAGAAGTTTCGTAAAGATCGGTTCATAAATACGGCCTCTAACCTGAGCCATATTGAATTGTTGACGGACAGAGGGACAACTGGCCATGGCATAAACTCAAATTTAAATTACGTCAAAGCTGAGCTAATCAGACCTTTCCACAATATATATGAAGTAAATAGGGAGGTCTCCAGATAAGCAGAGAGCAGTTCCCCTTGAAGACAGCACAATAAGTGAAGAGGATAAAAATTTTGTATTATAAATGGATATAAATCTTGACATCACAAACGAGTTAAGTGACATGTGTATATAAATAGTTCTTACAGTAGAACCCACTTAACCCTTTACCCAACGAATCGCTCGCATCCACCTGCGTAATATGCAAATTCAGCAGCTGAAAAAATGTTATATTTTGAAAAATTTCAACAAAACCATATCTTGTGACCTCTCTTTGGAACGGGCTTGTCAAGCTCATTCCAAAGAGGGGCCACATGGTATGGTCTTGTTGAAATTTTTGGAAAAAATTTTAAAATGTATTTAAAATCATAAATTTTGAAATCATCTGTGTTGGATAAAGGGTTAATTGAACAAGAGATATTGCTGAAGGCAATTCATATCCCCACTGCAGTGCTGGACCAATGAAGCATAAATGAATAAAACAAGTAATAAAAAAAAAAAAAAATGAAAATTATGAATATTCTCGGACGCACACACGCACGCACGCACGCACGCACGCACGCACGCATGTAATCCAGTATACCCACCATTTTCTTCGGGGGTATAATAACTTTTTATTGAATAACCCTGTTTACTAATAACTTCCAAACACAAAACCATTTATTATACCTTTAGTACAAACTTGACCTGGTAAAAGCATTTTGATTATAGAGTAAACTCCTGTTAATTTAATAAACTATCTTATGCTATGTTAGAAATTACACCAAATTTCCCATTTCTAAACCCTCTTGGCTTCTGTTCATCCAATATAAGCATTTAATGTATTATAACTTGTTTGACAGAGCTCTGTGAGCTCTGTCAAACAATATATAATAGAAAAATGCTAAATTTATCTAATTCACTGTCATATTGTCCCTAATGTCAATAGCTGATAATATACACTGAGTTAACAATATGGAATTCAATGAACACTGTGCTAACTTTGGGAAGTAAACAAGCTTTTTAGGCGAGTTCAAAGGAGCACTACTCCAAACAAGAGCTGGACCGTCGTCCGGTGCATACCCCCACGTGGTGTACTGCCTAGTGTGGGCATACCTATGACCAACAAATATTATTTATGAATATTCTCGTATGGACTGATGGACGGATGCAGAGATGGGTGGATGCAATCCAGTATACCCCCGCTCCCCCATTTTCTCCGAACGTTTTCAACAATTTCTAAGTCAAAAGGTATGGTAAATTGTTTGGTGTTTGGAAGTTTTATGCAATGAGGCAGAAGCCTTTGTCATAGGCAAACTGCATGCCATATTTCACTGAAATCCGATAACCCATACCTGAGATACAGGCTGAACAGACAAATAATGTCTATTTCCTACAATTTCTTAGTCAACAAGGGAAAAAAAAAAAAAAACTAGTGTGGGCATTGTGGGCATACCTATGACCAACAAATATTATAGAAAATAATAATTTACTTAAGTTATGAAAGTTCTGAATATTCTCGGATGGACTCACACTCGGACGGACAGACTCACACACGGATGGACAGATGCACAGATGGACGCATGTAATCCAGTATACCCCCATTTTCTTCAAAAGTAGGGGTATAATAAATATAGGTGAGAATGAGACATGCAGCAGTAGCCACGTGCTTCATTAAAAAGACTGAAATATGTAATTAGCAAGCATGTTCTTTTAAGCCCCCCCCCCCCCCCCCAAAGGTGTGTTTTGGTTCTCAGACAATCCCTCGTTGAAACTGAACCCCCGCATTGAACATTTTATTGGCTTGCAGTATCTTCCAAGATGCAGTGTCTGTTTATTATATTTATTTTGTAAACATCTAATTTGCTCTTTATTTATTTATTTATTTATTGGTGTTTAAGGTCATGTATTTTTGCACAATGGCTAATCATGACCCCAACATGAGTATCAACTCAATACCAGGGGTGAGTGTTAATAAGCCATGTTTCCCATTTTAGAGAGGGTTTGCACCTCCCAAGCATTGGGTCCTATTTTACCAGTAAAACAGAGCCTGTTTACAGCAGTGAACAGGCACTGCTTCATTTCCCAGAATTTGCTCTTTATACCATGCTCCCCTATGTTACTACCTGTTAAATTTTAGCTTTTAACCCCACTACCCGTGTAAAGCATCTACAGGGGTTAAATATTTTTTACAACCACAGCAGGAAGTTCATTCAAGACGTGTCATGATATAATTTGCCAACTTCGATACATTCACCCTTTGCAATGTTTCATTCAAACATATGACGTTTTGCAGTACTATCTACTACATGCAATGACTTGTGAAGTTTAGAATACTTGCAATTAAATATTTAAAATAAAATTTAAGAATTGTTAATAATAATTTGACTGAAAAAGCAAGATAAATTCAATCAACTTTGACGATGTGTCGAGCAGTCAATCAAGCATTCACGTGCAGCTGGTATTACTGCCTACCAGGGCAGATGTAAACAAAACAAACCCATGTGTTTGTGATAGAAAGTATCATTTTTCTCTACATTTTAACCCTCTACCCAACGAATCGGCCACATCCACCCACGTTATTTAATATGCAAACTGAGCAGTTGAAAAAATAATATTTTTCAAACAATTTCAACAAAATCATATCATGTGACTCCTCATTGGAACGAGCTCGTCGAGCTCGTTCCAACGAGGGGTCACATGATATGGTCTTGTTGAAATTTTTTGAAAAATTTAAAAAAATGATATTTAAAATAATAAATTTTGATGACCTCTGCGTTGGGAAAAGGGTTAAGAGACAAAGTCGATTATTTATTAAGAGCATGGTATAAATAAAACAAATGGGTATTAGGGCCAGTAATCAAATTTAAACCACTCATACAATAAGGGTTTTAACCACTCAGCAAGCCGAGTGGTTAAAAACCCTTATCCTACTTGTGGTTTAAATCTGATTACTGGCCCTTCTTCCTATTTATTCTTTATGTTTTACAGAAAATAACTCAAATAAGTGAACAGTATTTAGTTTTCGAAAAAGATGCATAAATATAACTGAAAACAAATGCACTTCACATTTCTTTATTAACTGGCTGAGTGCCAGAAGTCCAAATTTAGCCTTTCTCCTGATGTTGGTATCACAACTTGAAAGCTTCACATTATCTGTGAGGATGTGCTTCACATTTTATATGTTGTGAAATTATTTAGCCTGTATAGATTTGGCTTATTACAATTTATGGGAGAGTGCTTAAGAGGCCCTCACCCATAAATTTTCACAAGGCAAGACCTTATTTTTTCAGACTAAAAATAATTTTCACTCTATTAGTAATCAAACAAAAATAATAAAAAAATAAAAATGATTGCCTCCCTTCCTCACTGATTGAAAAAATGAATTGCTCGAGAACCAAATGTAATTTTTTATTTCGCCTTAACCAGTATTCCAGGAGTGGAGTATACTATACCTTCAAATCATCCTCTGAAGCAGCTTCCTCTGACTCAACTGTCTCTTCTTCACTTTGAGAATCATTTTGTTCATCTAAATATAGAAAAGATGAGAGTTAATTGGAAAATAATAAATGGGCAATGGCAAATATCACAAAGAGCCTGATCTGTCTTTTCTCTACCCACTTCTTATGCAAGATATGTGTGTCTCATGTGTGAAGGCCATGTGAGATAGATATCTATCTCACATGACCCACGTGACCAGCTTATTAACATATTTAATGAGCGCAAAGACTATTTAATCATTGCACGTTCTTCCATAAACAAACAACATGGCGACATGTTTCGGAAATATTAGCAGACAAATGTTTGCCAAAGAAAATAGAAATAAAAACACAGACTGCAAAACCAAAGAACACTGGACTCTTCTATATGAAGTTTTGGGTGAACGCCAATATGAGTGGAAAGAGTTGCACAAAATGTCCGTCGAAATGTTATGCGAATACATTGCAGAATTAATAAATGTCCGCACAGAAGACAGCCAGGAGAATGAACCAAGTTACCTTCGAGGCATGATAGGAAGTTTTGATAGACATTTGAAGGAACATCGATCGATTGATGCATGTGCCCGACTGACGTCATCGCAATGTGCCAATGTTCATTTTGCTACAAATCTTTAACCAGTCTTGCCACAACCAAGATGTACATTACTGTCACTGTGGAGTGGTCGTAATCCCCATGTGGGCAGTGATGTCCACGTATGTGTTTACCAGGTAATAAAAGTCACCATCAGCAAAGTTTTAATAAGGGCAACTCAAGTTCGAATAACCTTGATGGTATTGTGGGACAGAAAAATTTTCTAAGTGAAAAAAGTGCCATAACTCTGGGAGAAATTATTGGACATAACCCATTCCTTGTGAACATCCGTTCTCCCATGCAGGTCTATCAGCATACCAAAGGAGATCCAAATCTGAGCAGTGGCTTTAAAATTACAATGCAAAACGTTTGTGTGGACAGACAGATGGATGGATGGAATGACAGATGGACAGACAGATGGACGGATGGATGGAAGTCTTCACTATATACCCCCGAATCCTCCTTCAGAGGTCGGGGTATAATTGATGAAGCACCGGGTTGTATCTGGAACTTCATTAAATTAATTAAATTTTCGATGAATAATCCTACAATTGGAGTTCAGAATCTAATATTATTGAGTCTGTGAAAATACTGCCCATATATGACTAGTTCTGAAATGGTTAACTGGATAACCAGTTTGAAACCGGTTACCCACTTAACCGATTTGAAAAAACCTCGACCGGTTATCCAAAATATCAATAGTTATCATCATTCCACGGTTAAAACATAGTAAATCTGCTGCTTCTCCTTTGGGATAGATTACACATCGAAGCAGCGCTGTATATATTGAGAAATAACCGACTTTGGCATTCAAGACTTCATTAATGATCGACAATTTCCATGAGTACTGAGTAACCGCAAAAACTATTCCGTAGTCTGTATACTAACAAACATTGTCAAGTCAAGTACTTGACAACGTCCGTTTGTATACACACTACGGAATAGTTTCTGAGAATACTGCTTTCTAATTCCTATAGTTTTGATCCCAGATTCGGTGAAATAATGGCTACGGGTAACCAGATATTATCCAGTTATAGCTCTCGGTTAGTCGATAACAAAATCCTTTAATTTTAACGGCACGTTTTTTTTTTTAAATTTAAAAAAAAAAATCAACCGAACTATATCGTGTGACCGCCTCACTGGAATGAGCTTGACAAGCTTATTCCAATTAGGGGGTCACATACTATGGTTTAGTTGAAATGTTTTGAAAAACATTTTTTTCAACTGCTTAATTTGTAAATTGTGCAGTTGGATGCACCCGATTCTTTATGTAAAGGGTTAACAACCACTATTTTCTTTTCAATTTTCATCTTTTTAACCCTTTACCCAACGAATTGGGCACATCTGCCTGTGTAATATGCAAATTCAGCAGCTGAAAAAATATTTTTCAAAAAATTTAATTCCAATGAAGGGTCACATGATATGGTTTTGTTGAAATTTTTTGAAAAATTTTAAAAAAGTGATATTTAAAATAATAAATTTTGATATCGTCTGCACTGGGTAAAGGGTTAACTGGTTGAATACTAGAAGCCACTATCAAGGCTCTATTGAAAAGTGCTGAAAGCCACTTTAGTGGATTTACACTATATGCATATCCTTGTCATTTGTGCTGTACAGTGGAGCCCTTTTGACTGGAAATCTTTTATCTGAATAACCATGTTAATTGAATATAATTTCCCAACACAAAACCATTTACCACACCACCGGTACAAATTTGACATGTTAATTCAATATAGGTTATGGAGTAAACTCCTATTATTAATTGAATAAGAAATCTTGTAACCTGTCGAGAAATTACCCGGACTCTCCCCTGTTTTTATTTTTTTATATACCTACTTGGCATCAGTACATCCAATACAAGCATTTAATCTATTATATATTGTTTCACAGAGCTCATGGAGCTCTGTCAAACAGGATATAATAGAATAAATGCCAAGTTTATCTCCAGAATACAGGCAAGTGACATAATCACCGTTAACTGAATACTCCTGTAAAATGAATAATTTTCATTGGCAAAGTGGCTATTCAATTAACAGGACTCCACTGTATTTTCTTTTCAATTTTCATCTTTTTAACTGGTAGAGTGCCTGAAGCCACTATCATGGCTCTATTAGTGCTGAAAGTCACTTTAGTGGCTTTACACTATATGCATAGCCTTGTTATTTGTGCAGTAGAAAAAAATGTTCATATTAAATTTTCGTAACCATTTATTGGAGAGGGCAACATACACTCTCCAATAAATTGTAATAAAACAAGTGTTTATGAACAAAATCTTGTTAACCCTTTACCCAACGCAGACGATATCAAAATTTATTATTTTAAATATCATTTTTTGAAATTTTTCAAAAAATTTCAACAAAACCATATCATGTGACCCCTCGTTGGAACGAGCTTGTTCAGCTCGTTCCAACGAGGAGTCACATGACATGGTTTTGTTGAACTTTTTTGAAAAATAATATTTTTTCAACTGCTGAATTTGCATATTACGAGGGCGGATGCGGCCGATTCGTTGGGTAAAGGGTTAAATAAACTAAGGCTTCCCTTGCTGGTTGCATAGAACCTTTGCAAAAATACTCACATTTCAAATTTCCTTTGAAATATAATATAGTACTCAAACAGTTAAGTCTGTAATGTTGGAAATTTTAACTCTTTCAACACGAGAGTTAATGTTGAAACGATTAATGCCATTTGGATTTTTACTAATTAACTAATCACCGGGTAGTAGACGATTAATCGACTAGTCGGTTATGCAATGTCAGATGATAAACTAAGCAAAAAATTCTACAAAACTGTGGTTTTTAACTAAATTCATTGGTTGGAGCAGCTTCCAAATTACGATACAAGTAATGGGTCTAAATGCGCATGTCTCCATGTCCTTACGACCAAACAACCGGTGCCACAAAAAACTAGAAAAAATGTGAGCGCTGCTCACTAAATGATACCACCCACTCCCACCAAGAAACATTTTACAACAGTAAAAGTGTGTTTAATGTAGAGAGCACAAACACTGACACCAATGTTTGAAGGTTTCATTGAAATCCATTCACTAGTTTAAAAGAGGTTGTGGATAGCAAATGTCAACCCCCCCCCCCTCCCTCACCCCCATGCAAGCTTGAATTGACAAAGCCCATTTTTAAATATGGCGAACGTTAAAAATGGAAATATCTGAAAACAAAACAGGAGGTGCACATCTTCAATATATGTAAAAGAATGTTTGAAAGTTCAATGAAATCTGTTCAATGGTTTAAGAGGAGTTGCAGATAGCAGATCTGTACAGAATGTCAATTGAATTTGACAAAGTTCATTTTTCAATATGGAAAACTGTAAAAAAGAAAATATCTGAAAACAAAATCAGAGGTGCACATCTTCAATATATGTAAAAGAATGTTTGAAAGTTTCAATGAAATCCGTTCACTGGTTTAAAAGGAGTTGCGGATAGCAGATGTGTAACCCCTCCCCAAAAGCGTAACCCCACCATAGCATAACGAATGGACAGACGGACGGACGGATGTCGGAATATGAAAATATCTGAAAGAAAATAGGAGATGCACATCTTCAGTGTATGTAAAAGAATGTCTGAGAGTTCCAATGGTGTTTGTTCAATGGTTTAAGAGGAGTAGTGGATAGCAGATCTATACCCCTCCCTTCTAAAACCTGAATTGACCAAGACCATTTTTGAATATGGGGAACTGTAAATATGAAAATATCTGAAAAGAAAATAGGAGGTGCACATCTGCAATGTATGTAAAAGAATGTCTGAAAGTTTCAATGAAATCTGTTCAATGGTTTAACTGGGGTTGTGGATAGCAGATCTGCACAGAATGTCAAATAAATTTGACAAAGTTCATTTTTCAATATGGGAAACTGTAAAAAAGAAAATATCTGAAAACAAAATAGGAGGTGCATATCTTCAATGTATGTAAAAGAATGTCTGAGAGTTTCAATGAAATCCGTTCACTGGTTTAGGAGGAGTTGCGGATAGCAGATGTGTACCCCCCTAAAGTGTAATGGAAGGATGGACAGATGGAAGGATGGACGGGCGGAAGTACAGACGGACCAAGTGATCACTATATACCTCCCACTTTTCAAGTGGGTGGTATAATAAATTGGTCTAATAATAAATCTTTGGTGTTCCAATATTCGGTTCTGTCAAATATTTTTAAGCAAAATTTAACTTTTCCCCCAAAATTCCCTTGTATATTGTGGTCTAATAAGAAATTTCTGCACTTTGTTATTGTGCTGAAAAACTTTGAAAGCAGAAAACAGGTCACTGAAGAAGTGTACTCTGATGACGTGATTGTTCCTTGACCTGCATAACTTAATCAACCCCTAATGAAAAGCTACACAAACTATAAACAACAGCCTCGTTGAATATTAAATACATCACGTGACCAAACAGTGCGATTTGTTTGGTCAATATGTGCACTACGTAATGCGAGTGGCAAAGCGATTTGTTTGGTCAATATGTGCACTACGTAATGCGAGTGGTAAAACTTCATTCAATAGTAAATATCATTATGTGACGTTTTGTTTTCTGACCAATCTTATTACAGCAACATTTACCCAAAATAAGAATTTGTTGAAAAAGCTGAACAATTGTACAGTTAAAACTAGAAGTCCTGTCATGAAATGCGCACAAATAGCACGTTGATATGCGGTTTAATGTACGCGTTATGGCCCAAGTAAAGCTATCAAATTCTGTACATATGGCCTGTGCACAAGCAATGCTTCAGCCAATGGACCTCCGGGTAACCCGGAGGTCCATTGGCAGAAACATTGCTTGTGTTTGCTATGAGTAACCAGGAGAACCTGCCGTTCTGTAGATGCCATTCGATATGGCAATTGTGCGCAATTCCAATGCGCAATTAAGCCTAGATAAGCACGTTATTCGTAACAGGACTTCTAGTTTTAACTGTAGATATATTTCCGCTGTCACAGACTGTCAGCGTTAATTGAAATGACACAACAGTTTTGCAGGCATACTGTTCACACCTCATTTGTGTGTTTTAATCAGTGTAATGGAATCACAAATCTTTGACCAGTAATTTAATCTATTTTCTTGAAAATAAGAGAAGCACGAAAAAGAGAACTTCTTGTTTCCAATGTAGAAGCACGAGTGTGATAGCAGTGTTAGCACACCTCAAATTGAAAGCACTGAATTAATTTTAATAAAATTAAATTCAATTTCTTAAAGGAACACAAAGTGGAAACTTCAAGGCATTCGAGAATACACTCAGATGACTAATCGACGGGTGATTCACTAATCAGTTAATAGATTTGTTTAGTACTAATCATGTCGGCGTCGACTAGTCGTAAAATCGTTTCAACACTAATGAGAGCCTTAGCTTAGAATGATTAACTCTTTCAACACGAGAGACCGATTTTAGAGTTCAGCAACACAATATGTTATAATGTCATTAAGTAGGATGGCAACTAAGTGAACGTGTGTGGTAGAACAGAAGGCTGCACGTTGAAAATATTAATTGCTCAACCCCCAAATAATGGATATGGACTCTTCCAATTTCTTCCATTTAACTGGCAAGGAAAATACCACCAATGCTGAAAGGGTTAATGCAGTGAACTGAGTCAAGTCACTCAGTTTGTTGGCACTGTACATCCTCAACTGTCAGAAATCTAACAAACCAAAAAGCAACATTCTGTTTGTTTTGGGTGCAAGAATGCAGTGTGCCAGTCTGATATAACTAAAACCATGATGTATACAATGTAAGAAAGGTTGTTCTGTTCTATCAAATCCCGATTTTGCCAATACACTAGCCCCAACAAATGTTTCCACGCTGAAACCTTGCATGTAATAAGTGTTTATCTGACACATTTCAAAAAGATGATATCATTTCCAAAAAGATATTCTATGGACACTTTTGTCTCCAAAAGTGCCATGCCAATTACAATGAAACAGTATGACACACCAATGTGCATCCATACCAACTATCAGGTCAATTCTATGTTGCAATGGAATTGAACTCACAGTCCACATCCTATGAAATATGATGCTCTATTTATTTATTTATTGGTGTTTAAGGTCATATACTTATATACACAATGGCTAATCATGACCATGACAGTTTTATGGGTGGAGGAAGCCGGAGTACCTGGAGAGAACCACCGAGCAACGACGAGCAACTGCCAGCTCTCCAACATTGTAACTCCACACTGCAGCACAGGCAGGGTTAAATTGGTTAAAGACATGCACACCATCGATGTGCAGTATGACTTAGTACACGGCATCATCGTGCCCCATTTGGACAATCGGGGTTAAGTGCCTTGCCCAAGGACACAACGCGGGAGTCTGAATGGATCGCTCAGACGGTCACCCATCCGAGGACTAAGCGGGTTCAGCATTGCTTAACTTTGGTGATCTGACGAGAACCGGTTACCGCAATGCATATGGTGCTCTCGTCGTTTTTTCTTACTTAACACTGCACTAGTACGCATTATTTTAGAGATGGGGTACTGGAATTTTGAGTTCGGTATCAGTTTCGGTATTTTTAAGGGTGGGGTGGGGTTATGACCCAGTAACGGTTCAGTATTCGGTAACTGACTTGACTTGAGCTTTGCTGATAGTACCAAAGAAGAATTCACATCAGGAAAAATAGAATAAATTGTAGTATCATTCTACTACAATGCTATAAATGACACTACCAATGAGCTCAACAGTGGCATTCTTTTACAACAAAATCATATCTACAGTAATTTTATGACTTGTTCTGAATGCACCGTAATGTTTAAAGACCTATTTCAGGCTTTTGTGATCTAAGAGCATGTACCCTGACCATGCCATCTTTTAGAGCTGTACAGTTAAAACTAGAAGTCCTGTCACGAATAGTGTGCTTATGTAGGCTTAATTGCGCATTGGAATTACGCGCAATTGCCATATCGAATGGCACCCAAAGCACGGTAGGTTCTCCTGGTTACTCATAGCAAACACATGCAATGTTTCTGCCAATGGACCTCCGGGTTACCCGGAGGTCTATTGGCTGAAACATTGCTTGTGCACAGGCCATATGTACAGAATTTGATAGCTTCACTTGGGCCATAACGCGCACATTAAACCGCATATCAACGTGCTATTTGTGCGCATTTCATGACAGGACTTCTAGTTTTAACTGTAGGTTAACCGAAACCGAACCGAGTTTTTTTTAAAAACCGAAACCGAAACCGTCGACATCCCATAATCTAAGGTTTTTCGTTTTTATTAAAATACTCTCTTGCTGCAGAAATTCACAGAATGTAGCCATCCCAGAGTAGTGAGAGTGCCCAGACACTGCCAATGGCAGTGTCTGGGTACTCTCACTACTCTGGGATGGCTACATTCTGTGAATTTCCGACATTTCAGCTTAGTTGTGTTCGCAGCTTTCCTCAATTTGCGCGTAGGTGTCAGACCTCGAAAAATGGCCAAGCACAATTTATTTATTATTTATTTATTGGTGTTTAAGGTCACAATTTCTGCACAATGGCTAATCATGACTGTGACAGTTTTACGGGTGGAGGAAGCAGGAGTACCCGGAGAGAACCACCGAGCAATGGCGAGCAACTGTCAGCTCCCCAACATACTAACTCCACACAAGCAGGGTTAGCATTGGTTGAAGACAGTGCACCAGTGACGTGCACTATGCCTTAGTACACAACGTCACTGTGCCCCCACGTGGGCAATGGGGGTGAAGTGTCTTGCCCAAGGACACAACACGGTTGCCGCAGGTGGGATTCGAACCGAGGACCTCTCGGCTTGCAGCCTGCACCTCTACCTACTGAGCCACCATGCCCCCCGGGCCAAGCACAATAAAAGTTCTTTATATTTAGGTAATTATTATATTGGCCTTCCTGATTCTTCATGTATTATAGCTTATTTCGGGCATTCATTGAGTTTCATTCAATTTCACTGCCATTCAGTTTTGATTCCAGACATATAGAATGAGTTTTATTGAATTTTATTTGGCCTCATGAACAAACCAAAAACCGAACCGAACCGAGGTTTTACTCAACCTGAAAAACCAAAACTGAAACCGAACAAGAAACTTAAAAACCTAAAGCTCTAAATAACACTGTAGCTTAACTTGACTGTGTGTAGTGTTTGATGAAAAGGATAAAGTTCAATGTTTATGAAATAAAACAAGAATTGTGATAATTGAAAATATGTTAAGTTCTGTACTCTACATGCTATGTTTTCAACAAGAATAATTTGAGGTGTAGACTGTACTAAAGAACTGAGGACAGGGTTGATGTTCAGTTAACGTACGTCAACCAAAGTTACCAAGTTATAGTAAAATCATTCCAATCCTACAGAGTTACAATGAAATCCCTTCATAAATATGACTTGTTGACTGTGCTAAAGGAATCAAGGTCACGTGCCCGACCGACAGTCACGCTTGACCGTTCGTGACCAAAATAGGACAGTCTCACCAAGATATACCCCGTCATCCTACCAAGTTACAATTAAATCCCTTCATAAAAACGGCCTGTAGACAGTGCTAAAGGAATCTAGGTCCCGTGCCCAAGCAACAGTAATGGCTGACCGATTGTGATCATAATAGGAAGGACAGTCTCATCTAGACATCATACCAAGTTATCCTAACAAGTTATAATGAAATTGCTTCATAAAAATGAACTATAGACTGTGCTAAACAAATCTAAGTCATGTGTCTGTCGGCCATCATGGTTGACTGATCACGACCAAAACAGGACGTTCTCATCAAGACATTATAGTCATTCCACTAATTTACAATGAAATCCCTTCATAAATGCAACCAGTAGAGGAATCCAAATAACATGCCCCTGCAGCCATCACAGGTGACCGAACCTGACCAAAATAGGACGTTCTTATCCAGACATTATCTGGAGTCATCCTACCAAGTTACAATGGAATCCCTTCATAAATATGACCTGTAGACTGTGCTAAATGTTATCAGGTTTTGAACCCATGCCGCCATCATGGTTGACTGATCGCAATCAAAATGGGATGGTTCTCATCTAGATATGACCTCGAACCTGCATACAAAATTTTGTGATGATCAAACAGGAACTACGGGGTGTACCCTTTGCTAAAGAAACTGAGAACAGACTCACTGACTAACAGATGAACAGACTTCCACACGCATGATGGCAATAGCTTATCTTGACTGTCAAGTTAAGCTAACAATGCTCAATTCACAACCATTTTTTTCTAGCTTCCACTCTTTTCAAAAAGATACTTTGAAAATGAGCATGCAAAGTTGAAGAATCAATATCAACCTGTATCCCCTTAAGTTGAAGCAAGTTATTGCACAGAAACCAATAAACGAGCCAATTTTATGCTCATAAGTTGAAGCTACAAACCAAGTTTGAAAACTCTAGCAAAGGTCTGTAACTCTCGTAGAAATAGGCAGGTGAAACTGAAATTCAGTACCAATCTATATGCCCTTATGTTTATGCTACAAACCAAATTTAAATACAGTGGAGCCCACTTAATTGGATATCTCTTAACTGAATAACCCTGTTAACTGAATATAATTTGCCAACACAAAACCATTTACCATACCTCCAGTACAAATTTTACCTGTTAATTGAATATAGGTTATACAGTAAACTCCTGTTAATTGAATAAAAAATCTTGTAACCTGTCAAGAAATTACCCTAACTCTCCCCAGTTTTCCTTTGTTTATAGACCTATTTGGCCTCAGTACATCCAATACAAGCATTTAATCTATTATATCTTGTTTGACAGAGCTCATGGAGTTCTGTCAAACAAGATATAATAGAATAAATGCTAAGGCCCCACAAAGTAGATCTTCTGTTTCTCAGGCCATTATTTGTAAAATTGCATGCGGGCGAGCGGTTTTTTAGTTTATTTTTTATTTCTGTAATTATTTCTTTGCCATCAAAAGTTCATATCTTGATTTATGTTTTAGGCCTCATAATCTACAGAATAGCATGGATGGCGGTGTATTTCGTCCCTTGAGAGCAAGAAGGCTTTGCAATGCTAAAGTATTGCAAAGCCATCTTGCACTCAATGGACAAATTTATCAATTTTTTTTAACTTTGGTAAAATATCAGACATAAACCATTTAATTTTGATTATTTTAAAGTTTCCATTGGTTATAGAAAGGACAACGCGGGAGGGCCTGAGAAACAGATTTTTAATTTTTTAGGCCTAAGTTTATCTTGAATATAGAAAATTGACACAATCCCTGTTAAGTGAATACTCCTGTTAATTGAATAATTTTCACTGGCAAAGTGTCTATTCAATTAACAGGGTTCAACTGTACTCTGGGTCAAATCACACTAATCATTGAATGGAAACCAACCAATGGAACAATTCTGAACAAATAAAGGCCTGTAACTCTAGTGAAAATGGGGTACGGGGGAATTTGATACCCACTTCTATTCTCAGGTGCTGATGCTACAAACCAAGTTTGAAAACTGCAGGTAAAATGATACAAAAATGATTGCATGGAAACTAACAAACAGCCTGATTTTGTACAAAAAGGTCATAAATTTGTCGAAAATGGGTGGAAGGAGCTGAAATTCAACCCAACCTGTATTACCATGCGTTAATGCTACAAATCAAATTTGAAACCTCTAGAACAAATCATACTGTAGTTTTTGCATGAAAACTAAAATGTTTATGGACAGATTGACAGATGGATGGATGGATGGATGGATGGATGGATGGATGTGGTTGGATGGATGGACAGATGGATGGATGGACGGATGTGGTTGGATGGATGGACAGATGGATGGACATACCAAAAACATAATACATCCCATTTTCAACGTAATACATCCCATTTTCAACAGGCATATAAAAAACAGTTACGTGTACTTCCAAAATATGGTTTCAACTTCGTAAGTGCGCAAGCTGATTTTTTGTTATTCCTGATGCACACATTATTTGATCATGTGGCAATATTTGAGAATCTAAAGTTGTTTTTTTTTTTATTTTTGAACATGAGTGGTGAAATGTCTTAGAAAATATTGTCCACATGCTGTGCAACAAGAAAAAGGCAAGCCCCAAAAAGTGATCCAACAGATATCATTACCCAAATGGAACTTAGCTGTATAAAATAACTTACAAGCCCCATATCAGTCAAGAATCAACAAACCAAAATACCATAAAAATAAATAAAACTAGACATCACACTCATACTATGCACAAAGGATTGCTGAAATCACTTAATAATTTTAGCAATGTGGTCTAGATGAAAGCAAATCGTAAAAAAAATGAAAGTGTCAATGACACTGTAGCTCAACTTGTGTAAGACATGAACATGTATAGTATGTGACACAGCAATGACACACATCTAGGTAATGATCTGATAACAAAGGTACATATAAAGTATTGTAATGGTCTGTACATAAATGCTGACCGTATCCTGTAACAAATGTATAGGTAAAGTATTATAAAGGTGGGCGACAGTCAGATGCTAAACTAGAAAAGAAATCTTTGAGTCCCAGAGTGGGTCTGACTGAGCCCAAAAATATTTGTTCTCAGAGCACAGTGATAACAAAGGCACTCAGAAAACTCATTCCGTACCCAAGAAGTTTCGAGAAGGTCGCTTCATAAATACAGCCTCTAGCCCGAGCCGTATTGACATGTGCACTTACTGTGTATAAGTAGCACTGAATAAATCAAAATTCATCTTATTTGCAGAATTTCTGCATGAGAAAAAAAACCTGTATTATATGTAATGTATTTCATGTTACTAAACATTCATTTCAAACTGTATTCAAATCATAACCTTCATATAGAAGTTCTGTACCAAAAACTGATTGTACCTTATTTTGGTACAAAATGGCCACCAAAAGCCATCTTGAATTTTGGACCACACCCAAAAACACTTGTTCTCGTTCCAAGGTGATAACAAAGGTACCCCAAGAAGTTTCGTGAAGATCGGTTCATAAATACAGCCTCAAGCCCGTGTCGTATTGACATGTGCACTTACTGTGTATAAGTAGCACTGAATAAATCAAAGTCCATTTAATTTGCATAATGTCTGCACAAGAAAAAAACATGTATTATATGTGATGTCTTCGATGTTACTAAACATTCGTACAAAAATTTATTCAAATCAGAACTTTCATACAGAAGTTCTGTACAAAAAACTGATTGCACTAATTTTGGTATAAAATGGCTGCAGACGGCCATCTTGAATTTGGGACCGCACCCAATTCTTGTCCCACGGTGATAACAAAGGTACTCAAGCAGTTTCATAAAGAATGGTTCATAAATATGGCCTCTAGCCTGAGCCGTATAGAAGTTGTGTACAAAAAACTGATTGGACCCAAGCCCGAGCCGTATTGACAAGTGTACTTACTGTGTGTAAGTAGCACTGAAAAAATCAAAGTTCATCTAATTTGCAGAATTTCTGCACAAGAAAAAAACCCATATTATATATGATGTATTCCATGTTACTAAACATTAAGACAAAATTTTATTCGAATCAGAACTTTCATACAGAAGTTCTGTACAAAAAACTGATTGCACTAACTAAGGTACAAAATGGCTGCTGGTGGCCATCTTGAATTTCGGACCGCACCCCAAAACACTCGTTCTCGTCCCACGGTGATAACAAAGGTACTCAAGAAGTTTCGTAAAGATCGGTTCATAAATATGGCCTATAGAATTGTTGATGGACAGACGATGGACAGGCGGCCAGGCAGACGATGGGCCATGGCATAACCTCAAATTTGAAAAATCACCAAAGGCCCAATGAAAGGCCCATAAATTTGCTGAAACTCAATAAGCCAATACACAATCATAGAAAGCACAAGTCAACTTCCTTCTGATATTTCCTTCCAAACCTATCACACATCATCACAATCTGTTGGAAAGATTAGAAGTAGTGCAGGTAAGAAAGTGAGAAATGGTTTGATTATTTAAAGGCCACAACTCGGCCACAAGTCCATTAATTATGAATCATTATGCACAAGATTTCAATCAGAAACTTCATACTAGTATATCACCACAATCTGGGAAAATCAGGAGAAGTGCAGACAAAGACTCACATAGCGATAAAAGTGCTTAAAATATTCATAGTGTGCAGATGAACAGAGAAATGGACTGACAACAGATGAATAGATGCATAATGGCAACATTATATGTTAAGAAAATGTTGTAAATTAATTTCTCAAATGCTATTATGACGCATTCTTGAATGGGAATTCCACCTTTTTGTAAGTTTACTAGTACAGTAGAATCCTCTTAATTGAATATTCATTTTGCCAGTGAAAATTATTCAATTAACAGGAGTATACAATTAACAGTGTTTTGGTCAGTTTCCTGTGTTCTAGAGCTCTGTCAAACAAGATATAATAGAATAAATGCCTGTATTGGATGTAGTGAGGCCAAAAAAGGTTGATAAATAAGGGGAATTTGGTGCGTGTCACAGTAATTCTTTTGACATATTACAAAAATTTATATACAATTAACAGGAGTTTACTACTCTACAACCCTTATGCAATTAACAGATCAAATTTGTGCTGATGGTATGGTAAATGGTTTTGTGTTTGAAAATTATATTCAATTAACAGGGATATACAATTAAGAGATATCCAATTAAGCGGGCTCCACTGTACTGATAAAATTAAGGATCACAAAATGATTTTGAAGGTAAAGGAGCTAAAATTCTAAGATTCACATTTATGTATATATCTGTGTGCATTGGAAGGGGGGGGGGGGGGGGGAGTAGGGAGTGTTAGAAGCACAGGAATGGAGAATTTGTTCTCTCTAAAAATCAGCCACTTGAATTGACATATGAGTGGAACGTTTAACCCTTTGAACCCAAGACATCGCTTTTCTGGCTCAGAAACATGATGTGTCATAATTTCATTACGTGGGATGGCTTTGAAGTGAATGTGTGGGGTGTGGGGTGGAGCAATTAATATTTTCAATTGCTGCAAAGGCTGCACGTTGAAAATATTAATTGCTCTTCCCCAAATAACGAATAAGGACTCTCCTAATTACTACCATAGAGATAGAACTGACATGGAAGATACCACTAGGGTTAAAACAACTGTGTACACAATTGTTTAAAACATTCCACTCATGGTCTGAGAAAAGGAAAAGCAAAGCAGATATCAAGATGTGAGTAACTGGGCAAATCGAAAATGAACCACATTTTGTGTGGACAAGGCCACATGCCAAATATGAATTAGTTTTACTAGAAGTTAGTGCACTATAAGTTATCTTCTGAAACATAAAAACTCGGAAATTCTAAGAGAACTAGAACTATCACTGCAAGTGATTAATACCCTCACTTCTGACTTGCTAGAATGCAACTCTGAATTTTAAGAGCTTGTAAAACCAATAATAGATCTAAGTTCATGGGAGATAACCTTGTTAAAATTGTCGCAGATCAATAATTTTGGAATATGTGCATGCCCACTTGTTATTCATAATGGTTGAGAAGTCTGAACAAAATTGGTTCATCAATGAAGGAGGTGTTCCACACACAAAAATTCCATGTACAAATCTATATTAAATCTTCTAAGCTGAAGGGAGATAACCTCATGAAAATCAGCACAGATGGAAAATTTGAAAATATGCACATTTTCACTCATTAGTCGCCATGTTTAAGAAGTTTCATCAATATCGGTTCAATAATGTAGGAGGAGTTGCACACACAAGAATCTCATTGGGAAATCCTTAATAAATTTAAGTTCACTGGAGATAACCTGGTTAAAATGGTCGCAGTTGAAAAATGTTAGAATATGCATGTCCACTTGTTAGTCATAATGTTTGAGACGTCTGATCAAAATCAGTTAAAATATAAGAGTAGTTCCATGGATGAGTAGATGGACAGACATACATACAGAGCGTCGACAATGTAGTCCCTACTTCTCTGAAGTGGGGGTATAAATAAATAGCAATGACTCCATGGTGGAAAGTCAGACAAACATCAGAATCAAAAGAATCCTGCATTTTCTGTGGATGAGGTCATATATCCCTAAATGAATTGGTTGAGTTAAATACGGCCAAAGTTATCATCTGGAAAACAAAAATCTTGGAAATTCTAAAACAATGAAGGGCAATACCTCCATAGTGGAATGTCAAATTGAACTGGAGATGCATTTTCTGTAGATGGGATGTCACAATTATAGCATAAGGTATCAACTTGAAACGAAATTGATGGATGGACAGATGGATGTCATACTGTAATACAAATGGATGGATGGACAGATGGATGCCAAACTGTAATACAACCTGTTTAACCCTTTACCCAACGAATCGGCTGCATCCACCCACGTAATATGCAAATTCAGTAGTTGAAAAAATATTTTTCAAAACATTTCATCAAAACCACATCATGTGACCCCTCGTTGGAATGAGCTTGTCGAGCTCATTCCAACGAGGGGTCACATGTAGGGACCTGCGAACCTTTGATTATTCGATTCGATTTCGAATCCTTGCAGCTATTTGATTCAATTCGATACTGGTGTCATGGGTTCGAAATTTTTGAATCTCGTCGGACTAGGTCGGGAAAACTTTTTTCACGCCACTGTGCCGATACGTGTGTTTCTGCTCCGATAATAGGCTTGCAATCACGTTCGTTTATCAGTTAGTTAGGCGCGTGCATCGGAGTAGCACCCCCACCCACCCCCATCCGGTAACATTCCCGTTATAATATATCCTTGCAACTTGGTCTTAAATCGGCATGCTCGCATGATCGCATCGTATATGCATTATGCACACCACTGCGTGTTACGGGAGTTCGATGAAACCAGCATGTTTTACAGTAAAGTGCAGTATAATAGAATTACCCCCCTTACATTGCAATTTGCAATGAAGCGGTCACGCATTTACATAAAGACGCCGACACGGAATGTATATAAAACGGAGAGGTCAATGTGCGTTTATATGCGTCATGAATCACTCGTGATTAAAGATCAGGGGAAGTTGGTAACAGAAGTTATTGTCGATACATGTGATGACCCAATGAAGTTGAATGAACGTACCAGAACAAACTAACTTATATGATATACCAGGCTGCAGAATTGCGTTTCGTTTAGTTTGAATGGTTTAATTTAGCTTTCGATATTTTAATTTGCGTGTGACGTGTGTTTACAAAAGTTCAGTATGGCCAAGTATGTTTCCGTTTCCTGCCAGTTATCACCGCCGGTCTATTATCCAAAAATGCCAACGATCCTACGGCACCCGAAACAACAATTGTCAGCATATACACGACCACTATTCGATATTCGATTCGATTCGAAATCCTCGTTCACATTCAATTCGATTTGAGACAAAATTTGATATTCGCAGGTCCCTAGTCACATGATATGGTTTTGTGGAAACTTTTTGAAAAGTTAAAAAATTTATAGTAATTTATATATTTTTTATACTTACCAATGACCCAGACATAGCTGGTGCTAACTCTTAAAATATAGGGCTAAACACAAATTTTGCCCCCCAATCCCCAAAATTTGCATCTAAAACCAAAGAAAACATGTCCTGAATGGCCCTCCACACTTCACCTCTACAGCGCATGCGCAGTGTCAAGGACGTTCCGAAATTGGCGCCATTATTCATTCTTATAACCAGTGCCTGGTAAGCGCTATGTACTCAGCGGGGAGGTAAGAGTTCCCAACTCCTGGGAGGGCCATCCCCGTCTGGGTCATTGGTAAGTATAAAAAATATATAAATTACTATAAATTTTTTAACATTTTTATACTGTACCAATGACCCAGACATAGCTGAATAGTAAAAAGGCTGGAGGGCCAAAGACATAGAGCAAGATGGAATACGCTCAATTATATAAAATAGAGTCATCCCCTCTAGGGAAAAAGAAGTATTAGGCCTTACATGTATCTTTCTTATTTATGATAAATTAGAAAGATACAACACCTTCCAAAATTGAGCATCATACATCCATGTACTCTATTAATATCTAGTATAATCCTTATACTAATAATTTTTAAAGTAAGCCAATAAATAAAGTAAGTCTAGAGAATAGAGACTGTTAATACTCCTTAAAAGTGTCTGAGGATTGTATAATAATGTCCGTTGACATGTGCTATATTCAAAAGCTATACTTTAAAAACTAAGACCTGAATGAATTTTTAGAACATAAACTTCTCACTAAACAACCATCCCAATAACAGCTCAGAATTACTAACTCCGGAGGAGGTATCCCCTTGTTTTCATAGTAAAACAGGTGACCCAAGGGAACACCCTCCCCCCCCCCCCCCCCTTTTTCTTGCCCTGGGTCAAATAGCCCAGAGCGAAGAGGGCAGCAGAATGGAGTCACTGCCGAAACAGACAGCCTACCTAGCTATAGTAGCAACTGTTAAGTGAATGACATTCTGAGCAGTAGATAATAGACCTAACAATAGAGGCCTCCAGAAATGGACTCGATATTTCTGAGAAAAAAAATTCATGAATGTGGATGGCTGAGCGCAATGAGCAGCCTTCAAAAATCTATAATGGCGACACTATTAATGTAAACCCAAGATGTAGAAGAACTCATACTTCAAGAGCCGAAATCTCAAACACAACTGCTGAGTGAATGATATACCATAAGCAGTATCGATAGTTAATTGAATCCATTAGCAACAGAATAGAGCGTAACGTCCTTCTATTAGGCATCAAAGACAGAAGAAGCTTACGCCCGTAGTAATAAACAGATATCTGTTTATAAATACATAAACACTAACCGGACAGAGTAAAGGCCTATGCCCATACGAAGACGGAAGGACCTTAATAACAATAGGTTCCGGATATTAATTAGGAGCCTGACTCTTATGCGAAAATCCAACCTAAATAGTAAAGGAAGTAGTGATTCCGAAACTACGAAAGTGAAAATCATCCACCAATAGTGCATGAAACTCACTGACTCTTCAGTAAAAGAGAAGCCAACAGAATTACTGTCTAAAAGGTCAGAATTTGAAAACTACTGTTTCCAGAGGCTCAAATGATTACTTAGCTAAATAAGAACCGAAGTTAAATTCCATATAGGAATTTAATCTAATGATTCTAAGTCTATTTATCGAAAAGTTACTAACTGACTTAGATAAAGAGACATAAGACTCAATTGTAAACTATCATAGAGTGCATAGGTATGAGGTAACATAAACCTATAACCTTAATAATAACAGGCTGCAGTAGATCTTGTCAAACAAGTATACGAAAAAGTTGCAATGACTAGTATGGAGGAATCAACAATATTAACATAGTGATCCCTACACCAACGACGGAAGAGCCTCCACTTTAGCCGCATAGTATAGCGAAGAGGTTCTCCTATAGTAAGAAATCGCGTCCAAAGCTCGTCCAGTACAATGCTTACTATGCAATAAGGACCACACAACGGAATACGTGAAGGTTGAGACCTTGCGGGTTGTGATAAAGATGACACGATTTTACCCAGCAAAAAAAGATCCTCTCATGGAGGAAGATTTCGCGTTAAGTCCCACAGTAGACATCAGAGTAAATTTACCCACAGTCTCTGTGAAGACAGAGATGCTATCAACAGAAATGTATTGTGGTTGTTTATCTTAGCAATACTTGCTGAAACAACAGCGCAGGAGGATACGCATATCCTATCATTCCGTCCTATTAGATCAATAGAGCGTTAACAACATAAGCTCAGAGATCCGGACAAGCAAACACATACGTCTGCAATTGATTAGCAAGTTGTGTCGTAAATAAATTATCATTGGGCGCTCCCATTGATAGCAAATCTGATTGAATACTTGTTTGTTGAGAGTCCATTCTGACGGCAACAAGCAACCCATAAGTGAACGGGAGTCCGGTAATACAATCAGACGACCCGGAATATGACGGACCGAAGCAGAACTTGGTGTACTATAACAAACAGAAGGATTCTTTCCATTAAATTGAATAACGGAAACGAATGAGTGCCTCCCTGGTTCCGGAGATACGCCACTACTGTCGAATTAACGGACAGGATTTGGACATGCATTTCTGGATAATGTTCATCCAATGACATAAAGCAAGCCTAAAAAAAACATTATTCCGTGGAAGATCAGTACTTGCTTAGAGACTGCGGAACCCAAAGACCCTGGCACTTCGAATCCGTTGGGATCAATATTATATCCCAACCTGTTTGACTGGCAACCGTCATAATTATAAAACTCGGATCCGGCAACTGCAGTGGCACTCTCTGAGTCAACCACCGAATGTTTGCCCCAGTCTGAATCTCTTGCTACACTAGATAGACAAGAGAACGTGTAAATTGAGCAATTCATGGATTGCTGAAAAGTTGCCGTCGAAGAGAAGCTTCTCCGAGAACGAAGCGACTCTGAGAGAGTTCTTCACCTTACTATCCACGCGCGTGGATGTAGCTAGGGCTGCGTCACGTCTAACCATCTCCAAGCAGCCACTGATGGGTGGAGTTATACGAGAACAAACTACTGCCCTCAAAAGAAATCACATTGAGGATCATATCCCGGAATTCTTTCTCTAGAAGACGTAATGATAACGCCTCAGTAAGGTGGATTACGTATGATAAAGCGTCTAAGTTAAGTCTATTAGACATCATTGTCGTTTCCCACATTGTGGTTGGAAAAGACATAGACGGCGAAAAAGATTATTTCCAGTCTTTAACCACGCCGTCTAGATGCATATGAACTCTCGGGATGCCCTGTTCTGCCAAAATAAATTATTCGCATAAATGATAAAAGGCAGAAATGAGCATTGCGGACAAGAAACTAAACTATCATGCTTGGTAGCAGGCTTATATATATATAGCGTCGATAAATAATACACATGTTGTAATGACATTATTGGACTGTGTCGGTAAGTCAGGGACAATGTCCCTGAACCGATCCAAAATTCCGTGTCCAATGACGCTATAAGTCTCTTATCCAACATCGCAGCAATGTAGTCCGAAATAACAATCGCTGGAAGATAATGCCGGAAGATATGTATGGCAGCTTCCGATGCTACGAAAGGGAAAACTCGAAATCTTTCGAATCCCTTTCGCCATCCTGTAGGACCCTATAAAGCGTTCGGTCGTCCGTACCTGATGCAACCGCGGACCGCACCGACCCAGCGCCATCGGATAATTCCTGATTCGACCAAGAAACTGTCGATTGCTGGGATGCTGCGAAAAAACTGTGCTAACTCGGATAGCACGTCCGTCACTGAGGCCTGTGGAGAAGCGGTCCTACGATGCATTGCCGCTGGAAGCTCCATGATCGTTACCCCGTGCATACTACTAATATGCGAGCGAACGGAGTGTATAGGCCTCGTGTCCCTTGGCTACCGGATGGCGTGACCTGTTCGCCGTGGAATCACTGAATGACGAAACTGATCGGATACTCGAGGTCACGTAGCCAATGTGCGGTCGTGTGCACTGCTGTGAGGATGAGGAAGCATTATCGACAGTCTCTCGGACTGTCAATATAACAGAGCGTCCCGAGCGACGGACATATGCTCCGAATGTAAAATATCTGAACCACAACATGCGGTCCCCTATGTTGTTGGACGAGAGAGGGACCTCTCTCGCTCACAGCCCGGACGGACCTGGACAAGCCAGGAACCGGACTAACAGGCTTCCTCCGATCTGTCCTCAATCCGCCGTCACTGGGTGAGTACTAAAGTAATTATAGTGCTCGCATCACCCAAATCTCCTTCCTAGACCGCAACGGACTAACCCGGCAGCCGAACCATTCGATGAATGTACGCTACACCGGGTGAGCTAGCGAATGTCACTCCGTCGATCCTACAAGGGACCTCTTAGGCGATAGACATATTCCATGAGCACTTATTGCCGCTAGCTCTTCATTAACTATGACGACAGAGGCACACTTTTGAAAGACATCTCCGTAACTTTGCGAACAAGAAACCAGAAATGCTTGGTAATAGCAAGCATATAATAATAAATATATAGCGTCGTTCAATAATTCGAAAGTTTGTGTGACATTATTGGACTATGTTGGAACTGAGGGACGATGTCCCTGAACCGAACCAAAATTTCTAAGTCCACCAACGCTATCAGTTTCTTATCCGGCATCGCAGCATTCTGGTCCGACGAAAGAACCTGTAGAAGATCAAGTCAGATGATATACAGAACAGCATATGTTGTTCCGAAAGGGAAAGCTCGAAATCCTCCGAATCCCTTTCGATATCCCGTCGGACCGGATGAAATTTTCGGACGTCCGTACCCGCTTCCGCGGAGCGTCCCGGCCCAGCATCGTCGGATAAAACATTATGCGACAGATTCAGTTGTTGCTGGGATGCTGCGATAAGCTGTGCTATTTAGGATAGCACATCCATCCACGAGGCCTGTGCAGTAGCGGTCTTACGATGCATTGCCGCCGGAAGCTCTGTGTACGTTGACTCCCGCACACTTTCCTATGCGAACGTCCGGAGTCTACAGGCCTCGTGTCCCTGGCTACCGGATGGTGTGACCTGGTCGCCGATGATTCTCTGACTGGCGAAGCTGACTGGATATCCGAGGTCACGTAGCCAAGAGCGGTCGTGTGCGCTACCATGAGAATGAGGACTATATGTCGGAGCGTCCCGAGCGGCGGACGTATGCTCCGAATGCGAAACATTTTGTACCACAACATCTGGGGCCAGATGTTGTTGTACGAGAGAGGGACCTCTCTCGCTCGCCGTCCGGATGGACCAGAACGAGCTATGAACCGGACTAAAAGGCTTCCTCCGTTCTCCCTCTAATCCGCCGTCACTGGGTGTGCATTTGGTTGATTTATAGTGCTCGCATCACCCCAAAACTCCTTCTAGACCGCAACGGACGAACCCGGCTGCCGAACCATTCGATGAATGGACGCTACACCAGGCGAGCTAGCGGACGTCAAAGGCCGTCGAACCTACTAGGGTCCTCTTAGGCAATTGCCGTATTTACATGAGCACTTTTCCGCTAGCCCTTCATTAATTGTGACGAAGGAGGCACACTGTTGGAAGACATCACAGATACATCACCCTATCTTGATCGTCTGAAATAGAAATTGATAAAGTAGAGTGACCCTGCGGGGAAAGGACCGGAATGTCCAATTCCCCACTAACATACCATGACATACGCTTCCCATGTTGTCATCGAAATCATCAGATACAGAACAGGAGTTAATGCGAGTACACTGACTACATATAGAATGATTATAAAAGTGAGAGGAAGACTTCCTCTTATTACAATTGATCAAAATCCTTTCAATGTGAAAAGAAAACAAAGTCCTGGTACTCGCACCAACCCCTGACAATCAAAATACATAATAATAATATGATCCATTAACATAGAAAAAATAATTGAAATCAAAATATTTTGAAAAAAATATTTTTTCAGAACAGCCCAAGTTTCTGAAAAGTAACGTTGAGCCCCAATGGATCCCAAGCCTAAGTGTGAACAAAAAATTTAAAAATATTTTAAACAATTTATGCAACACTTCCGAACAATAATAATATATCTAGTTATGAATTAACATCAAGATATTATTTTCAAGAAATCCCCCCCCTCACACAGAGGGCTGTTGTAAATGTAAACAATGAGTGTAAAAACACTAAAATAAGACTCCAGGCACCCAGGCCCGAAATCAGTTACCAAAAATACACTATCTGATGCAAAACAGAGACTTCCAGGGAAGAAACTGCAGAACATCAGATGGTAGATGCAGAACACAACGCCTAACCACCCACAGGTGAAGACGTAAACATGGGGAAAAGAACAGAATTCATTCTGTTATTCAGCTAAAACTCCCAAGAAATTTTAGTAATAAAAATTACAGAAACTATGCCAAAAGCATGGGAGAATAGCAAGAGGGGATTTAAAGGAAAGGGAGAGAGGAAAACACTAAAAAATCAGTGTAACTAAATAACAAGAATGACAACAAAATGGCTGCTGCCTCGAAAATAGGTAACTTAACATAATTTCATTAAAAAATTTTAAGTTACAGCCCTGATAATATTCTGTCACACATTTTTCCTCTCCTCCTTCTATATCCTCCTTAGAATCACCATTTCACTAATATTTATGTGTCTGGCATCATTTAAACTGAGATTTACAAGCACAAAGATCAGTCAGATGTTAACCGATGAAGGGCCAAACTAAGAATGAATAATGGCGCCAATTTCGGAACGTCCTTGACACTGCGCATGCGCAGTAGAGGTGAAGTGTGGAGGGCCATTCAGGACATGTTTTCTTTGGTTTTAGATGCAAATTTTGGGGATTGGGGGGCAAAATTTGTGTTTGGCCCTATATTTTAAGAGTTAGCTCCAGCTATGTCTGGGTCATTGGTACAGTATAAAAATATTTGAAAAAATTATATTTAAAATAATAAATTTTGATATTGTCTGCGTTGGGTAAAGGGTTAATATAATAAGGTGTATAAAACTAAGGCCTCCTCTTCCCAGTCTGCAGTGTCTGAAACTTCATTACTCCTGTCACATTACACTATATCACCATACTTGATATTATAGCAAGAAGTGTGATGTCATGGGATGGAAAAACCCTTGCAACCTAAGCACAACAAGGGCTATACCAACCAAATAAATATTTGGAAAAAGCTAGTTTGCCATTCCATCCACAATATTGTCATCAAAAATATATATATTAAATTCGGAAAAAAAATTAACAGATTTCTTTGAAATGTGATGGCAATAATGGTACTTTGATTACAAGAAATTCTAAGTCCAACAAAGGGAGTAACTCGAAGAAATAATTGGACAAAGCTGGTTCGCAATCCCCCTTATGATATTATTACCCAAAAACTATAAATTAAATTTGGAAAAAAAATCTTGAACTGTTCTCTTTGAAATGTGATGACAAGAAATCCATAATGTGACAACAAAAAACTTTACCCAACATGGGCATGAACTGCTTGAAGATGGCTAGTTTGCAATCCAATTCATGACATTATCACCAAAAAGCTTTTATATTAAATTTGGTTAAAAAAATCTTGGAACTGTTTTCTGTGGAAGGAAATGTTAATGTGATGACAAGAAAGATAAGTGCAACAAGGGCAATAACTCTTGAAGAAATATTCCAAGTCTCACTCATGATATTATCACCAAAAAGTTTTTTTTTAAATTTGAGGGAAATACGTTGAATGAATATCCTTTGAATGTGATGAAAAGAAATGAGGAAGGACAAATGGATGGAAGGACACTAAGATGGACAGGACAGACGGAAGGATGGACAGAACTCATTCCTATACCCCCTGGCCAAGCCTTCAGATTACCTCAATTTCACACTGATTAGAGGTGTGCCAAAATTAGAGAAGGTGTGTAGACATCAAGAAAAATATGTAAATTTTCTGTGTTTCTTCTACATTTGAGAATGACCTTCCTCATGATATGCCACAGAAATACAGAAAGGCATGGCAATACAACATAACAGGATAAGGCTGTTATTTCTGGTTTTAATCTTCCCAAATTGGGGCAAAGTGATGTGCCCAAAATAAGTGAATTTAAAGGACTGCCCCTGACACTAGAAACAGTCAAGAAAATGAGAGTGACCATTTTATGCAGGGAAATTAAATTGGATGAAATACTTGAGTGGTTAAGCATGTGCTGGCCTTAATAAACTTGAATCCAGAGTACAAATGGAGACATAATTTGAAAATAAACTACACTACATTACTGAAGCTAGATTGAAAATAATCTTTTGCAATTATCCAAAGAAAATTAAAATCAGACTTACGGAAATATTTCATCAACATAGTACTCTATCAAAGTACCAAGAGTTAAAGAAAAGTTGGGAGAGCAAAAATAGCAGCACAAAAAATCTTAATTTTTAAGCAATTGCAATTACAGAATGAAATATAGTACACATAATCAGGAGAGTCTTCTGAAAAAAAGGACTCAGATACCACATCCGAAATATCAAGAGCAGGAACAGGTTAGACAATAAGGTAAGACTTAAAAAATCCAAACAGTTTTACCTGAATGATGGCGATCTCTAAAGGACTTTCCCTCTTTTCGAGAAGTATAGGAATCCCGGTCTTGACTGCGATACGTTCTCTGTTGATAGTCACCACGACCAAAGTTTCTTCTTTGGTCAATGATAGGCTGAAAGTTTGAGTAGTATGAAATATGATCCATTTCATTATCAGATCTTACAGAGCGATGAGATTCAAGTCTTAATGAGTTAAGTGATTGTTAAATAAAAGTAAAAGTGAATTCAGTCTATGATAGAGATTTCTTGAAATTAATAACAGTAGATTTATAGGCATCTAAAGACAAAGGCTTTTTTTTTACAAAGTTTTCACGATTGTGAAATTAGGCCTAAAAAATTAAAAATCTGTTTCTCAGGCCCTCCCACATGGTGCTTTTAGCTGCCGCATGCTCTCTTTTTATAACCAATATAAACTTCAAAAAAATTAAAATTAAATAGTTATGTCTGATATTTTACCAAAGTTTAAAAAAAATAAGAAATTTGTTCCTTGAGTGCAAGAAGGCTTTGCAATGCTTTAGCCCCCACCCATGCTATTCTGCAGATTATGAGGCCTAAAACATAAACCAAGAACATGAACTTTTGATGGCAAAGAAATCATTACAGAAATAAAAAATAAAATACTGCTCGCCCGCATGCAATTTTACAAATAATGGCCTGAGAAACAGAAGATCTACTTTGTGTGGCCTTAGTAAGGAACTGTTTGGATAAAATATGTTCATACAAATTCCTTAATCAACTTTGAGTACTAGTGATCAGGTAGCATAAAAGAAATTTCTTTGGTGACACTATGCTTTTTGTGAGTCGGTTCCAGTTTTTTCAAATGACACAAGAAACGAAAATATAAATTTTATTAAATGAACCTACAGGCCTTTGGATTCCTGAATTTTGAATACTGGTTTCGGTATTTTCAAGGAGGTATACCTCGGTGTCAGTTCAGTATTTGGTACCTGACTTGACTGAGATTTCAGGGCTTATATTTCGTCTAAATTTGTGAGAATCCATTTGGATTCTCGTGAAAATGGTTGCGAGAATCCATACCTACTATGAGTGTCTCCAGATCCCATGACGCCACCATGGTTCAACCACTGTTCTATACTGATAACTCATGTTAACCTTTTACCCAACACACCTTTTTAATTTTTAAAACTAAATTTGATAATTTTTAAACAATAAATAATAAATAAATGATAAAATAATTAAATGAACAATATTTACCAATAAAATCTTACAAATATGGCTGTCGTTGGAACCGGCTCAATGAGTCGGTTCCAATGACAGCCATATTTGTAAGATTTTATTGACAAAATGTCAGGATATTTCAGGTCATGTTAGCCTTCTATTTGTTAATTTGTTGCCGCTGTGTTAGATAAAGGGTTAAATTGACTCAATTCTTTTCACGCGAATCCTAGCAGAGGTGCAGCGAGAATCTACATGGATTCTCGTCGGTTTTATTGCGCGAATCTTTGTGCGAATCGATTCTCGGATTCTCGTCGAAATATAAGCCCTGGATTTGCTGATAGTACCAAAGGGGAATTCATATTAAGAAAATACAGAATAAGCTGTTTTTGTATCATTCTACCACAGCGCCACAAATGTTACTGCCAATGATCTCAACTGTGGCATTCTTCTTTAACAAAAACAATTCATATCTACATTAATTTTGTGACTTGTTCTAAACACACCTTAACCTTTAAAGACCTATTTTAGGCATATGCAATCTCAGAACATGTGCCTTGGCCATGCCATCTTCAAGAGATCCTGCTTTGAATAGACAAAGCACCTGGGCAGTGATTTCTAGACAAGTAGAGCTGTAGGTTTTTAAATTTCTTGTTCGGTTTCGGTTTTGGTTTTTCAGGTGGAATAAAACCTCGGTTCGGTTCGGTTTTCGGTTTGATCATGAGGCCAAACAAAATTCAATAAAACTCATTATGTCTGGAGTCATAACTGAATGGCAGTGAAATTGAGTGAAACTCAATGAATGCCCAAAATAAGCTATAATACATAAAGAATCAGGAAGGCCAATATAATAATTACCTAAATATACAGAACTTTTATTGTGCTTGGCCATTTTTCGAGGTCTGACACCTACACGCAACATGAGGAAAGCTGAAAACACAACTAAACTGAAATGTCGGAAATTCACAGAATGTAGCCTTCCCAGAGTAGTGAGAGTACCCAGACACTGTCATGGGCAGTGTCGGGGTACTCTCACTAGTCTGGGATGGCTACATTCTGTGAATTTCTGCAGCAAGAGAGTATTTAATAAAAAACGAAAAACCTTAGATTACGGGATGTCGACGGTTTAGGTTTTTAAAAAAAAACTAATAACCTCGGTTCGGTTTCGGTTAACCTACAGCTCTATAGACAAGTCTTGGCTGCTTGTTAAGGCAGCCAAGACTTAGCTAGAAATCACGGCATAGCAGCTGGACAAGTACAGATTGTAGTCTTGTGAGAATTGTGACAATTGTCCAGGCCTCTGAGGATTAACAAAACTGAAATGAAAATCAGTCACTTCTTTCATCAAAATGAAACCTTCAATTGTTATCAAGCCTCAATAGGGCCTTATAAATAGTGAATGCAGGAAAACTTGAAAATTCCGACAGTTTTGGTATTAAATGATTGGTTCGGTTCGGTTCTGTTTTTCGGTATGCTTACGATTTCGGTTCAGTTTTTCAGTGTATTGCCCATCTCTAATATTCGGGCCTGGTGCAAGAGAAAAACATTAGTATTTTTGCCTTTTCAGCATATGTCCCATAGGCTTGATATTTTCTCCACTTGGAATCATAGTTTACAGTCCCCTGACACAGGCCTTCACTGTTATTATTGGTTTTGCCTAAGTTTACTCGAGGTCTTTTAGTTTTTCCGGTGTCAAACCCAAATCTTATTTAAATGTGAATTTTTTTCAAATACACATGCTTATACTGAGTTTGCCAGTGGAAAGCAATCTGTGTCAACAGTGTTGTATACAATACTGTCTACACAAATTACTTTTCGCTGGCTAACTCTGTGGTTTTTGACTGTTCATCTATAATTATTTAAGTGACTTCAGCCAGTTAAAATATTAAAGATAAAATCGAAGAATCAAGTGTTTTGACAAAACTGAAACCGAGTTAAAACTTCAAAAGCACTCACCTCTATTAACAAAATATATCTTGTTTGACAGAGTTTGATAGGGGGAGAAACCAAACTGAATCACAGAAAAATCTTATTGTTTAGAACTTATTTATAGTATTTTGACAACTGAGAGCAGGTTTATTCCCAAGAAGACAAATCCCAACAAGACGAATGTTAAAAATGGTCATCCCAACAAGACGAATCCCAACAAGACGATTTAAATTAAAATGACTATATAACCAATTTATTTTGAGGTTTTCCATCATAAACTACTAACACGACTTACGTTTGGAGAAAGAGATTTCAATTAACTGGCTGAGTGCCTATAGGCACTCCCCCATTAATTGTAACAAGGCAATAATATGTGAACACAATTTTGACAACCAAACAAGAAGAATGTTACTAAGGTAACACATGCCCCCCATCCCCCACCCTTGTGACCTTCACCTTGCAGATGCAGCAGTAACTATTATACACGACACACCTTCTGACTGTCCTTAACATTTGTAAAAAGTTTAACAATTGTACTATGATTCGTTTCTGAGTTATGGCTGAGACACGAATATTGACCGATTTTTAGTGTGACCTTGAAATGTGACCTTGTCCTTGAAGGTACGAACCCGGCTATGGTGTGTGTGACACAACCTCCCATGGTCCTTTATAATTGTGTTAAGTTTGATGACTGTGGCCCTAACCGTGTTCAGTGTGACCTTGAAATGTGACCTTGACCTTACGGACCTGGCTGTGATGCGTGACACATCCACCTATTGTCCTTTATAATTGAGTGATGTTAGATGATTGTAGCCCTAATAGTTTTGGAGTTATGCTTGATACACAATTTGTGATCCTGAACATATGATGGTCAATTGTGACCTTCACCTTGCAGATGTGGCGGAAACTATTAAACGCGACACACCTTCTGACTGTCCTTAACATTTGTAAAAAGTTTAACGATTGTACTATGATTCGTTTCTGAGTTATGGCTAAGACACGAATATTGACAAATTTTTAGTGTGACCTTGAAATGTGACCTTGACCTTGAAGGTACGAACCCGGCTATGGTGTGTGACACATCCTCCCATGGTCCTTTATAATTGTATGAAGTTTGATGACTGTGGCCCTAACCGTTTTCGAGTTATTGGCTTGGAGACACACACACACACACAGACGGATGGACAGGTGGACGGACACATGCACACTTCAATCACTATAAGCCACCCCACCGAAGTTGGCGGGCATAAAAAAACCTTAGCACACTAACAGTTAACAGAGGTGCCACGCTTTGTTACAAGATGCTATATGCTACAGTTTTTTGGTTTCTTTTTTATCAACAAAACTCCCAAACACATGCATAAAATAATACCCCCAAATACTTCAAATAACACACCTTGCAATGTACACATTCTTTTTAAAGTAAATTTCCCCCATATTTGATGAGAAAAAAAAACTGTCTTGTTGGGATTAATCTTTTTGGGATCATCTTGTTGGGATATTTTTTGTCTTGTTGGGATTCGTTTTGTTGGGATGACACCTGAGAGCAGAGGTTTACAGATAATCTTAACTTTTTAGGAAATCAAGTCATGGCTGCCTTAGGGCAAAACTTGATTTGATAAAAAATTAAAGAATAAGTCAAGACAAATCAAAGATGAAAGAAGTAATCCCATTTGTCAGGATATATTTTTTATAAAAAAGAAGCTTGGAAAATAACAAATAGAATTAGCAGAGCTTAGTGATAATGGACAAGAGAGTTGGCCTACATCATAAAAGAAGATACATAAAGACGGCCTGCATGAAAGAGGAACATGATAAAAAAAAATAATACAACTACACAGAAATTTTCCCTGTGGAAGAGAGATGTCAGAAAAAAAATATATATACAGCACGATCGAGCATATTAAAATTAAAATTATGCATTGTGAATGATAATGCATTTTTAAAAATAATAAAAACCTTGTTGTGAATGTTAGAAGGAAATTTTTTCTTCAAAAAGATAACAGTGATGAATACTGGTAGCTGATTGTAAAAAAAAGTCAGTGCATAGTATATTTTTGAATATACATTTTCCTCAATGAGAAATTAAAAGATTACTGAAATATAAGATTCTCTGTAAAAATGAAAAAAAAGTGTTTTAATACAGAAACTTCAAAAGACTTAGCAAAGGGTATTCTTTAGGTAACATTCTCTTCAAGAGTGTCAGTGTTTTTTTTAACTTTTTGGAGCTCAGTAAAAGAATGACTTACAAAATCCGAACTATAATGAGAAACAAAGGAAAAGACACAAATTATATTTCTTATTACAAATGAAAAAGATGCTGGTTTACCAAAAAATGACAGGATAAAAATAACTTGACATTAAGTGGAGAACTTCATGTTACTTGAGAAAATGCCATAAACTGATATGACTGACAGAGAAATAATCTAGAGATGAAATCTATATTAACATGATAAAAAACCCAAACAAACTATTCAATTACTAGCACAAAAGGGGTAAGAACACAATTTATCTCTTCCAAATTCATCAAGTTCAACTTCAATCATAGTCATCTTCAGATTTCTGGTACTGTACTTACCCAATGCATACCAATCTCTTTTAAACTGTAATAATAAGTTCTAAACACAAAAGATTAGTTTTCAGTTTCAGATCGGGGAATATGGAGACATTTGTTAAAACAGGGTTCCAACAGGCATGAACTGATAAAAGTGAAGGCTACAGCTGAAACTAGAAGTCCTGTGACTGTATTGTGCACCATTTTAAAGTTATGGTGCACTGAGTAAGTGCACTTTTGTCTCAGTCAAACTGCACCATCAGCGTAACTCAATTCATGTAGAAACACAGCATGCCCAACCCTGTACAAGTCTATACTAGTAAATAGATATCATTAACATCATTCCTAACTTCTACAGGGATACATGTAGATGGGATGACGTAAATGGATATTAAAATTTGACTCCATATTCAGAATGAAGGAAATGGATTACTGCTTAATCACAGAGCCTTATATTCTCCACTCAAAAAGTATTTATAATTGTTCATAACAGCACAAGAAACACTTGCAAACTTCCATCACATAGACCACCAGGTTGCACCCGGTGGTCTATGTGATGGAAGTTTGCAAGTGCACCTTGTGTTTTGTCCTCAAAAATTGTAAATGATTACTTAGTGAAAAATCTATCGCACAGCGAATTTGTAGTAATCGACCCTCCGCATATTGTAGTCTCAATATTTTCTCTTTCTATTTGATTGGTTCAGTTCATGATTTCACAACCTACCTCTCTAATAGTGCAGGGCTGTAATTTTCAGACAGGCGATCGACCCAGGCCACAGTTACCCGTCTAAAGTTAAAATTTGGCAGACAGTAAACGTCCACCTAACCCTGATTTCTGCAGACTATCATTAATTCAATCAAAGGCACCTCAACATGGGCCATCTCAAATGACAATCTTCAAAGATAGAAGGGGGCAACAAAGCAAAATTCTTCCTGGACTGGAGGAAAAACATTTGTGTGAAAGAATGAATGAAAAAAACCCTGAAATTCTGTAAAAAAAAAAACAAGAAGAATGTTACTAAGATAACGCATGCCCCTCCCCCCTTGTGACCTTCACCTTGCAGAGGAGCAGAAACTATTATACACGACACACCTTCTGACTGTCCTTAACATTTGTAAAAAGTTTAACAATTGTACTATGATTCGTTTCAGAGTTATGGCTAAGACACGAATATTGACCGATTTTTAATGTTATCTTGACCTTGAAGATACGAACCCGGCTATGGTGTGTGACACATCCTCCCATGGTCCTTTATAATTGTGTGAAGTTTGATGACTGTAGCCCTAATAGTTTTGGAGTTAATTATGAGAAACACGATTTGTGACCCTGAACATATGAAGGTCAATTGTGACCTTCACCTTGCAGATGCGACGGAAACTATTATACACGACACACCTTCTGACTGTCCTTAACATTTGTAAAAAGTTTTACAACTGTACTGTGATTCGTTTCTGAGTTATGACTGAGACACGAATACTGACCAATTTTTAGTGTGACCTTGACCTTGAAGGTACGAACCTGGCTGTGGTGTGTGACACATCCTCCCATGGTCCTTTGTAACTGTGTGAAGTTTGATGACTGTGGCCCTCACAGTTGATTTGTGACCCTGAACATATGAAGGTCAATTGTGACCTTCACTTTGCAGATGCGGCGGAAACTATTATATGCGACACACCTTCTGACTGTCCTTAACATATGTAAAAAGTTTAACAATAGTACTATGATTCGTTTCGGAGTTATGCTGAGACACAAATATTGACCAATTTTTAGTGTGACCATGAAATGTGACCTTGAAGGTACGAACCCGGCTATGGTGTGTAACACATCCTCCCATGGTCTTTTATAATTGTCTGAAGTTTGATGACTATGTCCCTCACAGTTGATTTGTGACCCTGAACATATGAAGGCCAATTTTGACCTTCACCTTGCAGATGTGGCAGAAACTATTATACGCGACACACCTTCTGACTGTCCTTAACATAAGTAAAAAGTTTAACAATAGTACTATGATTCGTTTCGGAGTTATGCTGAGACACGAATATTGACCAATTTTTAGTGTGACCATGAAATGTGACCTTGAAGGTACGAACCCGGCTATGGTGTGTAACACATCCTCCCATGGTCTTTTATAATTGTGTGAAGTTTGATGACTATGTCCCTCACAGTTGATTTGTGACCCTGAACATATGAAGGTCAATTGTGACCTTCACCTTGCAGATGTGGCAGAAACTATTATACGCGGCACACCTTCTGACTGTCCTTAACATTTGTAAAAAGTTTAACAATTGTACTATGATTCGTTTCTGAGTTATGGCTGAGACACGAATATTGACCGATTTTTAGTGTGACCATGAAATGTGACCTTGAAGGTACGAACCCGGCTATGGTGTGTAACACATCCTCCCATGGTCTTTTATAATTGTGTGAAGTTTGATGACTATGTCCCTCACAGTTGATTTGTGACCCTGAACATATGAAGGTCAATTGTGACCTTCACCTTGCAGATGTGGCAGACGCGACACACCTTCTGACTGTCCTTAACATTTGTAAAAAGTTTAACAATTGTACTATGATTCGTTTCTGAGTTATGGCTGAGACACGAATATTGACCGATTTTTAGTGTGACCTTGAAATGTGACCTTGACCTTGAAGGTACGAACCTGGCTATGGTGTGTGACACATCCTCCCATGGTCCTTTATAATTGTGTGAAGTTTGATGACTGTGGCCCTAGCAGTTTTCGAGTTATTGGCTCGAACACAAACACATGGATGGACTGACAGACACACACACACTTCAATCACAAAATGCCACCCAACTTAAGTCGGGTGGGGGGGGGGGGGGGCATAAAAATGAACCAACCTCAACAGTCAAAATTAGGAAAGATGTTGGTGAAAACATTGGAGTGAGTAATTAGCAAAAGTGATTCAAATATCACAAATTCCATCAATTAATTTAACAAAATCACAAGAAATATGATATGTGTTGTGTTTCTTTTATTTCACTGGCATTTGAAGCGTGAAATATAAAGACGTTTTTGTATATTTGGAGGGATGTCTAATTACCAAAATAAACACAACAATTGTATATTATATCTGAAAACCATGGTAAGAGCTTAGTGACTGATAAAAAAAAATATGAAGAAATGTTGATTTTTGTTAAAATGCAGCCTTTCTTATTAAATTATGTATCTTGACAAAGCTCCCCCCAACAAATCTGACAGTGTAAGGCAGAGAGGGAGGGGGGCTAGTTAAGAGTGGGGAGGAGGTGGATTCTGACAATTAGGGAGGGGGGCTGTACATGTATTTATATTAAGGAAAGGAAATCAAAAAAAATATTTTCCAATTTGGTGGTGGGAGGAGCGAACTGGTGTAATTAGGGGTGGGGGTGGAGGGGGGGGGTGGGGGAGAGGGTGCTGGGCCACTTGTTTGACAGGTCTATAGACAAATTTTTGGCAGTGTATATCTCCTAACTGAATTTATGCTACTCAATGAGTTCATTCCCTGAATTCAATACGTTCCCGTAGTTTTCAACTTTCTAATTGCTCGTATGGGTAAACTTGCACAACTGGAAATATCACTCTTGTAATTATGTCTCGCAGGCTACTGTTGTGTCATGCCCACACAAGCTTTCACTCTTGGTCTCCTTAAACCAAAAATGGCTCTAGTAAACCAAACTGGCCCACCTGGGATCATTTGAGGCGAACCAAAAATGGCCCTCCTGGAGTTATTTAAGGAGAACAATAATGGCCCTCCTGGAATTTTTAAAATGACAGGCCTGATAGTGCATTACATTTTGCATTGCACAGCACAAACGCTCGTGTATTTCAGCCTTTTTCAAGGCCCTACAATATTAAAATTCACGGATTTTCAGAGCCCTGGTTTCACTAGTCCTAACAAGGACCCTCAAGTCATTACCCCCTCCCCCACTTCCCTTAAAGGTAAATGGGGGAGGGGGGTAATGACTGGAGGGTTCTAGTTAGGACTATGCCACCACAAGTTCAGGCATATAAGACTATCTAATTATGATTACATCTTCCTCAGCATTTTTATTCCATGAATATTCAAGGCTTTCTGGTACATTTTCCAGGATTTCAATGCCTTGTATGACCCTTAGTCAAATCCAAGGCTGTTCCTTGAATCCAATGCCTGACAGGAACCCTGTTAAAAAAAGTGGGAGGGGGGGAGGGATTTTGAGTGTACATCGAATATTGCTAAATATTTGGTAATGATAAGCGACATACCAGATTTATTGTCGATGAGGGGTATTCTTCACTTGTGATGTATAGAGATGGGTGGTTAACCGAAAATTTGGTTCAGCTTCGGTTTTATCAAAACCAAAACACTTAAACAAAACCCGTTGTCATGGTTTTCAACTTCAATGTTGAAAAACTCTTATCAGGTCTTCACTTCTTAGAATAAAGGGAGAAACCACCTAAAGTTAACCTTGTTTTTAAACTTCAGAGTCGGTAAAACCCTTTTTGAGAACAGCTGCACTAATTAGAATTGCTTTCGAGCATGGCATTTACCAGGAAAATAGGTGACAAAATTGCTTCTTACGCATCATGTTTTAAACATTCATCTGTTTATCAAATGGGATTTCCTTTACTGAACTGGAACTTGTCACTTGTTCCACATTTATAATGACAAATATATTTATTTCTACATGTAATTTTGAAAGTTTGAACTCCAAAGCCAGCGTCAAAATCACAGTTGAAGTTGGATGGAAATCTAGGGTTACAATAGCGTATATGAGCGACTTTCACTCGATAAATTTTTTATGGTCAGCATATATGCCAGTGGGTGTGTTGGGTTACCCTGAACACAGGTATTGTGGGGGGAGGGGGATACTTTTGCAACAGACTCAAGGCAAAAATCATTTTTCTCAAACTTGAAACTCTTGAGATAATTTATGCAAATACATTGGGCTCAGAAAATCAGAGTACCCGCATTTATTTTATTTATTTATTTGTGTTTTAAGGTCACATACTTATGCACAATGGCTAATCGTGACCGTGACAGTTTTACGGGTGGAGGAAGCCGGAGTACCCAGAGAGAACCACTGAGCAACGACAAGCAGCTGTCAGCTCTCCAACATCGTAACTCTGAACTCTGCACCGCAGCACAGGCAGGGTTAGAGTGGTTGAAGACATGCGCACCATCGACGTGCAGTACGCCTCAGTACACGGCGTCATCGTGCCCCCACGTAGGCAATCGGGGTGAAGTGTCTTGCCCAAGGACACAACGCGGTTGCCGCAGGAGGGATTCGAACCGAGGACCGAGTACCCGCATTGGGTATAACACAGGTACATTGGCCTGGAAAGAAAGGGAGTTCCTCTGACACTGACTGGTGCCAAATACATCTTCTTATATACAAATGCAATGTATTGTTATGTTTGTACAATGAAAACCGAAACCGAAAACTGTAAAATTTCATCAAAATCGGACCACTATCAGGAAAATTAACGACTTGTACACATTCATAAGGACAGACGTTTCAAAAAAGATTGGGGTATAAAAACAGTTAACTATTTCTTGTATAACACTACACGTTCTGTTATCAAGAAGGTGGCAGGTAAAACTGATCAGACAGGGATTCTTTTGGTTGTCTATTGAGGCCGAATATGGGACCCTTTCTCAATGGCATATGGGCAAGATTTTCCCCAATTCAACTCATTTGTTTTTAAAAAAAATTATCTGAGAATCAATTATTTAATTTTGCTTGGCCTTATTCAAGATTTTCATTTGCAAGTGTTATCTGCCTTTTGTGTTAGGTAAAGGGCTAAAGGTCTGAATTCTGAAAAATTGTTCAGGGCTTAGGCCCAACAAAATTAAATAATTGATTCTCAGGCAATTTTTTTTAAAAACGAATGAGGGAGGGCGGTTTTTATTTTTATTTTTTATTCCTGATTGAATGGTCGCTGATGCCTAAAATCCAGTTGTGAGTGCCTAAAATTAAATACTAGAGCTTCCATGTTGATTTCATTGATAGTTTTTTTTGGTAACAGTGATCATACAACCCAAAATCAATATAGAACAACTAAAATGTCAGGTCAAAAATAATATAATAATTAGCCAGAATCAGACCTTTCAAAAAAAATGAGGGTACCAGTGTAAGAGCCAACATTTTCCTTACCCAAGTTTTGTATTCAATCGAATGTAAATAATAGTTGGTTTATGAACATTTGTTCTATTACAAATTATTGGAGAGTGCCTGTTGGCAGTCTCCAATAATTTGTAATAAAACATTTTTTGATGAACAAATTTAGACCACTAAAACTAAGCTTGCTCTCAACCACTTAAATAAAATATAGAACTTTAGTGAGCACGCTCACATACCCCACGTGCCCCGATATTTCAGGCTCGGAAATCTGTAATTTTTAGGAAAATGACCCGGAAATCTGTTACTTGTATTTTTCAGAGTCCAGGGCCCGTAATTTCAACAAAAATCAGCCGAGCAGAACAAAACGCAAACTTAATCTGTAAGTCATTGTGGTAGACTCACATACTAAAATGGCCGTAATTTTGATAATATCTGAAAGCGTGTAGAAAAAAAAGTCTGGAAAACTGTAATTTTGATGAACTTTTCAAAGTCGAAGGGCCAGAATTTCGGTAAAAATCAGTGGAGAAGAACAAAATGCAAACTTGATCTGTAGGCCACCATGTTAGACAAACATACCAAAAATCAGCTCAATGTCTGGAAGCATGTAGAGAAAAAGCCCGGAAAACTGTAATTTTGATGAACTTTTCAAAGTCTATGGGGCCGTAATTTTGGTAAAAATCAGTGGAGCGGAACAAAACCCAAACTTCTTCTGTAGGCCACCATGTTAGACTAACATACCAAAAATCAGCTCAATATCTGAAAGTGTGTAGAAAAAAAGTCTGGAAAACTGTAATTTTGATGAATTTTTCAGAGTCCAAGGGCCGTAATTTGGGTAAAAATCAGTGGAGCGGAACAAAATGCAAACTTGATCTGTAGGCCACCATGTCAGATTAACATACCAAAAATCAGCTCAATATCTGGAAGCGTGTAGAAAAAAAGTCCGGGAAACTCTAATTTTGATGCATTTTTCAAATCCAAGGGCCGTAATTTCGGTAAAAATCAGTGGAGCAGAACAAAACTTAAACTTGTTCTGTAGGCCACCATGTTAGACTAACATACCAAAAATCAGCTCAATATCTGGAAGTGTGTAGGAAAAATGTCCGCAAAACTGTAATTTTGATGAACTTTTCAAAGTTCAAGGGCCGTAATTTCGGTAAAAATCAGTGGAGCAGAACAAAATGCAAACCTGATCTGTAGGCCACCATGTTAGACTAACATACCAAAAATCAGCACAATATCTGGAAGCATGTAGAAAAAAAGTCCGGAAAACTGTAATTTTGATGAATTTTTCAGAGTCCAAGGGCCATAATTTGGGTAAAAATCAGTGGAGCGGAACAAAATGCAAAAGTGATCTATAGGCCACCATTTTAGACTCACATAACAAAATTCGGCTCAAAATCTGGAAGCGTATAGAAAAAAAGTCCGGAAAACAAGTAGGACTGACTGACAGACTGACGGACTGACAGACTGACGGACGGACCAGTCAAAAACATTATACCCCCGCAACTTCGTTGCGTGGGGTATAATAATTATTTTGTACACACATATGAGACTCGTGTCTCATTTCGTGAAGAGAATAACAAAACTGTATCAATGTATACGACATATTGCATCGCAAATCGTGATGTGATACCGCTAAAATCACACCCTATGATAGTTTTATACATTTCGAATTTTGCCTAAAAAATAAGTATGATGAACGTGGGCCGAAAAAAACGAATGCGCCGGGGCCTGAGAATCAAACGATTAATTTTCTTTAGCCTTAATGGTTAATAGTTGATAAGCCAAATTAGCCAATACTACCTTTATATCTCTGATCCTCTTGATATCAGGCCCACGATTATAACCATAGCTTCGTTTACCAAGCTGTGAGGAGAAGTTGGTATTCATATTAGTTCTTCCAGTGTTGCTGTTCATAAAGCCTCCTTGAAAGTTAAGCAGTGGCTTTGGAGCAGTGGGAGCAGTAGTGGGACCTCCTTTTAGGAGATTTATTGCCATAGCAAGCTGCTCAGATTGCGCAGATGGTGCAGTTTGTCCAAGAGGCATGTTACCCCTCATCGTTTGTCCAAATGACGATCTACCAGACTGCATGTTAGTTCCCATGTTACTTCCCATTGGTGTTCTGAGCGGAGTGATGCCCATATTTGGCATCTGCATAGAATTCATGTTGCCCTGTCCCATCATGTTGTTGTTTCCCATTCCTTGGGAACCTCCAAAATTACTCATCATTCTCTGTCTTGGATCCATTCCTGAAAAAAAAAGTTTTCGTGTACAAAAGAACATTATTTTAACACTTTAGCCAGGGTTTCCGCTAGGGGAAAATTTGTGGGTCCGGTAGTTTAAAGAAAGTGAAATTCAGATGCCTTTGGCATCTGCCGCACGTGCCAAAGGGTCTGTTCTCCCCCAGGAAAATTTTTATTTTTAGGTGCTCTCTGGTGGCCTCTGGGGGCATTCTGGTAGCTAAAATGCTGAATAATTGAAGTGGAAAATGTGTATTTTTTCCTACTACAAGTCTCTAAATTCCCACGGGACACACAATACTACATCTGGTCCGAGGTTTCATAAAAATACAAAACAACACAAAATCCACAAATCCTGACAGTGACTGCGACGCTTGACCTCAATTTTTTTTATACAACCTGATACGTGCCAAAGTAAATAATTGGAAATGCAGAGAGAACGAAATGTTCGAAAAGAACCATGATGCGGACGTGTGATGTCATGCATGTGCAATTACATCATTTATCACTCGAAATAAAAGCCAGTGATTTCAGACCAAACACAACAATTTGAGTCCAAAATTTTATAGGCGACATTTAGGATTTGAACTTTGTTTCCCCCTCTTGCCTGGGGGTTATAAAGTATCAGGTTGTCGCCAGTAATAGTAGGCATAGCATACAACATTATGCCTATATTACGTGGAAACAAAGGATCCTGAGTGTCGTTATGATACAGCATTGTACTCGACATTTTAACCACCAGCTTTTCTGACTGATCATAGTATGATATCGGCAGGGGGAATGGGTCCGGTCGACGGACCCGCAGCCGGTCTAGCAGAAACCCTGCTTTAGCCAACGAATCGGCTGCATCCGCTCGTGTAATATGCAAATTATGCAGCTGAAAAAATATTTTTCGAAAAATTTCAACCAAACCATATTATGTGACCCCTATTTGGAACGAGCTCATCGAGCTCGTTCCAAAGAGGGGTCACATGATATGGTTTGGTTGAAATTTTTTGAAAAAATTTAAAAAATGTTATTTAAAATAATAAATTTTGATATCATCTGCGTTGGGTAAAGGGTTAAGTCCTCAGATTAATTTTATTTTAATAACTTCTACTGTATATACAAGTACATAGCTGCAGGTGATTTAACAGTGTTTCTACATCATTGTTGGCTGCCTGTATACAGGTAGCCAAAAATGATGTAAAAGCTCCACTGACAAATGGGAGCAAAATGGAGGCGAGTGGAAAATTGCGAACCTCAAATAAAGTTTGCGAGAGCAAAAAATGTGAGGAGAGTGATTTTGATTGAGAGTGTTGACTTCAATGTTTAATTTCATATTTTTAATACTGTTGAATTGTAAATTCAAAGTGTATTTTTTTCTAAATATACATCCCCCCGTGGGCCACCATTTAAAAGTTGAAACATTCACTTTATTGCCTTTTGTTTTCTTCATACTGATCCATATATTATGGCATGTATAAAAATTTATTTCGCAGTTTCCAATGAAGAGCGCACTTCGAAACAAATGCTGATGAAAATATATGTAACCCACGAAAATTAGTTCTGGACTTAGTTCTGAAATGGCAGATTATTAAAATCATGGAAAATGGATACGTAAATTCCAAATCGGGAACATTAATTCACGTCGCTGGTGAACTGGAGCAACAGGTGTCACATGTATAAAAGAAAATAAAGTCTGGGGCAACAATCAACGTCTTTGATAAAAAAAAATATGGAAGTATTAAGACATTTCTCAGATCCCTTTTTTTTTCATCTGAACCTGCGTGTTTATTTTATGGTGGGAGTAAGCTCTGGGTGAGTTGTCAATGTACAATCCTCTTACTGTTAGTGTGTCGTGTGTGGATGTATTCGTGTGTGGATGTATAAGCGAACTACTGTATGTCATGTTCATAATGGCGGAAAGGAAATTGTTTGGAATTGAACTTTAAATGCTTCAAATTGTGAGTGATTCTTAAAAAATTCTCAACATCAAAACTTAATTGAATGTTTCTGTTGATGCAACTCAAAATCATGAAAACACACCCAAGAATAGAGGCATGCCATTATTTGTGCACCTTGGACAATTTTTGCGTGAGCGATGGTGTGCGAGAGCGATCGCATGTCTTTCCCCTGCATCACTGAAACACAAACACTATTTAATTAATTAATTTTACTTAGGCCTAAAAAATTAAAAATCCATTTCTCAGGCCCTCCTGCATGGTCCTTTTGGCTACAGCATGCTCTCTTTTTATAACCAATGTAAACTTAAAAAAAAAAAATTAAATGGTTTATGTCTGATATTTTACCAAAGTTAAAAAAATTGATAAATTTGTCCCTTGAGTGCAAGAAGGCTTTGCAATGCTTTAGCATTGCAAAGCCTTCTTGCTCTCCAGTGACAAAATACACCACCCATGCTATTCCGTAGATTATGACGTCTAAAACATAAACCAAGAACATAAACTTTTGATGGCAAAGAAATAATTACAGAAATAAATGAAAGTGTCAATGATACTGTAGCTCAACTTGTATAAGACATGTACATGCATAGTATGTGACACAGCAATGACAAACATCTAGGTAATGACCTAATAACAAAGGTACATGTAAAGTATTGTAACGGTCTGTACATAAATGCTGATGCCTGTAACAAAATATATAGGTAAAGTATTGTAAAGGTGGGGTGACAGTTAGATGCTAAACTAGAAAAGAAATCTTTGAGTCCCAGAGTGGGTCTGGCTGAACCCAAAAATTTTTTATAAAAGGTTTTTATTTTTGTTTTTTATTCCTGATGGAATGGTTGCCGATGCCTAAAATCCAGTTGTGAGAGCCTAAAATTAAATACTAGAGCTTCCATGTTGATTTTTTGTAACAGTGACCATAGGCCTACAACCCAAAATCAATATAGAACAACTAAAATGGAGGTGAAAAATAATAATGAGTTTCTGAACTGGTTGAGTGCTAGAAGCCACAATTAGGCCTTCCAAAAAATGAGTGTACCAGTGCAAAAGCCAACATTTTTCTTACCCATGTTTCGTATTCAGTCAAACGTAAATAATTGTTTGTTTATACAAATTTGTTCTTTTACAAATTATTGGAGAGTGCCTGTTGTCACTCTCCAATAATTTGTAATAAAACAATTTTTGATGAACAAATTGAGACCACCAAAACTATTCTAGCTCCCAACCAGTTGAATAAATATTTATTTTGTACATATATTTTAGAATCGTGTCACATTTCGCGAAGAGAATAGCAATACTGTATATGACATATTACACTGCATCTCGCGATGTGATACCGCTAAAATCGCAAACTATGATAGATTTGTACATTTTGTATTTTGCTCCGAAATAAATATGTCTAACGCGCGGCAAAAATACGAATGCCCCGGTGCCTGAGAATCAAACTATTAATTTTCTTTAGCCTTACCACACTTTGTTTGAAACCAAAATTTGTCCTTATGTAAATCAGTTATGATTCTCAAGAACTCCTACTGCAAGAACCAATCGAATTTCAGAGTACTGTTCTAGCCATGTGAGAGCAATCAATGCATATTACATAGCAAACAACGAATCTCAGGTTCATATTTGCTGGTCTTGTTTAATCCAGGCCTGGCATTCTTAAAAATGCAGAAGGGCTAAAACTCGCATGCCTTAGATGATAGATTAAGATCTCCTCAAGCTTACAAAAGCTAAATTGCAAAACGAAGTTTTACTGTTATTGATTTCTGCAAAGTGAGCATTGTACATTTTATTTGGTGCTGCCAACAAGGTAGTCTCTGTGAGACAGCTACACTACCCATTCCACACCTCCTGGCCTTAGCAAGGCCCAGAGATGTGGGAGGGGCAGTGTGGCCGTCTTACAGAGACCACTAACATACATGTAGCAGAGATCTTAAAAGATGTGGGTTTTAGGCATAGGTGGTTATGGTAATTATAATTTTCCAAGGCCAGGAGGGCTAGTTTTCGCCCTCCTTAATATTTTTAAGGCGAGCAGTAGGTGAGCGAATAAATCCCTCTCCTGAAAATGCCAGGCCTGCTAATCCTAAGGGGCCAATTTCCAATTTTGGTGAATTTCTTCTCTTACATGTATGTACATGTGGAACATATGTTCCAACATGGAAGTTTGTTGGTCTTGTTGATGAAAGTTAAAGTACCCTGGAAAGAGACTTCACCGGATACCACTGCTAAGTCAAAGTGTTACTTAGAACCACATTATGAAGGAGCAGAAACTGAGTAGAGTGCTGTGAACTGGTAGAGTGCTATTCTGAAGTGCAGCTACCAGAACTTAAATCTGTGCCATGAACTGGTAGAGTGCTATTCTGAAGTGCAGCTACCAGAACTTAAATCCTCCATATTCAGTAAATGTGCTTCATATTATCTTTGAAGTGAAATTATTTAGTCTGTGAGGATTTTCCTGGTTACAATTTATGGGAGAGTGCCTAAGGGCACTCTCCCATAAATTGGAACAACGCAAAGACTTGTTAAGAAATTATGATGAAAGCCTTGGACACATACACCAGTAGTGAAAATCATTAAAGTCTGTTGGAAATACTTTCCTGAAGGTTTATTACTGAATTCAATAACTTTTTGGAATTTCAAGGATCCACTGCTGGCTGTCCTGTGGGCAAGTCTGGAAATAACCAATTTGTCATTTGCAGAATGAGGTCCCCTATTGCTTATGCTATCGGATGCAGTGGGTTAGAATCTGTCAATTTCTCCTCTAGATACCTCTTTCTGTTAAGGTCTTGGACCGTGATTCAGATTGAGGTTCACAGAGGGTAAATTTAGTAATGCTGATGATAGTCTGCTTATTTCCAGGCTTGCCTGTGGGAGAAACTCAATTGAACCATTTAGATTTTAATTGTGATACAATTTTTTTTTTCTCTGGATGAACATGAGACAAAAGAAGTCCTAAATTTTAATATACATGTAACATATACAAACCCATATTACTGTTCATCATGTTTGGGGGAGGACCCAATAGGCCAGCCCCAGATGAACCACCCATCCCTCTGTTATCCATCGATGATCCTCGCATGCCAAAATCTCTGTTCATGGTGTTGAATGATTACTGCAATAAAAAAAAACAGCACTGATATTTTTCACTGGGTGAACTTGACAAGTTTCTCAGGAACATATCAATAAACATCTGAGAGTTGTAGGGGTGCATGTAGAGTACTTAAAATTAGGGGGAGAAATCTAAATTTTATAGTAAATTTCCTTTCTTATTATACCTACCACAATTGTTTACTACAGGCTTGCACTACAGTGGAAGTCCCTAACTCGGATAAAATACTCTCTATTTTTGTCTTTCCCAAGCAAGTTGGGAAAGAAAAGTGGTGCAAAAGCACCAATAAAAAATAAGCCAAAACTGGGTCGAGTGCAACCGGCGCAGACCCAGTACGGGACGCTCTCTCCCAAGTACAACTCCACGACTTCCGTTGCCAGTGCGCATACCGTCTCTAAAGACTCATTCTTTTTGAATCCGTAAACGTTAGAGTTATGTGATCAGCGGGGAGGAAAGATTCTTTACCCGTAAAGAAGACGGGAGGGCCTCCATGTAAACAATTGTGGTAGGTATAATAAGAAAGGAAATTTACTATAAAATTTAGATTTCTTATCAACCTACTCACAATTGTTTACTACAGGCTGAATAGACAAAAGGCTGGAGGGAATCGCATAACCAACCCCCACATAACCCTAGTGCACTGGAACCGTGAAGCAGAAGGAAGAGGTCCCGAGGCTTATCAACCATAATGTCGCAATCATTGGTAAAGGACAATGAAAAGAGACATATGAGCCTGTGTGACACACAGACAGAAAAAAGGGGCAGTAACAGCACAAGGCTGAAACTGACCTTCAAGAAGCCTAATGGCTATGGCAGACAACAGCCTGAGCAGAAGAAAGAGGACCCAAGGCAAAAAGGTCCTCCGACTGCTCCTGCAACTGGCGTAAATAAAAGGTGGAGAAAGTAGAAGCATTTCTCCAGTAGGCTGCCTGCATAACATCCGACAACTTGACGGAGTTAGAATAAGCCCAAGAGGTTGACAGTGCCCGCACCTCGTGGGCAGAAATACGATTGGTAATACAATCGCCAGCTGCTAAACGACTATAAGCCGTACGAATAGCAAGACAAATCCATCGAGAAATGGATTGAGGAGAGATCTTCTGTCGACCCGGAATGAGAGACAGAAAAAACCGTTTTCTGCCCTTCCGTATGAAGCGTGTCCGATCAAGATAAAAGCGAATAGCACGGACCGGACAGAGCAATGGGCGAGTACCCTCAACAGAGGGAAGAGCCCTGATACAGATAGGAGGAGGAGTAGTATCTGGTAACTGATTCTTAGCCAAAAAGGAGCAATCAGTGGTAAAAGTAACACTGTTGGGAGAACTCCTAAAAAAGGCCGGGTCAACCGAGAGGGCGTGAAGCTCACTAACCCGTCTGGCCGAAGCAAATGCCATCAGAAAAGCCGTCTTGTATGTGAGAAATCGCATATCCACCTGGGATAAAGGTTCGAACGGCGCCCCCCCCCCAAGCAAAGCAGCACCCACGAAAGATTCCATCGTGGAGTAAGCTGCAAAGTCCGAGGCCTTTTCAAAGAAAAGTGCCGAACAAGCTTGGAGAGGTAAGGATTAGTGCCGATACGACGCTTCCCCACATAAGAAAAAGTCTCTGAAAGCATAGACCTGTAACCCTTGATGGTAACAGGCTGGAGACCCCGAGAATCAAACAGATATACCAGAAACTCCGCAATCTGTGAAATCGAAGGATTGGCATAATCAACAGAGTGATCAGCACACCATCGACAGAAGACCTTCCATTTAGCTGCATAAGCTAAACCAGTGGAGTGCCTCCTTGAAGAAGAAATGCACTCCACTGCTCGTCTCGAAAAACCTCTACGGAGGAGACAGGACCTGACAAAAGATATGCGTGAAGGCACAATGAAGTCGGGTCGACGTGAAACCTCCTCGGGCGACCTTGACAAAGAAGGTCGCGACGTAGCGGGAGACGTGCCGGAACCGCCGCCATCAGCGAGCGGAGCTGATTGATCCACACCCGCTGAGGCGACAGGGGAGCGATCAGAATGATTCGACAACTGCAGGTTCGAATTTTGGCGAGAACCTGAGGAAGAATCGGAACCGGCGGGAAGGCGTAGCCGACTAGACCGTTCCAATCGAGTGACAGAGCGTCCACGGCAAAAGCCAGAGGATCTGGACACGGGGACACGAAAGTGTCCCCCTGATGGTTCCAACGAGTCGCAAAGAGATCGATGTGGGGACGTCCCCAGAGATCGCAAAGCGACTGGAACACTGCCCTGTGAAGCATCCACTCGGTGGAAATAACCCTGCCCTGTCGGGACAGGGAGTCGGCTAGGACGTTCAGACGACCGGGAATGTGACGAACAACCACCCCGGCGTGAACCTCCTGAGCGAGCAGTAAAAGATCCTGAGCCAACTCGTACATCGGAAGCGAGTGCGTGCCGCCCTGGTTCCGAATGTAAGCAACCACTGTCGAATTGTCGGATAGTAGAAGGACCTGGCGATTCGACAAGTGAGGGATCCACTGCCTGAAACTCAGAAGAAGAGCAAGAAGCTCCTTCTGGTTGATGTGTAGAGCTGCTTGATCCTGGTCCCACATCCCGTGTAGGGAAAGACCGAGAGGATCCAACGTCGCACCCCATCCGAGATCGCTGGCATCTGCCGTCAGGACGCGATCGGACGTGGGTAAGTCCAGCGGAACACCCTGCGTAATCCACTGAACATCTGTCCAGGGAAGAAGGTGAGGATACAGAGAGTCCGGAAACGGAAGCACCTGATCCAGAGAATCTACATTCGGTCTCCAACGACTGAGCAGAAAGTGTTGGAGAGGTCTGACACGCAGCCGACCTAGAGGAATGAGATCCGTCACCGAACCGCAGAGACCGATCAGCCGGAGAAAACTCCGAGCGGTCGCGGACCTGGACTGGGACAGAGTCAGAGCAAAAGCTGAGAGAATCACAGCCTTGGCCTGGGGAACAGCCACCAAATTGAATTTGGTTTGGAAAGACATCCCCAGATGACAAAACGACTGAGAAGGGACCAGGTCCGACTTCTCCTCGTTGACTCTGAATCCTAGCGACGTGAGCAAGCTCAACAGAGTGGCGACATCCGATTCCAGTAAGGCAGCATTGGAATGCCTCTGGAGGATATCGTCCAGATATGCCGAAGTAGTCACCCTGGACTGTGTGCGATGGAACGCTATCACATGCGACATCAGTCTGGTGAACGCCCAAGGAGCCAGGTTGAGGCCGAACGGCATGGCCTTGAACTGGTAAACTCGCCCCAGAAAAGCGAACCTGAGATACTTCCGTGACGCCCGATGCATCGGAACGTGGAAGTAAGCGTCTCGCAGGTCTATGCTGGCGGCGAAATCTCCCTGGTGAATTGAATGGCGGACCGACCTGAAAGTCTCCATGCTGAACTTGGGAGCAATGATAGACTGGTTCAGGATGCTCAGATCGATAACCGGTCGGAGTCGGCCGTCCTTCTTCGGCACCAAGAACAGGCGGGAATAGAAACCCACTGACTGAACGTTCTTGACGACCTCGATCGCCCCCTTTGCCAGGAGATTGGCAATCTCCGTGGACAAAAGTTCCCGACGTAAAACGTCTGAAGGAACTGTGGTTGGAAGAGGCACCCTTGACAGAGTGGGGTGCCGTCGGAAGGATATGCGCAGCCCGGACCGAACAACATCTAACACCCATGGATCGGATGTGATGGTGGTCCAATGGTCTGCAAACTCTGCTATCCTTCCTCCAACCTGGGACGAGTCGAGGTGAGGACCTTCATTTCGAGCCCCGACGAGGCCCGCGAGAGGAGAAACCACCTCCTCTGTGAAATGAAGAATCCTGAGACTTCCCTCGATTCTGCCGACCCCTACCTTTACCCCGTGAGTAAGAAGCAGAGGCGGCGGCAGAAGGACCAGCCTTTTGCTTCACAGAGGAAGCAGAAGGGTACTTGTTAGGCTTGGAACGGCCCTTGCCTCCCCGAGAAGGCTGATCAAGCTGACGAAACAGCAGCTGATCTTTGGAATGACGTAGGACGTCATCCCGGACCGTCGACACGGAACCATGGAAAAGTTGCGGACCTGCCAAAGAAGCAGATCGAAGAGTAGCACGCTGCTCCTCGGGAAGGGATCGTCCTGTGTCCAGCACAGCGTCCCTTCGAACTAATTCCAAATTGGCCGTGTTACAGGCATGCGTGTGAGTAAGGTGCATAAGCGCCTTGGACAGCACACGCAAAGGAGCCTGTACCTCGTCAAACTTATCTGGAGGCAGATAAGCAGCCAAAGCTGAGACGACGTGATCTGAGAGAGAAAGCATGCCAAGCATCTCTCTAGATAAGCCCAACGTGGACTCCAGAGTCGTCATTGGAATGACGGCAGACTTGGGCTTGGAAAGCCCGAGGGAAGTGGAGTCCTGATCCAGAACCGTCAAAGTCTGGCAGACTGACGGATTGGCGGAATCGTAGGAACGATAACGCACAGGAGGCAAAAAGGTGTCAACCCTGGTGAAGAACGAAGTCTTCAAAGCCTTGGAATTCAGCTTGGCATCCAATGCTGAAAAAGCTTCAACCACCTGTACCGACTGGCACGGTCGAAGGCGCCCAGAAGCAGGTTGCTCCATAGGCTGTTGGCGCGCGACCGAAGATCGCGGCCAGGCTGACACTGTCGGCTGGTTAGCAGGTTTGAGCTCAGGCAGAAACCCAAACACAAAGTCAAGAGCCGCCCCCAAGTCCGAAGACTGCTGGCCCTCGACCTCAAGCATGTCGGACTCCTCCCCAGAGTCGGAAGACACATAGCCCATAGTGGGCAAACCAGCTGACGCCTCCCATGGTGTCGGGACACCAGAGGAATCGGAAACCGGCCTGTTTCCAATCCCGGGAGGCGGCGCCATAGGAGGCGCCTGGAAACCACCCATAGCCTCGCTGGAAGCAACAGGAAGGCTCTTTGAGAGAACCTGAGTGAGTAAGGAGAGGGCCTCCCTAAGCTCACTGCCTGTACCGACCGGTTCGACAGGGGAGCGAACCGGCAAAGTGGCTTCACCTCTGACCCTCTTAACCAGCGAAGGGTCACGATCCTCCAAAACACCCGACGCGGGACGACGGGCGGCAGCCGAAACATCTGAAGGCAGACGTGTATAGGGGTACGATGCACCCCGAGGATCAATATTGCGAGAACTCATGAGAGTCACCGCGGACCTCTGCGGGGCAGAAGGTCCAGGCTGCACAAAAGGCGTTGGTCCCCCAAAACTGGTCGTGTGACCAGAGTGAGCGGACGGAAACGCCCCGGAGTTCATAGTGTTTCCACTATGAACATCCGAATCCAAAGACACAACTGTGGTACTCGACGGCGACGAGACCACAGCGATGGGCTCGGCCGGCAGCCCCTTCCGACTTCGCCGAGTTGAAGTCAGGGAAGGCTGGGGCCGATATCCCACGTCTACAGTATCGGACAGTTCTGCAGTCCCCTGCAGCGAAAAGCCGAGGCCGGCTGAAACAGACAACGAAGCAGACGGACCAGCAGCAGTAGTAGATACGTCGAGAGTCGTTGAGGCTGGTGAAATAATGGAGAGAGCACACCGGCTCGGCTCCGAAGGAGGAGTCACAACCCTAGTGACAGCCTCAGATGTCGACTGGAGGGGGACCGTAGTCCCGGAACCAGGCATCTCTACACCAGAACACTCAACGGCTCCCGCAGTATCCACCACAGGAAAAGACTGCACATCCCCCACGGAGGAGGAATAACTCTCACCAGACAGAGTCGGTTCGGGAGGCCCCGAACGACCACGTTCTCCTTTCCCGCGGGAGCGGGAGGCACGGCCACGAGAACGAACGACACGATTTACAGACGCCCAAAAGGTGGAAGACCATGTTCCACAGACACCACACGGCCGCTCGGCCGAACACCCATTACAGGAGGAACACGACGAATGTACATCGTCCACATGCTTAGGCAGCAGACACTGCCCACAAGGAATTGTCCTAGGCATGAAAGAGGTGAGAGGAGCAGAGAAGGTGAGATCAGAAAACAGAACACCCCCAAAGAGAGAAAGGTGACAGAAACAAAGACCCCAGACGGCCGACCGGGAACCACCCAACAGGAAGACTACTCTCAACAGAAAGAAGAAACACTGTAGGAGTGGTACCCCGCTGACACCTAACTCTAACACAATTAAAAAAGTTTGCAAAAAAAAGCATTAACAATAATTGTGAAATAATCTAAGTCCGAACCGCGTGGCCCGCGAAATTCGCGCGCGACTCGAGAGAGAGCAAATAAATATACATGATGGACATATAAAAGAAAAAAGAGAATATAAAACACTGTTCCTGAGAATACAAAGGATACACTGCGGTATAATGAATCAGGAATCATCAAACATCGAGTTGGTGGAACACTGATAAGCGTGCAAAAACATCTCGACACGAAGCGGATTTTAAAAAGAATGAGTCTTTAGAGACGGTATGCGCACTGGCAACGGAAGTCGTGGAGTTGTACTTGGGAGAGAGCGTCCCGTACTGGGTCTGCGCCGGTTGCACTCGACCCAGTTTTGGCTTATTTTTTATTGGTGCTTTTGCACCACTTTTCTTTCCCAACTTGCTTGGGAAAGACAAAAATAGAGAGTATTTTATCCGAGTTAGGGACTTCCACTGTAGTGCAAGCCTGTAGTAAACAATTGTGAGTAGGTTGATAAGAAATGCTAGACCCCCCTGTTATAATGTCGGTTTTCCAAGTAACAGCTCTTACCAGGGGGAGGGAGGTATTGGAGGGGAGGGGGGCGGAGAAGTCACTTTATTTCATTTGACTTTTATGACCTCAGAACAGGTGCCCTAAATACGTCATCATGAGGAGGTCCTGCTGACATTAAACAAATTGCCTTGGCAGTGGCTTCTAGTCAAGTCTTGGCTGCCTTAACAGTCCAGATTGGAAAAGAAATCACTGCTGTGCACTGGACATATAGATGCTGTTGGCTTGTGGGAATTCTGGACACTTGTCCAAGCCCTTAAGGGTTAATGACACTTTCAACAGCCAGGGTCATCTCGTGTCAGGCAGTTATGTGGGTTGCGGAAGCCGGAATACATGAAGAGAACTACCAAGCTGCGGGAAGTAACTGCCAGACGCATCAATGTACTAACTCCAAACAGGGTTTTCACTGGTTGAAGAGTGCACCACACCTTAGTGCACCACACCTTAGTACCACCATGCACCACGTGGACAATTAGGATTAAGTGCCTTGCCCAAGAACAAAAAATAGTTACCCCTGGCAGAGATCAAATACTGGAGATGATTTGCTATTACCGTAGTAAGTCTAAGAATTTTCCGTTTTGGGGAGCCTCTGGCAAGCCCAAACGGAAAATTCGGACGAGTTTCATAAATATTATATATGAGAAAAACACTCATTTCATATTCTATTTATCATATGACACACCTACGCACAAAATAGCCACTTAGTATAACTTTTTAACCCATCACCTAACTTGAGTTGCCGGCGGCACTTGGAAAAAACATCCTCGTATAACTAAAAATTTTCATTTTTTGCTTCCAAAACATAGGCTATGACCCTTCATTGGAACGAGCTTGTCGAGCCCGTTCCAATGAGGGGTCATAACCTATGTTTTGGAAGCAAAAAGTGAAAATATAAAAAAAAAATGAATGGTGTTTTTCTTGTAGGTAAAAGATTAATACAATTATAACCCATCCTAAATAAGACAGATAACGTAAATTCTCCATACTGAAATTATGCAAATGTCACCCATTTGTATTTTGTTTAGCCAATCAAATTGTCCAGTGTTATAGCCCCCATATTATATTGAGATTGATATATCCTTAAATTGATAATTATGTGAGAAAGATTTTTTTTTTATTTCTGCATTTTCTGACTGGTCTAACTCTTTTGCACTCAGTGACCTTGTTTACATCTTTGTTACACTGATATATTGTACATATAGCTGTTGATTGTTTAATTGTTTAAATAGGTCAATGACCTTGTTTACTTGAACTTTAACAGAATCCCCCAGAAACTAATAGAACATTGCAGAAACTTCCTCTTCTGGGACATTCTATCTGGTTACTATATAAAGGTTTGTCAACAGAATTCAAAAACTCATTTTAGAAAACCATTTCAGAAAGACTAACTTCAATTGTTTCCATTGGAGATTATTATTGTTTCAGAGCAGTGCATTTATTATAGAAGCAGTGCTTCTTTGTGAATTTGGAAGATTGATTCCAAAAGAGAATTTTGAAGAGAATCTATTCGTCTTGGAAAAGAGAATTTATACTTTCTGTGAAACAGAATAATAATTTTTGTGAAAAGCCAGGATTCTGCTGGATTATTTGGAAATTGCCTGTGGCACCAATACTTCTTGGATTTTTACTCCATTTGAATTTTGCGGAGCATGTATTATAGTTTATTGGAGACTGCTGAAATTTCAAAGTGAAAATTTTATTACAAATCTACGGGATACTGTTTCTGAGAGACATTCTTGGATTTAATACTACATGTAACAGCTGGTAACTTTCTTCACAAGATTCCTCACCACTGGATTACTGGATTCTGTCAAACTGTTCTTTGGACTAATTCAATAATTGATAAGTACCACTGTTTTTATTTTCTGTAAACCAATCAGTGTAAAAGATCTTTGTATCATTTTTTTTATATTAATTTTTTTTAAAATTAAATTGCAGAATAGTTAAATTTATAGTTTTTGTTGCTGATTCTCAGATTTCTTTCTGTTACCAATATCAATAATATTTCCACACCGTAACAGAAATTGGGGGCTCGTCCGGGATTGAATATTAGATAACGAGAAAATTGCAAATTGCAATTATTATTTTGGCTCACTTTCAAAACATTTAAATTTTGTTAGAAAATTTCAGTATCATTTAATTCATTATTTATATTCTGAGAACCAGCAAACCTTTTCATCATGGTATTTATTGTTACAGAATTTATATCTGAATTTGAAAGATCTCCTAGTTTGGCCCTTTTAGAATCTCTTAAGAAGGAGAATTTATTTCAACTTGCTCAGTATCTAAAATTACCTGCCACCCCTGGTCTGAACAAACATAAACTTAAACAGCTCATTGTTAATCATTATATGGAGGAAGGCCTTTTGCCTCAGTCTGAAACTCTCCCCTCTGAACCACAACCCACTGATGTCCTTGAACTCAAAAAGTTAGAATTGGAATTAAAAAAGTTAGAAATGCAACAAAAAATGAGGGAAATTGAAATTCAGGCCCAAAAAGAAAAAGAAGAAAGAGAAAATTAAATTAAATTAAAAGAATTAGAAGCTCAAAAAGAAAGGGAACAAATTCAGGCTCAAAAGGAAATGGAACAAATTCAGGCTCAAAAAGAAAAGGAGGATAGGGAATTAAAATTAAGAGAAATAGAAACTCAAAAAGAAATGCACTTAAAAGAATTAGAAATTCAAAAGGAAAAAAAAACAAAAGAATTAGAATCACAGTGTCAAGGCTCAAATGTAATTTCCCCACGTAGATTTGATGCAACTAAACATGTTAGGCTAGTTCCCCCCCTTTTCAAGAAAAAGAAGTTGATAAATATTTTTTACATTTTGAAAAAGTGGCAACAAGTTTAGAATGGCCAAGGGATGTCTGGACTTTGCTATTGCAAAGTGTTTTAAAAGGGAAGGCCCAAGAAATCTATTCCGCTCTATCTTCTGAGCAAAGTAATAATTATGATACTGTTAAAGAGGCTATACTCAAGGCATATGAACTTGTTCCAGAGGCCTATAGGCAGAAGTTCAGGAATTATTATAAAAACGAAAATCAAACTCATGTGGAATTTGCCAGAGAAAAGCAAAATTTATTCGACAGGTGGTGCCATTCCAAAGAAATTGGGAAAGATTTCTCGAAATTAAAAGAAATGATGCTGATTGAAGAGTTTAAAGGAAAGATACATTCAGATATAAAGGCCCACCTGGATGAACAAAATGTTGACACATTAAATAGAGCAGCAGTACTAGCAGATGACTATGCCTTAACTCATAAAATGAGTCATAACTCTACAAATTTTTGGCTTCACAAGAATTCTTTCCAAAATGGACCTAGACCTACTTCAGATAAAACTCATCCTTCTAATCATCCTTCCAATCCTCCAAACTTTTCACCGCCCAAATTTAATAGGAAGCCTAATGAGAATAAGTCATCTAATGCCAGTCCCACACCATTACGACCCAACAGTTCAACTAAAACTTGTAATTATTGTACGAAACCAGGTCATTTATTATCTGATTGCTGGCTGTTAAAAAGGAACTAGAACTATCACTGAAGGTGATTAATACCCCCGCTTTGGGTTTTTAGAGGAATGCACTTCTGATCATGTAGGCGAAGGCCATAAGGAAATGTATACATAAAGATCATTTTTTGTTGTTGAAATTTGTATTTGCATGTGACCTTCCACAGAACAGCACTGAATACTTAAAGAGCCTACACATATATGGTTTACATTTGGAAAAACACATTTACAATGTGCAACATGTATTCAAAATCGGTTCATTAATGTAGGAGGAGTTGCACACACAAGAATCCCATTTGAAAACCCATAATAAATCCAAGTTAAAGGGAGATAACCTGGTTAAAATTGTCGCAGATCAAAAATTTGGGAATATGCGTATGTTCACTTAGTTGTGATAATGTTTGAAAGGTTTCGTCAAAATTGATTGATAAATGTAGGAGTTGCACGCACAAGAATTTCATGTAGAAACCCATAATAAATCTAAGTTAAAGGGAGATAACCTAGTTAAAATTGCCACAGCTCAAAAATTTTGGAATATGCGCATGTTCACTTAGTAGTGATGATGTCTGTAAACTTTCGTCCAAACTGATTGATAAATGTAGGAGGACTTGCGCACACAAGAATTTCATGCAGAAACCCATATTAAATCAAAGTTCAAGAGAGATAACCTGGTTAAAATTGTCGCAGATCAAAAAGTTTGGAATATGCACATGTTCACTTAGTAGAGATAATGTTTGAAAGGTTTCATCAAAATCGGTTCATTAATGTAGGAGGAGTTGCGCACACAAGAATTTGTTCGAACGGAAAGACATAATAAATCTAAGTCAAAGGGAGATAACCTGGTTAAAATTGTCGCAGATCAAAAATCTTGGAATATGCGCATGTTCACTTAGTAGTAATGATGTCTGAAAAGTTTTGTCCAAATTGATTGATAAATGTAGGAGGAGTTGCACGCACAAGAATTTCATGTAGAAACCCATAATAAATCTAAGTTAAAGGGAGATAACCTAGTTAAAATTGCCACAGCTCAAAAATTTTGGAATATGCGCATGTTCACTTAGTAGTGATGATGTCTGTAAACTTTCGTCCAAATTGATTGATAAATGTAGGAGGAGTTGCGCACACAAGAATTTCATGCAGAAACCCATATTAAATCGAAGTTCAAGAGAGATAACTTGGTTAAAATTGTCGCAGATCAAAAAGTTTGGAATATACACATGTTCACTTAGTAGAGATGATGTTTGAAAGGTTTCATCAAAATCGGGTCATTAATGTAGGAGGAGTTGCGCACACAAGAATTTGTTCGAACGGAAAGACATAATAAATCTAAGTCAAAGGGAGATAACCTGGTTAAAATTGTCGCAGATCAAAATTCTTGGAATATGCGCATGTTCACTTAGTAGTGATGATGTCTGAAAAGTTTTGTCCAAATTGATTGATAAATGTAAGAGGAGTTGCGCACACAAGAAGTTCATATAGAAACCCATATTAAATCAAACTTCAAGAGAGATAACCTGGTTAAAATTGTCGCAGATCAAAAAGTTTGGAATATGCACATGTTCACTTAGTAGAGATGAAGGTTTCATCAAAATCGGTTCATTAATGTAGGAGGAGTTGCGCACACAAGAATTTGTCCGGACGGAAAGACGTACGGACGGACGGACGGACGTATGGACGTACGGACGTACAGGGCGATTCCTATATAGCCCCCACTTCTTCGAAGCGGGGGTATAAAAATGAGTACTCTACTTCACAGAATACACTAGCATGTGCTCCATGCCCTGAAAATTATGTTATAAAGCAAGACGCTTTAGAAAATTATAAGCCATTTATTTCTGAAGGCTTTGTTTCCCTTGATGGGGATAAGCACTGTTCCTTACCAATAAAAATACTGAGAGACACAGGGGCTACTCAGTCATTAATGTTAGAAGGCATTTTGCCATTTTCTAAAGAAAGTGCTACAGGGGCACAAGTTCTAATATCAGATATTGATTCAAACTCTTTAAATGTCCCACTTCATAAAATAAATTTAAGAAGTAGCTTAGTAAATGGGACTGTGACAGTAGGAATCAGACCTACTCTACCTGTAAAAGGTATTTCTTTATTATTGGGAAATGACTTAGCTGGTGACAAAGTCACTGTAGAACCTCAAGTGGTGGATAAGCCAAGCACAGATGAAAGTATTATTAATTTGAAGGAATGTTTTCCTTTTGCCTTTCCAGCATGTGCTGTGACTCGGTCCATGGCAAAGAAAACTGAGGTTGTTAACAACCTCAATTGTGTTGATTTAAACAGCAAAGCTGAGGATAAGAACTGTCACAGAATTACGGATTCTGAAGACATTGATTTGTCTCAAACATTTTGGAGTCAGTGTGATGACTCGTCCAGACATTGTAAAGAGGCCACTACACCTGAGAGTGATAGGGGGACCTCCTTGAATGTCATTTCCCGGACATCTTTAATTCAGGAACAGGAAAGTGATCCTGACCTTGCCGAGCCACGTGAAAAGGCTCTAACACAGGCTGAAGCCCAAAACTCCCCTGTGTGTTATTTCAGAAAATCTGGTGTACTCATGAGGAAATGGCGACCACCAGAAGTACCCTCTAATAGTGATTGGGAGGTTATTTATCAAATAGTTGTCCCCACTAAATACCGGAATGAAATAATAAGCCTGGCTCATGAAAATCCAATGGCTGGACATTTGGGAATTAGGAAAACCTACTCTCGTATTCAACAGTGTTTTTACTGGCCCAAGCTTCGACAGGATGTTGTTGAATTTTGTAAAACCTGCCACACCTGTCAAATTGTAGGAAAGCCGAACCAGAAGATTCCTCCTGCTCCCCTTCAGCCAATCCCTGCTTTTGAGGAGCCATTTAGTAGAATTATTATTGATTGTGTTGGCCCATTGCCTAGAACAAGATCTGGAAATGAATATCTTCTTACCATCATGTGTGCTTCTACACGATTTCCTGAGGCTATACCTCTAAGAAATATTAAAACTAAGACTATAGTTAAGGCCTTGATAAAATTTTTCACCACTTTCGGTCTACCCAGGTCAGTGCAATCAGACCAAGGCTCAAATTTTATGTCAAACATTTTTCAGCAGGTGATGTATGAGCTCAAAATTAAGCAGTACACATCAAGTGCCTACCATCCCGAAAGTCAAGGACGCTTTCATCAAACACTGAAGACCATGATAAAGGTCTATGGGGAGGATAATGAGAAGGATTGGGATGAAGGAGTACATCTCCTCTTATTTGCAGTCCATGAGACTGTACAGGAATCTCTGGGGTTCAGTCCTTTTGAATTAGTGTTTGGACACTCAGTGAGGGGTCAACTCACAGCTTTGAAGGAGAAATGGCTCGAAGAAGAGCCACCTGAAATTTCTCTTCTGGACTATGTGTCCACTTTTAAGGAAAAATTGCACCAGGCCAGAGAAATGGCAAATAAACATTTACAGAAAGCCCAGAGTCATATGAAGACCTGGTATGATAAAAAGGCGAAATTTCGCTCCTTTAAACCTGGGGACAAGGTGCTAGTATTATTCCCTGTAAAGGGCAGTGCTTTACAAGCAAGATATTCAGGCCCTTATATTGTTAAGCACAAGATCAGTGATACTGATTATGTTGTTGAGACTCCCGATAGACTCAAAAATACTCAGCTGTGCCATATAAATATGTTGAAAACTTATTATGAGAGAGAACCAAACTCTCTACCAGTCTCAACAGTCACCCACATGGATGAGCTGGAAAATCCTGTAGAGGATATTCATGAAGGCGGCGAAAATGTACCTCTGAAGTTACAGAACTCAGATGTCCTGAGAGATCTACAAAATAAAACAGATTATTTACTGCCTGACCAAAGAAAAGATTTAGTTGATTTAATTTTCAAATATCAACACTTATTTCCCGATGTGCCTAGTAGGACATCTGTTATTTTTCATGATGTTGATGTAGGAGTGGCAAATCCCATCAAACAGCATCCATATAGATTGAACCCTTTCAAAGCTGAGATCATGCGAAGGGAAATACAGTATATGCTGGACAATGATATAGAACATAGCCATAGCAACTGGAGTTCGCCCTGTATACTCGTCCCAAAACCTGATGGCAGTTACCGATTTTGTACGGATTACCGAAAGGTGAACAACCTCACCAAAACAGACAATTATCCAATTCCAAGAATTGATGACTGCATTGACAAACTTGGCCATGCTAAATTTGTGACAAAATTTGACTTGTTGAAGGGTTATTGGCAAGTCCCTTTAACAGAAAAAGCAAAAGAAATATCTGCTTTTGTTACCCCATTTGGGTTGTATCAATATAAAGTAACCCCTTTTGGCATGAAAAACTCTCCGGCAACGTTCCAGCGCATGGTTAACCACTTAATTGCAGACCTAGATCACAGTGAAGCTTATATTGATGATGTTATTATACACACAGATACAAATTGGGCTGATCATCTAAAGCATATTCAAGAATTTTTTGACAAAGTGACCCAAGCCAACCTAACTATTAACTTGGTAAAATCAGAATTTGGCAAAGCAACTGTAAATTATTTAGGTCATGTTGTGGGTCAGGGGCAGGTGAGGCCGATTGCGGCAAAAGTTGATGCCATTGTAAATTTTCCAGTACCAAACTCTAAAAAAGAGCTCATGAGATTCTTAGGCATGGCTGGATATAATAGAAAATTTTGTTTAAATTTCTCAGATGTTGTCTCCCCTTTGACCAGTTTATTGAGCAAAAGGGTTCGGTTTGTTTGGACTGAGGAATGCCAGAAATCCTTTAACAGAATAAAAACTTTATTAAATAATTCCCCTATCCTGGCCAGTCCCAATTATGAAAAGCCCTTCAAATTATTTATAGATGCGAGTGACAATGGAGCAGGTGGGTATATTGCCCAGGAAGATTCCCAAGGTATTGATCACCCTGTATGTTATTTTTCCAGAAAATTTCTCAAACATCAAAAGAATTACTCTACAGTAGAAAAAGAAACTTTGGCTCTAATTTTGGCATGAACCCATTTTGATGTGTATCTAGGAACCGCCCACTGTCCAATTACAGTTTACACCGATCATAACCCCTTAACATTTATCAATAAAATGAAAAACAAGAATCAAAGATTATTGCGGTGGAGTTTAGCCCTTCAAGAATATAATTTAGAGGTTAGGCATATTTCGGGAAGAGATAATGTTGTAGCTGATGCTCTTTCCAGAATATCCTAATTTAAAATGATATGATCGGTCCCTTTTCACTTCAAGTGTATATATGTTTATTAAAAAAAAAAAAAAAAAAAAAATTGTGAAGATTATGGTGTGTGTGTATTGTAAACCAGTCGGAGTCTGCTAAAATTATGTAAAAAGTTTTCAGTACCTTCAAACTTTTTCTTTTAAGGCAGGGTGTGTTATAGCCCCCATATTATATTGAGATTGATATATCCTTAAGTTGATAATTATGTGAGAAAGATTTTTTTTTTATTTCTGCATTTTCTGACTGGTCTAACTCTTTTGCACTCAGTGACCTTGTTTACATCTTTGTTACACTGATATATTGTACATACAGCTGTTGATTGTTTAATTGTTTAAATAGGTCAATGACCTTGTTTACTTGAACTTTAACAGAATCCACCAGAAACTAATAGAACACTGCAGAAACTTCCTCTTCTGGGACATTCTATCTGGTTACTATATAAAGGTTTGTCAACAGAATTCAAAAACTCATTTTAGAAAACCATTTCAGAAAGACTAACTTCAATTGTTTCCATTGGAGATTATTATTGTTTCAGAGCAGTGCATTTATTATAGAAGCAGTGATTCTTTGTGAATTTGGAAGATTGATTCCAAAAGAGAATTTTGAAGAGAATCTATTCGTCTTGGAAAAGAGAATTTATACTTTCTGTGAAACAGAATAATAATTTTTGTGAAAAGCCAGGATTCTGCTGGATTATTTGGAAATTGCCTGTGGCACCAATACTTCTTGGATTTTTACTCCATTTGAATTTTGCGGAGCATTTATTATATTTTATTGGAGACTGCTGAAATTTCAAAGTGACAATTTTATTACAAATCTACGGGATACTGTTTCTGAGAGACATTCTTGGATTTAATACTACATGTACCAACTGGTAACTTTCTTCACAAGATTCCTCACCACTGGATTACTGGATTCTGTCAAACTGTACTTTGGACTAATTCAATAATTGATAAGTACCACTGTTTTTATTTTCTGTAAACCAATCAGTGTAAAAGATCTTCGTATCATTTTTTTTATATTAATTTTTTTTTTAAATTAAATTGCAGAATAGTTAAATTTATAGTTTTTGTTGCTGATTCTCAGATTTCTTTCTGTTACCAATATCAATAATATTTCCACACTGTAACATCCAGTTTTGAAATTGACCAATGAAAGCTCCCAACTCTAATTATGCAAATTATGAAAATGTGGCCCAGTTATATTTTGCTTAGGCAATCAAATTGTCTAGTTTTGAAACTGACCAATGAAATTGACGGAAGGCTTTATTTATCACTGATTTATTTGAAAACAAAATATCAAATGTTTTAAAGTGAACAAAACGGACGAGTCATATGATAAAACATGTTATTTTACTTGTTTATCAAGGATGAACCCAAACAATGAAAGGTGGGTGACACCATGTGATTGATGCATTGCATGATTGGCAATGATTGTACAATACTTTCACAACTGGGATTATCATAAAGAGATTAACTACAGTTGCATTACTTCAATTTACTTACATATTTGTGTGGATATTGGACACTGGATTCACTGGACAGTGGACATTAATCTTGTTGACACTTTGAAAGATGGGGGGGGGGGGGGGGGGACTGACAAAGTGTTACTACTAGTGGAAACTTGCTGAAAAGTCGTGAAGCTGAAGAACATATCTAAATGCTTGTTCTACCTGATTCATTGGGGTGGGGCGATGATTTGACTTGGGGAAGGGGCATGGTAAAAACGACACAGAGGCCAACAGATTAGTTTTGCGAGTTATTTGATGAATCACTCGATTCAGTGTGATGATTCACACTGAATCGAGTGATTCATTAAATAACTTGCTAAACTAATCAGTTATTACTGTCGAATTAACCTGTCCAGCAGGGACCAGCCTACAAGGCGAAGTAGGCGATATCTTCGCCCTTAACACCAGGTCTTCGCCCAATTTCTTTCTCTGGGCGAAGTTGAAGTCACCTTGCAGTTTTGAAAAGTCGCTAAGAAAAGTTATTTCCGGCGATTCCGTTTCTAACTTCGCTTGGAAAAAATAGAAAAAAATAAGTGCAGTGAAAGCAAATAATTGGGCAGGTTAAAGAATTACTAAATATATTGATTTTACTTCCCATAAAACCGAAAAATAATACCAACCACGGCACGATTTCGTCATGACAATTCAAGTTTTCACTAGAGTGAAGTTAGATGACAAGACGAAAATTGCTCAAGTTCTTTTTTAATGTTTCATTTCAAAAGTGATTTCCACCATCAAACTTCGCTATACAGGGTATTTATTTAAAAAAAACATTTTTGGTAATGGGTAAAGCTGAAGAATAGGGGACTTTTCCATTTACGTAAAAACAACGCACTTTTCACACACATTTTCTACATTTTCCTATTACTAGTCATGTTTTCGATAAAATGACCTAAAGATATTCACTTTTACTGGCAATTATAACCGCCCAACCCACGTTTTTTACCGGTGCGATTTGTGACATTCGCGTTTATCTTTCCTCCATGTTTTTGTGTTTTTCAGCGTCTGCTCTGTGTTTTGGTCGTTTTGGGTACACTTGTTTGTTCTGTTCTCGACATGGCCTAGGGTCAGAGTAGTGAGGGTTTGGGTTAGCTTACCGGTAAGCCAACCCTAACCCTCACTACACTGACCCTAGATCTACAATCGCCAGCCAAAGAGAAAGCAAAAGTTATGTAAACGCGCACTTCAAAATGGCGAGAATGCAGAAGAATCTCCGGCACCGTGACATTAAAAGGGTTTAAATTATCTCTAATCTTAGTCATAAGTGAATATCTTTCGGTCATTTTATCGAAAACATGACTAATAATAGGAAAATGTAGAAAAAAGGTGAGAAATACATGTATGCGTTGTTTTTACATAAAATGAAAAGTCCCAGGCCTATTCTTCAGCTTTACCTGGTAATGATAAAATATGCAAATTATTTTTTAGTTTGCACTTGTGAGTTTGAAGCATGTGATTTTTAAAAATTAATGTTGGGTGTGTTCCATTTGTGGCAGTCACAATAAGGGTCCTACTAAATTACCAAAAAGTAGTAAGTTGAAGAAATAAATGGTGTAAAAAGCAAACTGACAAATTCAATTATCTTCCTTGATAACAGAACATTTGCCTGAAAGAAATGATTCTCTGAACTGAATTGAAATGATATTTGGTTGGCAAAAATAATTCACTGAACTGAATTTACCTCCCCCCCCCCCCCCCCCCCCCCCACCACACTAATAACTTTTAAACAAATTGAAACCTTACCTAAACAGCTTTTTGTGAAATAATATTTGGTTAGCAAAAACAATTTGCTAAACTGAATGTAACCCTTGACCTAACACAGCTTTTTGAGAAAAATTTGGTTGGCAAATATAATTTGCTAAAATGAATTTAACCCTTTACCTAACACAGTTTTTTAAGATAATATTTGGTTGACAAAAAAATAATTTGCTAAACGGAATTTAACCCTTTACCTAAAGCAGCTTTCTGAGAAATAACATTAGGTTGGCAAAAGCAAATTTGCTAAACTGAATTTAACCCTTTACCTAACACAGGTTCTTGAGAATATTTGGTTGTCAAAAGTAATTTGATAAACTTGACATAGCTTTTTGAGAAATAATATTTTTTGCTCACTTCTCCCTATTTTCACCTCACTTCTCCTTAAAACCTTGGGAGGGAGAAGTGACTTCCCCCTAAATTTAGCCTCTAGGCTGGTCTCTGCCGTCCAGTTCATGAGTTGTCAGCTCTGGACCTGTTAAATTACTGTATGGTTGAATGTTGGGAAATTGGGTCAGTTTGAGACTACATGTACTTTCAGAGCTAAAAGATGTGAGCACCCCCTTCTCACCCAAGCAATTGCTATCTAAAATGGATGGGGGATGTTTTAACCGACAGATATCACTGAAATAACTAGAAGCTTGTATATCATTATACGTATGTTAGTCAACAATCACTACCAGGAACCGGGATAGGGTCGGGGTGGTGCTGGAAGGGGTATGAGGTCAGGGCTGCAGTCTCAGCTACCCCTCTCCCCCTTTGAGGAGGGTTAGCCATCCTCATCAGGAATACTGCCTTCATTGTGTCCTTGTCGGGCAATGTCCTAGCCCCTACGTATAGGAGCACAAACATTCATGTCAAGGAAATTCTGACATCACCACTGAACAGGATGGGGCAGGATAGTGACAAGGCCCAGAACTCTGGACTCTTGGGTAAGGCCTGCCCCCCACACCCCCAAGAAATTAATGACATGATTGCAAACTTGTGTTACACAAATATTAGCCACCAGTCACTACCAGGGCCAGAGATAATGTCATGGAGTTGTGCAAGGGGTCCCCTAAAGTCGCAAAAACTGCCTGCCTCCTTTATTGTATGCTTGTTGGGTAATATCCTAGCCCCTTCGACAGGGAGCACCCCCCCCCCCCATGTCAACAAAATAGTGACGTCATCACTGAATAAGGTGGGACTGAATGGTGGACCCAAGGCCTGGAACTTTGAGAGGTCCAGGACCATGGACTATTGGGTCAGATCTGAATACCTCCCCCCCCCCCCCCCCCCAACCTGAAAAAAAAGTTTTATGAGTTGCAGAACTAAACTGGTAAGAAGAAGACTGTTCCGTGAATGATGATGAAGTTATCACGTCAGGAATTGTGCAGTCAAAAGGTATGTATCAGTCTTGGCCAATGGATATTCACTTGTGAACTTGCCAAGTTGAGACTTGCTGCAAAACATGTCTGTTTGACGGAGCAAAAATAAAGTAAATTTCTATCCTAAATCCGCCAGAAGGCTCCATTTAATAGCAAATTTCAAAATTTTCTTGGGGGGAAAACAAAAGTTAAAAGCCCATTCCAGCATCTTGAAGGTAATCCCTTTTTCCCTTTTGAGACGGTAGGTTATGGTGGTTTATTTGCTCAGTTTGGTGTTTTACAGTGCAAAAACACCTCCTAATATCTTACTTGGGAAGAAAGTCTCACTGCTGTTTACAGTGGGATAGAATCAGAGCCCAGAGCCGCAGAGGCAGACAGCATCAAGAAGGGGGGGAGGGGGGGCAGGGGGATTGGGGGGGTGGAGACTGGATATCACAGGCCCTGTGATCACCAAGACGCAAAGAGGTGGGAGTGCCCCCCCCCCCCTCCCCAACTTTTTTGGTAATGTTTTACTGGTACCTGTATTTCTGTGTGTATAGTTGTATAGTGCATTTTTTTTCCTCCAAAGAGAATCCTGACCACCACGATTCAGGAAACACCGGTGGAAAACCAACAAACTGGAACAAGTGTTTTTTTTATAGGACTGGAATCGGAAATTTGATCATTTGCTCAGAGGAGGTTGATTACCTTCTCTGGGTGAATGAGATCGAGGTTCCGCATCGATGAAAAGGTCTATTTGTTTCGGCGCCATTTCCAGGTTATTGTTTTTACTGTTTTATATTTATACAAAATCAAAAACATGGACGATTTTGAAATATCCGTTGACGCTTCAAGTTCACAAGTATTTAAATGACGATAATTAAAGGATAAAATATAGTTTGGATCCATAAACTCTGTCCAAATGTAAGGAAATATGTGTACTATCGATTGCATCTGGTAATAAAGACAAAAGCTTGATATATATTCCTATTTTCGAGTTTTGAGTTCCCATAAAAACTTGATGGGAACTTTTTCTATAGGATTGAATGGAAAGAATCCGAACGTAGAGGGGTAGCCACTACGTTCAGATGGCGGACCTAGTTCGGTACAGTCTACTCGGCAGTATCGAGCAGGGGTCAGCCTGGCAGCTGATTTTAGAAAGAAGTGACTTCTCCCTCCAGACACTTTAGGGAGAAGTCAGGGGCCAGGAGGGAGAAGTCAGTGGACATGAGGGAGAAGTCAGAAAAAACAAAACGTATATGACATCGTGAAAAAATAAATGAACATAGAGGACACAATTGTGGAGAAAAAAATAAATAAAAGTTATACAAACATACATATACACACAAAACTAAGTCATGTAGGTTAAAATCCTCCCCCTCGCCTACTAAAAATTGTGTCGTCCATGGTTTCTGAATACCCTAACTCTTTCCCTAACAGTGATGACTTGGCCTGAGGTGACCATGCAGTTGATTTTGTATTTGCCTCAATTCAGTGGATTTGAAATTTAGCATTACCCATGGTGGGAGTGTTCTCTGTAATAGAAGGGACATTATTTTTTAAAAAATATTTAAAGTATATAAAATAAATTTCAAGTTCACATAAGAAGCTGGGTCATTCATGGTTTCTGAATGTCCTAATTGAATTGAAAAGCATAGTTAAAAAAGTTTTCGACATCCTTCGTAAATTGAGCGTCATTAACAATTTCAGTTAATTTATCTCCGAGGTAAATGACAAAATATTTCAGTTGTCTCCATTACCTGCTGCGCCGGCTGATAATACTCTGTTCAGAAAAATGACAATTTCTGCCAACTATCTTACATTGACAAGTGCGACTAGTGCTATAAGGCCTGCCATTCTTATCCATCCTGATATGTGTGATTTATATAGTAGCCTTCCTCCACCCATACAACTGTCATGATTAGCTATTGTGCATACGTATGTGACCTTAAACACCAATAAATAAATAAATGGCCTTAGGGTGAGTGACCGAGTTGTCTCACGTTCTGAACGTTATTTATATACTAGGCATACTGACTGATTAAAAGGCAGCAAAGCATGTGAAAGGCAGTCGTGGAAATTTCTGAAAGGGGAGGGGGGGGGGTGGGAGGCGGAGATTGATGTGCAACAGGCATATCTGGAAGGGGGAAAATATGATTTGTAATGTTGGGTATAATAAAACAAACAAACACACTCCAAGCAATGAGATATGTATTAAATAGAAAGCATTCAAAGCAAACTGCTTCTCATAGAGAGATTATGATGATGGCAATAATTATGATGATGAGATGATGGTAATGAGTTGATGTTGATGGTGTGATGGTGATGATGATAATGATGACGATGATGAGTTGAATTGTTGAGTTGATGAGTTCAGTTGTTGAATTGATGGATGCAGTACCAGTTGAAACAAGAGGCCCCAGGGGGCCTGAGGGCGCTCACCTGACATGGTAGCCTAAATATCAACCCAGAGAATTGATTTCCACAAGTTGCATCTGCTCCACCTAAGAAAAGCTGAAACCAAATATCCAAATATTCTGACCAGTGGATCTAAAAAAAGATTTTTAAAGAATATTCCTCATACTGAACTAAGTCATAATTCGGGCTCCCACAGGGAGCCCATATATGAACCCCGGGACTTGGATTTAACAAACCTGAATCTCACACCCCTAAGGATTCTGCACACCAAATATCAAAACATTCCGACTGCTGGATCTGAAGAAGATTTTTAAAGAAAATTCCTCATTTTGAACCAAGTTACAATTCGAGCTCCCACAATCAGTCCAAATATGGACCTAGGGACATGGCTTGAACAAACTTGAATCTTACCCCCCTAAGGATGCTGCATAAAAAATATCAAAAGCATTCATCTGCTGGATCTGAAGATTTTTAAAGAAAATTCCTCATTTTGAACTAAGTTGTCATTCAGGCTCCCATAGTGAGCCCAAATATGAACCAAGGGACTTGGCTTGAACAAACTTGAATCTCAGCCCCCTAAGGTTGCTCCATGCCAAATATCAAAACATTCCAACTGCTGAATCTGAAGAAGATTTTTAAAGAAAAATTCCTCATATTGACTAAGTTATAATTTGGGCTCCCACAGGGAGCCCAAATATGGACCAATGGACTTGGCTTTAACACTCTTGAATCCCCCCCTCACCCCCAAGGATGCTACTCACCACATATCAAACCATTCCGACAGCTGGATCTGAAGAAGAAGATTTTTTAAGAAAATTCCTCATTTTGAACAAAGTTACAATTCAAGCTCCCACAGTGAGCCCAAATATGGACCTAGGGACATGGCTTGAACAAACTTGAATCTCACCCCCCTAAGGATGCTGCATACCAAATATCACAAGATTCTGCCTGCTGGATCTTGAGAAGAAGATTTTCAAAGAAATTTGCCTGAAATGCACTAAGTTCGAATTTGGGCTTCTATAGTGAGCCCAAATATGAATCCAAGTGGCCGATTTGAACAAACTGGAATCAGATCCACCCCACAATGTTGCCTACCAAATATCAAAAGATTCTGCCTGCAGGATCTGGAGAAGAAGATTTTTGAAGAAATTTGCCTGAAATGCACGAAGTTCAAATTCGAGCTTCTATAGTGAGCCCAAATATGAATCTAGGGAGCCGATTTGAACAAAATAGAATCAGATCCAGCCCACAATGTTGCATATCAAATATCAAAAGATTCTGCCTGCTGGATCTGGAGAAGAAGATTTTTTAAGAAATTTGCCTGAAAAGCACTAAGTTCAAATTTGGGCTCCTATACTGAGCCCAAATATAAACCCAGGGAGCCGATTTGAACAAACTTGAATCAGATCCACCCCACAATGTTGCATACCCAATATCAAAAGATTCTGCCTGCTGGATCTTGAGAAGATTTTCAAAGAAATTTGCCTGAAATGCACTAAGTTCAAATTTGGGCTCCTATACTGAGCCCAAATATAAACCCAAGGGACCGATTTGAACAAACTTGAATCAGATCCACCCCACAATGTTGCATACCAAATATCAAAAGATTCTGCCTGCTGGATCTGGAGAAGAAGATTTTCAAAGAAATTTGCCCGAAATGCAGTAATTTGGGCTCCTATACTGAGCCCAAATATAAACCCAGGGGGCCGATTTGAACAAACTTGAATCAGATCCACCCCACAATGTTGCATACCAAATATCAAAAGATTCTGCCTGCAGGATCTGGAGAAGATTTTTTTTGAAGAAATTTGCCTGAAATGCACTAAGTTCAAATTCGAGCTTCTATAGTGAGCCCAAATATGAATCTAGGGAGCCAATTTGAACAAAATAGAATCAGATCCAGCCCACAATGTTGCATACCAAATATCAAAAGATTCTGCCTGCTGGATCTGGAGAAGAAGATTTTTTAAGAAATTTGCCTGAAAAGCACTAAGTTCAAATTTGGGCTCCTATACTGAGCCCAAATATAAACCCAGGGAGCCGATTTGAACAAACTTGAATCAGAGCCCAAATATGGACCTAGGGACATGGCTTGAACAAACTTGAATCTCACCCCCCTAAGGATGCTGCATACCAAATATCACAAGATTCTGCCTGCTGGATCTTGAGAAGAAGATTTTCGAAGAAATTTGCCTGAAATGCACTAAGTTCGAATTTGGGCTTCTATAGTGAGCCCAAATATAAACCAAGGGAGCCGATTTGAACAAACTTGAATCAGATCCACCCCACAATGTTGCATACCCAATATCAAAAGATTCTGCCTGCTGGATCTTGAGAAGATTTTCAAAGAAATTTGCCTGAAATGCACTAAGTTCAAATTTGGGCTCCTATACTGAGCCCAAATATAAACCCAGGGGGCCGATTTGAACAAACTTGAATCAGATCCACCCCACAATGTTGCATACCAAATATCAAAAGATTCTGCCTGCCGGATCTGGAGAAGATTTTTTAATGTTTTTCCCATTGCCTACAGTGTTAAAAAGTGCTGACTCAGCACTTTTTCAATGTCCCGAAACTGTCCCCTATGATAAAACCGATGGCAATTTTTTTTTACCAATTCTTTCTGTTGGTCCTAAGGAAGCTTCACACCAAATAAAAATTCTCGGTGCCGTGGAGTTTTGGAGATATGGGCGTTTTAATTTTTTTCTATTTTTAGCTCCTGCAGTTCCCATGGGGCTACGGGGAAAAAAAAAATCAGCATAAATTAGGTAATTATGACCCAATAAGCCCTCACATAAAATTTGGTTCAAATCAGCCTCTCGGTTTGGAAAATAGAAATTTTGGGCAGGGCCAAAAATTTTGCCTCTCCCATGACGACGCCAAGTATAGCCCCACAAACTTCTCTTGAACAAATCTGAGTCTACACCTCAAAAGGAAGCTGCACACCAAATATCAAGTCTCTGCTACTGCTGGTTCATGAGAAGAAGATTTTTTAAGATTTCAGCACACTTTTTGGGTGTGGCCCTACACACGGGCGGGGCAACTTGATTTGAACAAAATCAAATTGCGATGTCATAAACTATTATCTCAAATATCAATTAAATTGTTTCAGCGGTTTGGGAGGAGAAGACGCAAACACCATGTTCACGGACGGCGGACGACGGACGGTGAGTGATCACTATAGCTCTCCTGACTGAAAGTCAGGTGAGCTAATAAATACCACAAGTTGCCTGGGGTGCCATGTTTATCAAAATTAGCCTCGACAATCGGCAATATCGTGGTAGAACCCATGCTAGATTGCCGCATGTTTAACAACTACATTGCCTATTGCCGTGCCTAATTCCTGGGGAAGCCATGTTTACCAAAATTAGGTGTGAGGATCCGGGTCTTTTGGGTCTTTTAAAAAGTCATTTGACCACATGTTTTTGAACATAAGAGAAGTCGTCCCAAACAAAGTCGATCCCCGAGAGAAGTCAGCACAAAACAAATTGGCCCACAAGACGCATGTATGAGGTTTCCAGGCTGGTTGAGCATATACTGCAATCGAAACTGGCGAGCAGGAGTTAGCGTGAAAAGATCACTGCAGGGGTTACAATATAAAGAACTTTGAAAAGTACCTAGATGGCACCTTTGGGGGTCACTACTGTTCAAACTGAGATCAAGATCACTGGAGCTTAGGGGGGAAATTGGGAGAGATGGGGAAAAGGGATGCCAAATGTGGCACTCTGGAGTAGTGAAGACCCTGGGACATTTTCTCTTGGAATGCCCATAGTATATACCTCATAGATTAAAATTTACTGGAAGAATAATAAAGAAATGGGGTGGAGAAACAAAGGATAGATGGCTGAGGGGGGGGGGGGGGGGACACGAGGGACAGGGTAGGAGTGCTGATCTGATTGAAGAAGTTGAAAAAGGGGAAGTGAGGGACACTATTAAACACTTTATATCTGAATGCTGGGAGGAGAGGAGGGGGTGAGGGGCAGAGGGAATGATGGCCTTCTCTTATGAGAACAGCCACAAATCAGTGGATGGCCAAAGAGTTATTATTATTAAGAGAAGTCGGCCCCATACAAAGTCATCCCACGAGAGAAGTCGGCCCAAAACAAAGACAACCCGAAAAAGAAGTTGGCCCAAGGGAGAGGTTGGCCCCAAACAAAGTTGGCCCATGGGAGGAGTCGAAAAATGACATGGGTGGGTCCCGAAAGCATGCAATGTTGCGTAGACTTTTAAAAGTGCAGTTTCTACATGGCTTTTTATTATGCTATAGTCTCACCATTTATGGATTGATCAGTATACAATTTGACATCCAGGCGTAATTTGACAAGGATATTGACATGGCTTGGGTCCCAACTGCATTCAATGTTGTGTTAATCCCTTTACCAGTGCAGTTTCGAAAGTGTCAATGACACTGTAGCTTATCTTGATCTTATGGTATATTTCTAAGAGTAATGTTATAATTACTTAACTTACGTAACATTTAAGTAAATTGCGCCATAATTATTGACTTTTTTTTGGTAATTCCATTAAAATTGGAGTGAAAAATATATGTCTGAAGCAGCAATGCTACATTGGTTGACTCTTAGTTTTCGACCCCATTCAAGGCTAATCTACCAGTGAAACTACCCATCTCAGACCAAGTTGGTCAAAATTGGAAGAAAAATAACACAGCTGCAGCAGCCATGCTACCATTGGCTGATTTGAAGCCAACCATTATGAAAAGTACTGATAAAACTAAACCTGCATATGAAATTTCGTTGAAATTGGGAGAAAAAAAATCATGGCTGAAGCAGCCATGCTACCATTGGCGGATTTGAAGTCAAACTTTAGGAAAAGTAGTCATGGTTGAAACAAAAAAAAAAAACAACTTGCATATCAAATTTCATCAAGTGGGCAAAATATATACACATTTAAAATGTACTTGCTGATCTAAACACTCGCAGTCATAACAGTGTCCTACATGCCTGAAATATCATATTACATTCACCACACAAAGACAATTTCTTTCAGCGTATTATTGTCTTTTTCATCCAAATGTGGTATAACAAAAATAAGATAAAACAACTTCACCCCTCAATTCACCCACCCTGGGGGCAGCCACGATCAAAATAGGAAGGTCTCATCTACTCATCAATCTAAGACAACCTGCCAAATTTCAAGAAATTTGCGTAAGATAACAATTTTTAAAATCAACCCACACTGCGGCTGCTGCAGCAGCCACTGTGTGCAGCCAACTGAGACCAAAATAGGACGTTCTCATCTGGACATCAACCCGAATATGCAGATGAAATTTCGTGATGATCAGATGAGAACTACGGCCTGTAGGCTGCGCCATACAAAATTCACGATGGCTGCTGCAGCAGCCAATGTAAGCAGCCAGTCATAACCAAAATATGACGATCTCATCTAGACACCAACGTGAACATGCATCTCAAATTTGGTGATGATAGATAAGAACTATGGCCTATAGCCTGTGCCGAACAAATTGTGGACAGACAGACTCACAGACTTCCGCATGCCCCATGACAATAGCATAGCTTGACTTTGTCAAGAAAAGCTAAAAATTGAACTAATAAAAAACAACACAAAGTCTTTTCAAGATACTGTACTTTTAGATTGTCATTACCGCAAAGTAGTCATGTATAATTTAAACAAGGGATTCTGCCTTGTTATCAGTTTTTCAACATAAAATTGTTTACCC